>OW026519.1:104126504-104547859 GCA_932274085.1 Protocalliphora azurea | reverse complement strand
AAGCTAGAAAGTTAAAAAAAATCTACCAATTTTGGTCCAATCGGATCAAAATGGTAAAGCAATCCCCTAATCAGCAACTAGCCAAACATTCAATAAATAGTTCAGCTCTTACAACAGCTATAGGAGAAAATCCAAAAATTCGTGAATTTTGTTTTACTTAATATCCGAAAGATGTTCCTAAATATACAAATATGAGGTAAGGAATATGGACACAGAGGTTATAAGTACATAAAATACTTGTATTAGTAAAAATAGAAAAGTACTATAACTGTAAGAAAAACAAATAAATATATTGTCCTGGCCCCAACAATATCCCTATCTCAATCTGATTGAGAATATATGGTTGGTGGTTAATATTCGCTGTAAATTACAATGAACGTTTTGTAGAATTGGAGAACCATTCAAATGATATTACCAACGAATAAATTGAAAAGTTTATAGTCTCATCTCCTAAGAGATATTTGGAAATAATAAAAATTCTTGATTATGAAACCAAGTCATAAAAATTTAATGGATTTTTTAATATTTTCACTCAATACTTTTAAGAGTTGCAAATGCTTTGAACAATTCAATTTTTTACATTTTTATTAAAACCTGTATTTAAATTTCTTTAATGCATTTTTAATTGGACAATAAAATAAACTTTTTAAATTATTAAAGCAAAATAAAGTAATTGCCTAAAATATTCGTTTCAACAAAAAAATTGTGATTGCTAAAACTTGATTTTCAGTTGCAAATGTCTTGACCATCACTGTATATGATTTTACATATAAGATTGTTTTACAACACTTCAGTACTCTCAAAATGGTCATAAAATATTGAATACCATAATTTTTTAAACGATAAAGTAATGCAGTTTTTTATGGCTTTCTTTGCATTAAATAACAAAAACCCTATAAATTTAAAATAAAATTACGAATCGGTTATTAGGATACCAAAAAAAAAAAAAAAAAAATAAATGGTGCAATATGTTTTTTTATCCGGACATATAAATTTATTTCACTGTAGAAAATTTTAAAGTAGAACATAATCTAGAGAATATTTAGTACACTTATCATGAATTCCACGAAAGACCACATAAAAAAATTCAATTTTTGTGTTTAAGTCTTTCAATTTTCTTCATCTAAATTTTGTTTAAAAAAAATCAAACACCGTGTTTTTTTTTTTGTCTTTGCGGTTTGAAATTATTAAAAAGTTAACAAAATATGTTATTTTAAAAGACGATATTTTCCATATTTTCATTATTTAAAATGCATTAGATTTCCATATTTGCCCTCTATAATAAATTTATTAAATAATTTTAGTTTTTTACCAAATGAATTTTAGATGAAAGTACATTTCTCAGAGGCATTTTTGAAAATGTTCTCCTCCTACGATTTTTGAATTTGTTTATTTTATATTAAAAAGTGATTTATTGGTTAAATAGTTCAGTTTAATTTTTTTTGCGATGGAAATATTTACCATTAAAAATATGCCAACATTTTTTCACACAAAAATTTTAATTTTGTGTACGTTTTACGCAGAGTCTATAGCTTAAAATATATTTAATTTAATTTGTTTTAAAAAATTAAAAATTAATTAATTGTTTTAAAAAATAAATAACTTAAATAATTCAAAAATAAAAATTTGTTACAAATTGCATTAGATACATAAATGCACTTTGCAATTTTTCAAGTGCATTTTTTGCAAAAGTTATTCCACAAAAATTTTGTTAAAGGATTTTTTTTAAATTTGCAATTTTTCGTAAATAAAAGGTATTTATGTTGTTAGCTCAAAACACTAAAATATTTAAATAATTGAGTGTGTATAGGAAAATTTTTTGGTGTTTTTTAGAAAAAAATTTCATAGATTCTATAGCTTCTCGTCACAAGAAAACTTAAATTAAATTGTTTAGTTAATATATCAAGTTTTAGGTTTATTTAAGAAAATAAAAAATCGAAAAGTGAGAAAGTTTTCAAAAACACATTTGTATTATTTAATTACGATATTAAAAGAAGAATTAATACCTTTCCAATGACTTTTAAATCAATAAAATCGGAATATGTATAATTAAAATTACATAAAAAGTTAAATATTTTCATTTTTATAAAATTAAAAGCGAGATTTAAATAGATACTTCAATGTGGATTTTCGATGCATACATGCGCCAAATATGAATCAGATTTGAGACCTAAGGTATTATGTGATGTCTCACGGAATTCATGATATATTTTATAGGTATAAAATATAAATTTATTTATACTATTTCAAAATAAACTCTTTGTATGTGAACATACATAAATTAACAAAATTCTATTTATGCTCTAATATCGTTGCATGAATGTGTACTAGATTTTATTTATGTATATAGAATTGTGTAGATTGTACTTCATGGAATCATAAATCACTAAATGTTGCTGGCGTTGTAAAGTGAACACTGGATAAAATGAATATTGAAGAATGTACATACCAATGAATATATTTATATATGTATATATATATATATATATATATATATATATATATATATATATATATATATATATATATATATATATATATATATATACAAATACTTATTTAGTTATATGAAATATGATGAAAATTCTATAAATCGTACAACTTTTGAATTTAATTCTAAGTAAAATGTGACTTTTCAATACAACTTGCTTTCAAATATATTCAATCCTATCCAATAAGTTTCATTTTAAGTATTAATATTTTTTCATAACTACAATCCCAGAAAAAACGTGTCTTCCAATTTTGAAAACAAACACTTTCTGCATATTTTACTAAATAGCCTTAATATCCATTCTAGCATTACCCAATAATACTTAATTGTTTGATTTTTATATCCACCATCAAAAAGATGATATGTATATTGGATTTGTCATTCTGTGTGTAACATGTTGAAAAAATCGTAAATCACTTATATTTTGGATTCTGATAAGATTCTGAGTCGATCTTGCTATATCGGTCAGTTTGTTGAAAGCAGGATAGGGCTTGGGTGGACTACCTAAGGAGGCTCACATATTTATCTCATATATTTATCTCACATATTTATCTTATATAAGGTTTGTTTGGTATTGAAAATAATCAAAAGCGCTTAATAAACAAAAAAGTAATGGGCCAAATACTAGAAACACAGCAGTCCATTCAGTTTATACTTTTCGGCTGATATCTCTTTAACAAAAGTATTTACGGCAACGAATTTTTGTACAGATAGTTCGAAGGTCGATATAAAGTCGGAATCCGAAAAATGGCGTGATACGCCCACTTTACCGCAAACCTTCCATATAAGGTGAAATATCGACGAAATTTTGTACAAATAGTTCAAGGACCAATGTAAACTCGGAAACAAAAAATAAGCGTGGTCCACCCACTTTACCATACACCTCCCATATGAGATGAAATTTTAAGAAGTTGCAGATGATGGGTATATGGATTCAGCCAAGCCGAATATAACTTTCTCACTTGTTTAAAATCTTTTTAATTTTGTTATTCAATTCGAAAACTTGATTTTGGGACAACAATTATATTTATACTGATGTTTTTAACATACAAAAAAGTTTTCTATACACTAATGCAATTCAATTGTAGCTCCTTGCATATATTTTGTTATAAATTTCATTTCGATCACTCAACAATTTTTAAAAATGTACTGAATGTAATTTGTTTAAAATGCTTCTTCAAGTTAAAAAATAATGAATATTCAGTTATTTCTCAAAGAAATGAATTTTTATTCTCAAATGTTTTTTTGCTTTCTCAGTAACGAGTCTCAACTGCAAACAAGAGATCTTATGTCTTTTAAGTGTAGTTTTTGAAAATTCTAAATAGTTAATTGGAAATTAACCATTTAAGCCACTAGTAAGCAGTTGTTGGAGGGGTTCGCGTCCACCTTGTCTTTTCCTAAATCCTCACAAAATCCTTGCAACATAAATATTGTTATAGACTCCCCTAATTTAGTCTTTTATCTCTAAGTATGTACTTAGTCGATTTGAAATATAAATACCCTTTAAATGATTTTAAGGACTATCATCTCATGACTCACCCTACCTTTGGTTTTAGTGACGTTTATTTTTTCTAAAACCCCTAAACTGTAACTCACTACCAAACTTATAACATCATACAAGAAAATTTTATGAAGTGCTTAGAGATCCAATTGAAATTAGTTATTTAATATTTCACAAAATATCAAAATTCATATAGAGGAAAAATTATAATGTTATACATTAATAGTTTAATCTTGATTCTTAAAATTTAATTAATAATATTTTAAAATGTCAAAACTGACATAATCTTAACATAAAACAAGAGATATTTTAAAAATAAATTTAAACATTTATTTACAATTCATCAAATAAAATAGTAAAGAATACGAATATGATGGTACACTTTTAACTAAATGTTTAACTACTTAAACATCCCTTTAAAAATATACTCGTAGTTTTCCACTGTTTTTCCAACTCTGAAGAATAATTCCAATTGCAAGTTTTACAAATTTTAACATCTGTTTTTGTGGAAATTATGAAGATGAAATATGTGTATTTATGTAGAAATTATTATTGATAGAATAATAAATTTTTATAAAAAACATACATATTTAGTATATGGTTATTGTTTGATATTTAACTACAATATTTCAAATCTATTATAGATATTTTTGGATTGTGGACTTTGTAGTGTCGCTGACTCTTTGCTTGTTCTTTCATATATTAAAATAAAATTAATAATGGGCATTTAATAAATTAATAAAAGTGTGTGTTAAGCTCGTTAATAATTTTACGGACTGGCCTTCAAGTAAAGAATTCAATTTAATTTTTAAATACAAAAAACTTGTTTTCTTTCTTGATGAAAACCATGTTAAGATACAACAACCATCAGCTAACCATGTGTGTGTGTGTGTTTTTTTTTATTGAAAATGATGGGTATGATGGTATGTACTTCTTCTATTTATGGTGTACATTTATATGTATTCACTCGCTTATAATGACCACTAGGTACATATGTAGGTTGAGAATAAAAAAGTGGACCAACCAGAGTGAATTTATAAAACTTTCCCTTAATTTACGGGGGTTTGCATAATATGCAAATGAGCTTTTAAAGAATGTTTTTTTCAACTATTCTCCTTTTTTGGTAACATACGCCCAGTGGTCAACTACAATTTTCATGCTGGTTTCCCTTTTTTCGTTTGTTATATTTTTTTTGTTTATTTTTTCCATAGTGTTTGTTGATGTGGTTTTGAACGTTTGTTTTTTTGGGTCTAAATGTAGAAGTGGCGTCAATTCACCTACATTTCGGAATACTGTGAATATTTACATTTGAAATTTTAACCCAAATAAAAACTAAACTTTAAGGGCATTGACATAAATTACACACAGACGCTTTTACCTTCATATTTACGTACATAGAAATTTAGATACTAGGAAGTTTGTTGGTGCTTCCTCCTGTTTTGATAAATGTATTCCATTCATTCATATTAAAACATTTACATACATACTTTTGTTTTACATACGACATACACTGAAATTGAAAACAACAAAAAAAAAACACGCACTCTGTAAATTACAGAGGACACTAAAGCACGAGTATATAACAATCTACAAGGATATTTATCATTTTGTACGACTGGCCTAGATTAAATTTTACTATGTATTAAATATCATACTTACACATGTACATAAGTGGCCATGTATACAAGTTTAAATGGTTAGTTAGTGTCCTTTTTTCATTTGGGTCCTGTTTTGCAGCTACAAATGTTAACAAATGGTCATGAAAGAAAGAAAATGTGAATGAATGTATGTATTTTGCATATTTTATTTGCTTGTATGAAGTCTGTTTTATGTGTTATGAATTTCAATTTCATATACCCATCTGGTAACAGCTCAAATTGCTTTAATCATTAATAAAATTTCAATGTTAAATTTGAATTTGAATTTAATACTACCGATTAAAGAGCAGCCTGAAAAGTCCTTTAATAATCTAGTGGGTATGGCAATTTAATAATAAAAAATGATGCTGACTTGATTAAAGTTATTGTTCATATGATCTAACTGATCCCCATCAAAATATTATACATTACGATATTTGTAATCAAAGAAAAGAAACACAATTTTTCAAAATAACTTATATTTAAATACAAATACATTCTATTTTCCTAAATTTTTTTAGCTACGTTTTTTAAAAGGGAATTAGTTATGTAATTGTTATTCTGGGGCTATAATTATCTATATATATTTAACATCTTTGAAGTATAAAAATTACCACACAATGTATATTTTAAGACAAATGATAATAAATAGTATGTGTACTAAATTACAGAAGTTACCCCTTTTAAAGGATCATTTATCCCACAAGTTTGGATTCTCTCTAAAACTGTAATAATTCATAATGATCACATCATTTAAAACCCTTTTCTTACAAAAGTGAAGAATAAAGCAAAAAAAGGATTAAAAATCCCTTTTTAATTTGCGAAAATAGCATGCATGCCGTGAAATGCTGAATGTCATTTAAAAGTAAATACAGCAACTCAAAGTGTATTTTTCATTTAACAACTAAACTAGAGTTCATTAAATGATCATTCCGCTAGTTAGTTAACGAATGCAAACACACATATGTACATGGACACATTTCAACTAAAAACAAATTTAAACTCAAATTCTTGTAAAAATATAATCACAAAAACATACAAAATAAAAAAAGTAATCTACGCTCTGGGCACGGACTTTGTTCAATTGTAATCAACAAAATCAAAAAAAATAGAAAACAGAAAAAATAATTGAAAGTGCTTGTAGATGTTACTACTGGACAACAAGGGACTAAGGGAAAAAATAACACAATTTAGAGGAGAAGAAAGGATTTAGTCATTGGCAGCATACAGTGTTGATCACACAACACGTTGCACATTGTACTTTTAAGAGAAAAAAAAAAATACTTTTTCTGTTTGTAGAATGCATTTAGTGTTGTGTAACTAAGTTTGTTACTGCAGTATAGCGTAGCAATTACGTGACATGTCATAAATTTTATTCTTTCACGGACAACAACAATGACCATCTAAATACAACACACTATGCGACAAACAAACACACATACAACCATCCACACTGCAGAGTATTGCAAGTTGAAAGGAGTAAATGTCAACGGGATACATCATAGAGTAACAAAAATGAAAATATACTTACTACAATAACAAGGCATTCCATATGCTTGAATTTGTTGTTGCTCATGTTAGTTCCACAAGCATTGGACACATGTCGGACAAACACTTTACAGAATAAAATAACAACATCTAATTTACTCTTAGAGTATTTGAAGGTTCTAGCAAGTAGCCACTATTTATATACGAGGGTAAACTTAAATGTCATTTGATATCAATGCTTTATTTTTATACTATAACCTGTACATAGATATATCCAAAAGTGAAACAGATAACCTCACTTTCTCATTGTCGCACAATGGGAAATTTTAGACATCAACATATCATTAGACATCATCATATCATTCTTCTATAATGACGCATAATAAATGAATTGTTGTTTGTTATTATATTCCTCAGACCCGCAAAAATATCGCGAACATGACCCAAATGATTATTTAAATGTGTTTTTTTAGTAAGATAAATATCTTTATATGCTGTATTAAATGTTTCTCTTTCATAAATTATAGATTTTAACTTTTCACACATTTTTTAGACGATTTCGGTTTTAAAACGTATATAACATACTACCCACCTAATTTTGTTATCATTTGTTTAACACTAAAAAATATCGTGAAAAATATGTTACGGATATAAGAGATAGAGATAAACCAAAATATTTCTGGTGATTAAAATAAGTATAGCCATTCGAATCACCATAAACATTTTGGTTTATCTCTATTACGTCACGCTTTTATCTTATTGACGACCAAAGAAAATATGAGTCCCTAAGGAATTTTTAGGTTAATTTTCAATGTAATAGAAAGAGGATTTTTATTGACGTTTGTAATTAAATCAGAAAATTTTCACTAAATGTACTAAATAAAATGTACTTATGTCGAATGTAAAATTATTTTTGACTGATATTGAAAATATTTGTTAGTAAAGAATATAATTTAATATTATTATATTGATAACTAGTTTTTAAAAATACATTTTAATAATTTAGTAAAATCATATGCCGAACACTGTAATCATTTTAAAATATTCTACCTTAAACTGATAAAGCTTTAGCTCGAATGTCTCACGAGCGCACAGTGTGCGTTACAAAGTATTTAGCTTTTTACCATATAGAGGACTGGTCCACAGTGTCTCAAAGTTGAACACCTCGTGTATGAACATTTTTAAAAACGATCCTGATTCGTTATATTTTAATCGATTTGAAAGATTTTTGAGAGAATTCTACTGGTCGAGGTCTACAAGAAACGTATTCGTGTGCGTATTTTATCTCTTTTAGTTAAAGAGATATTGGGCTTTAAAGATTAAAATATTTACTTTTTAACGTACCTTTGTGAAGTATTTTCGTTATAGCGGGTCCAACTTTCACTTTTTTAGATTTGTCAACAGAAATTCCGTAATTCCCAAAGAACTTTCCAAAAATTTCCAAAAATGTTTTTTTTTACTTTTTTGCTACCTTCTCAACCGTTATCGAAGAGTAAAAATCTCTATTTAAAAAAAAAATAAAAATAAAAAAATATTGAATGATATAAAAAATATTAACATTTTCTGATTCCAGCTTTGAGATTTGAGAAATGAAGGTGAAATTTGGAAATTTGTTGAAAAAAAATATGTCAAATTTGGAAAACGCTGATCCTCGCAGTAATCCATTTTTTGAAATATGTTTTCCTTTCGAATATTTTCGATTGAGTTAACTTTCAGAAAAATATAAATTCTGTATATATTGCTTAAGAAAATTTGTGTATAACAAAAAAAAAAAAATCGACTCTTTTAAAAGTTAAAATTTAAATGTTTATACCTTTGGATTCCGTAAATATTTTTTCAAAATTCTTTCTTTACACTATTTTGCTATTTTTCTGTAATAAAATCAAAAAGATCGGCTGAAAGTTGGACCCGCTACAACGAAAAAAATGTAGGTTAAAAGTAAAATTTTAGTCTTTGAAGCCCAATATCTCGTAAACTACTTGACCAGTCGAATATTCTAACATGAAACTCTTTTAAATCGATTGAAATATAACGAATCAGGCACATTTTTAAAAATGTCCGAGATGTCAAAATTTGAGACCCTGTAGAACCGCACCTGGTAGGCCTGTATGGTAAAAAATCAAAACTTGAACTCGCCCGCACCATTTTACGCACAAGGTAACCAAAAATATGAAATATCATATTCTTTCCTGGGCTTCAAATAAATCAAACTCTTAATTATTTATTAGTTTGAGGCAATTTTAAGAAATTTTTATAAATTTATAGAAATTTTAATATATAAGCTTTAAATATTTTTGAGTGCAAAAAAGAAAATATATTTTAGAAATTTCTAATAACTAACTATATAACTATTTTTGCATTGAAACCTAAGAGCACATAAAATTGTATAGGAATCAGTGTTGTCGGATTTTTTTGTGCCTCTGTCGCCAAATTGTTAATCAGAAATCGTCAAAAATCTCCAAATTTTAATTTTATTTGGTTTTTTTTTTGAAAAAAGTACTAAGTACTAACAAAAACAAAATTTTGAAATTTTGTTTTTGTTTTAAATGTAAGTTAGACGAGTCGTTTTTGCGCTCGTGTTATAAAAACAGGCAGTAAGAAATTAATTTAAATGTTAAAAGTGTCATACAATTTTTAGTACTTAAAATTTCGTATAATTTATAAATGTAAATTCAGCTTTAACAAAGCCAATAATAATTGCTATAGCTAATAATAATTGAATAAAAAGAAATACAATTTAAAATAAACTTTTCTGACATATTGCTCCATTTTAAGTCAACAAGTTTTAAAATTTATTGAACGTTATTATATTAAAAAAAATAATAATTCTAACATTAATTGTTTCAATGAATTAATTTATTCATGAAGTTTTAATTTCATTGTGAAGTATTATTAATATCCTTAATTCACAAATATTGCAAAATATATTTTTAAACTTTCGTAAATTAAGTTGAAGCTATTTATAAATTTTTTTACACAGAAAATATCGTTTCGTTGCGGTAACCGAATTTTTAGGCAATCGAATTCGTTCAATTATACGTACTATCTCCAAAAAAAAAAAAAAAAAAAAATGGTTGCGTAAACTGAATATTTCATTTACATGTAACAATTAATAGGTTGGTTTTAATTTTTTTACAGTCAGAATGGCTAAAATTAATGGTTGATACAATTAAAACAATGCAAAAAAATTCGGTTCTTAAAATAGAATTTTTAAATAAATAACAAAATGTCAAAAACATAATTCATATTTTTATATTTTATTTGTTTCTTTTATCAATGAAACATTAACGAGCATAATAAAATATCAGCATATTCATGTTATCACAGAGAAAATAATGAGGAGCATCCTGTTATTTCTTAAATCTTTGGCACTACCGAACTTAATTAAGATGAAGCTTTTTCAGGCCATTATCAAATGTGCTAACAATAATCCTGAAAGAAATTAAGCAGCAGCGGTTATGGAAATTATGTTGCATATTGTTTTATAATACTAACATTTACCTCTTTGATTCTTGGTTCTTGATTCCAATGAGCTCCGGCAGTTCAATATATTTTGTAAAAAAAAAACTTAGCTTTTTATGTTATTTAATAACATTAATCTTACTCGCGTATCTTTTTGGAATTGGTTTACACTGAACCAATCAATTACTAGCTGCATTTTTATATGTTGCATGTTCTTACTTGAATACAATTAGTTTTTCTTGGCAGTTTCTAAAATATTTTATAATATTTTCTTTTTTAATTATTACTTTTTTATAAAACGTCAAAGCAAAATTATCTACATAAAAATTCGTTCGGGCGAACAGAATTAATTTCTCTATGGAAACCGAATTTTTTAAATCTTAGAACCTGAAAATATATTTCGTAAACGAATTTTGATTGCAGCTAGATAAATATTTTGTATTAAAGTGAATTTAAAAGATTCGGTTAAGTAAGATGATTTTAAAAATTACTAATTATTTGGTTAACCTGATTATTTTGTTTTGAGTGGGAACACATATGCCATTGGGGGAATATTAAAATTGTTACAAATGTAGATTCAATTTTGTTTAACTCTCTTAAATTTTTTTAATAGTAGCTATTTTCCAAACAATACTTTTTCTCTGTGTATATGGGCTAATAATAAAAAGAGTCGATTTCTAGTAAGAAAATTTAATAGTTTTTATCCACAAATACCTATTTAATAAAATTTTACAAATTAGCCAAATAAATTACCACCTTGTTTATAAATCGCTAAAAAATTCGCCAAATCAAAATTCAGCCGCCAAAAGCAATTAAAAATAGCCACGTTTGGCAAAAAATGGCCTCATCTGACAGCAATGACAAATCGTTCAGATAATCTAAAAACTGTTTAAAATGCTCTCGTGTAGAAGCCAATTGGTAAGTTTCTGTATGTATTCCTAAAAACTACTTCAAAAAGTTGTTCTTTATTTTCCTCATCTTGCTTAGTTTTTATTTATGATTTTTTTTGTCCGAAAAATAAAAATATTAAATAAACGTGATGCTCTGCATTAATGTTCTGTTGCCAAGTATTTGGTCTTTTAGACCGATTTTAAAGATGTGTATGAAGCTTATTTTTAACAGGATTTTTTTTTAATTTCCTTTATGTTGTTGTAGTCGTCGTTGGGTCATGTTGCATGTCATATACAACATGTGTAATATAAAAACACGCAAAAATATTTTCTTGTTTTTTCTTATTTCGTGCGAAAAAAAGGGTGCAGTACTGCTTTCTCTTACAGACATTATTTATTGGCAGATTTTTAAAGACTGTGATCATATGAATTCTTAAAACTAAAAATTAAATTCAATTTTTTTGAACTTGTTTAATTCAAACAATTTCCATTTTCGTTAGCAAATAAAATGGATTATATTATACTAATTTTAATTTCATATTTTTGTAGTCAAGTTGGTCAACTTTCAGTTTCTATATTTTATGCTATTTTTGATATTTAATTCTATTTTTTTTACAGAAAATATGTGTCTTTTTCATTACGAAATAAATATTGGAAAAATGTTAGTAATATCTGATCGCTTAATGAAATTCAAATCATTTTTGAAACATCATTCTTTTATTGCCCTGTTTATATGGAAGTGTTTTTATTTTTGCGTTAACTAACTAAATGCCAAAAAATAAAACAAAATATCTTATATGTATTTAAGTTTTGCTTTATTATTATTTTTTTTTCATTTATTTTTTCGTGATAAACATTTTTCATGTCATAAAAATAATTTATATACTGTAAACTTACAACTTATGACCATGTTTACAGAACCATCTACAGCAACACTGTTCCATATTTATGTACATAAATTAATATGTACATATGTGCTTATATATTGCTGCTTTTATAAATATACCAAAGTTCCGCACTGCAATCATCAACGGGTTTGAAAAATATCTGGAAGTAAAAACTAAATTATAATTATAATTTATATATAAATTTTATATGAAATTGAAAATAGATTCTAAACTTTTTGTTATAAAAATGCATTAAAAATTATCTAAAAGTTTTCAACAATTTGTTGTAGCGTATTTAAAAAGTCGCCATATGTTTAATTGAATTCATTAAAGAATATTTTTTTCTTTTTGAAATTCAACTATAAGTTGCTGTAATAATTCGATTACATTTGTAAATTTAGTTACAATTTTGTTTATATTCTCCCAAGTTTAGTTTTTAATTAAATAATTAAATTACACAATTTAATCTTGTTTAAAAATTACTAATAATTTTTCTATAAAACTTGACAGTAAAAAATTATTACTTTTTAAGTAATTAAATGTTAATATTCTACTGCTAAAAAGATTCAGAAATATTAATATTGTATTTTCAAATTAATCTGATATGTAAGTGTTTCTATGTCAGTCGTTAGTTTAAATTTAAATAAAAATTTTCCATTATTACCAGGGCAACTAAAAATATGCAAAATCATATTTTTCCATAACTTCAAATGAACCAAATTGTTACGAAATTATCCGTTTTAGACAATTTTAAGGACTTTGATATCAATTTATTACGCATCATTTTGCATATATTACCTATATTACACTAAATGATATAATTTTTCATATTTGCACCCAACATATATTTTTTTACCTGTTTTTCCATCAGTGAAATTTTCTTTTTATATTAACAGGCGTGGATCCACGAAGGGGGAGGGGGGTTGTGGTAAGGAAACTCTCCCAAAAAAAAAAAAAAAAAAAAATGAACTAATTTCAACTGAGAAAAAAAAGGTAGAACAAAGTTACAAATGGAAAGGGTGAAAATTGTAAATTATTTTGCAAAAAAAAGTAATAAAAATAATAATTTATCGAAAATAGAAAAAGGCAAAATGAATTTGTTTACAATATAATGGAGGTAAAATCGTTTTTTGAAAAAATATCATACCTTTGCTTTTGAAATTTTAAAACAAAATTAAAAGATTTTAAAAATTGGCATTTACTTGATTAAGTTATAGGAAATGCAAGTCAATTTTGAAATTTTTAAATAACAACAATATTTTTATACGTTTTTATGTTTCTCCAATAGAGAAAAATATTTATTTGTTGTTTTCCATACAATTATAAATTATATTCTAATTCTAACCGAGCGGAGTAACAAAGATCTTAGCTCGTTGTAGTGAAACAGACCAGAGTCTCTGGTGGGAATCGAACCCACAACCCCCAGACTGACAGACTAGCTCACTACCAACTAGGCCATCGAGACACCCGTGGTAGTTATTTTCTTAGTTGATATCGGTAAAATAAAAAGATAAACGTTTAAAATCCCTAAGGATAAATATAATAAAAATAAACTAACGCTAAAATTTTTTGGCAGGATCTCAACAAAAACTGTATTTAACTTAGAAAGTCTAGTAACTGGACACAATATATCATTAATAAACGATAGAGTTTTTTGTGTGACAGTTTCATAGTTAATTAATTAATTAAAAATCTTTTCTTTAATAGTTTTATATTGGCTAAATCAATGTAAAGTTTTAGTAATTAAAATCGCGAATTTTTCAAAATAAAAATATTTTCAAAAAAATTTCCCCCTCCAAATGTCTTATATAGATCCGAGTCTAATGAGTGAAGATTTTTTACAATAACATGGGGCTTTTTAAAAGCTTTCCATATCCAGAAAAGTCTTTTAAATTCATATACAATTTTAAATATTAAAGACACTTATTTAAACGTTTAAGTTTCCCATTTGTGCAATTGCGCAAATTTACGCGACATGTTTCTTGAACCCCCTTTTCAAATGTTGTTCATTATTAAGAATAAGAAAATAAGAAATCATTGCAAATAATTGAACGATTTTGTTAAAATCAAAGATACATGCAACGATTTTATTATAATTAAAGTAACTATAATTTTTTACATCGCAGTTATTGAAAATGTTTAAATATAAACAAAAGACGGCTGATTTATAAATGCACAATTAAACAGCGTAAGTTATATTTATAAGTCTTGCTTAAATGAATTTCCATACAATATTTGAAAGTTCACTTGCGAGAATGCAAAGTTGCACAAATTGACAGTCTGTGAGGGTTTTGCGTATTTTCATGAGGACCCTTAATATTATTTTACTAAGTACAAGAATTAAATATCAGACAGGTTTTGTACTAGAATCAGGCTTATCTACTAAATTTATTTGTAACATGCGATATGATATGTTAAATTTGGTAGATAACAGCATTATCAAATTTATAAAATTTTTTTATATAAACTTTCATATATGGAAATTAAAGATAGATTTAATTTTTTTTTTTTTTGTTTTTTGTATAATGTGTATTCTTATCTCCCCGTTATCAAAAACTAGACTTAAAATAATATAAATACTAAATGCTAAATAAATTTAATTTCAAATTACTCTAATAATTACTATTTGAATGTTTTATATCAAACACTTTATTTTTCAAATCTATTGTTATATTTCGGTTTTATTAAATAAAATATAAATTAATGTGTTGATTTTTTGAAAGTTAAAGAAATAATATAAATAATTTGTATTCGAAATGGGGAGGAAACAATGCAAAATTCGTTTTTTATTAGTTGTCAGATCATCCTAAAAAATGTTTTTGTATTAATAAACAAGCCATTTCATTATTGATCGTTTAATTAATTATTAGACAATAAAATAAATTTATTTGCTATTATAGTGCACTTTGTTTTATAATGTGTTAATTCAAATTTCGAGAAAACGAGAAAAAGTGTTACAAACGTTTCATTAACAAGTCAAGAAAATTAATAAATTTTAAAATTAATCATACACACGTACTTTTATTCTTTTTTTTTTTTTTGTTAAAATTTATACGCCATTTATTAAATTTATTAAAAAACATGATACTTTTGAAACCCAAAATATATATTTAATCATGCATAAATAAATTATCCTTAAAAAGACATTAACAATAAAGGTAAAATATCTCTTTATTAAAAAAATCACTGACACACACATACATACACAAATACATTAACTCGGCCCAAATCGATATTTCGATTGCATCCATATGAGAATGAAAACTTAAAATATCCACCGTAAATTTAAATTGTATTTTAATTTAACGAGTATAAATTGAATCGAGTCTGGATGAGTGGAGAATATGGGTCTGAGTGTAAGAAAAAGACAAAGAATCAATATTTATGTAGTGGAAGTGGTAGAAAAAGAGCGCAAAAGAAATATTACTTAATTAAAATTCAAACTTGGTCATAAACTTATGCACGAATGTATATAAGTTAAGATATATTTGTTCAGAGTTTTAAAAGACTTGAATCAAAAAGAGGGAAAAAAATTTTTTTTTAATTAGTAGAACGACATAGATATTTTAAAATTTAACTTTAATTAATGATAAATGAACGTCCAAAAGCGTTTAAAAGAATTAATTAATTTTTTATGTTGTATAACTTACAATAATCTAAAATTGTAAAACAAATCTTTTAGTTAATTTATAGCTGTTTGAAGTAAATGATGAATATGTTCAGGGGAAATGTTTCGTACCGAAAACTTAGCTTGAATTCACCAATGAAGCTTTATGATGGCTCAAGAAATTCCGAAGAAAATAATTATGAATTATTTAAATAGCTTCTAAAATTTGTTTTTTCCAAGATTAGTTTCCGATACAAAAACTTAAACAGTGTTAGTGTACTCTCTCCCATTTTTTTTACACATTTTTCCTTTATTTCCGTAACTAATTCCCCCGTTTCAGTTTATTATTCTACTATTTCATATTCTCCCCACTCCCAAATTTCTGTGTGTATGGATGTAAATGTATGGAGTAGAAAAAATCGATAACTTTCCCATTTATAGTTCATTTAAACACGTTTATTTTGACATTCTTTTTTATTCGTTGTCTTTAATATGAATTTTTAATGAAAGTTATACATGTCTACATATATATGTGTATATTTATATGTATAATATACATACATACATACATACATACATACATTCATACATATATAGCGTACGTTTGTAATTTTATACATACAAATATTTTTGTATGAAACTAAGTTTTAAGCCTCAAAAATATTTTGTTGACTCTTGTTGTGTTTCTTTGTTGTGTTTTTAAGTAAAAAAATTTTAAATCATTTGAAATTTAAGTCTTGGCATTATAAAAATGGAATTTTAATTCTGGTTTATAGATAAAAATGTTTAAATCTTTTATATATCATATACCCACAACTTTGAATCTTTACACAATGCATTTATTGAATAATGGGGGTACAGAAAATGGACACTATTATTTTCTATAAACAAGTTTTTTGTACCCTGCAAAATTGACAACGGTTATGACCATATTAACTACATACGGTGCAGCTTTTTAACACCATTCCTTTACACACAAGAAGTCGAATATATAATATTATTTAGTAATTCTACACAGAATTCTGAATCATTTTTTCGCTGTTAATTGAATACATACCCTGTTGATAATGAATGTTTTCATTTTATATACAGATGTGGTCTAATTTCTCTGGTTGTAAATATTTCAATTGTTTTGTAAATGAAATTATTTGAGAGTATAATTTATATACATATGCATCTAGTAATCCACTTAATAATTATAATACATGGTGACAAATCTTTATCAGTAGATTTTATATTTTTCATTAACTTTTATAACCAAATTCAAAAAAATACATAGTAAACTTTGCAGTCTTTCGAGAGCTGACTAAAGGTGTTTGTGAAATTAAATATGAATATTTTAAGAGCCTTAGTCAATTAGCGCGTAGGATTTTTAAATACACATGCTTGAGTTGAACTAACGTTGACAGTTTCTTCTTTTTTTTTCGAAGATGATTTAAGGTACGGTAATAAATTTATTTAAGCTTTTGTTAACATTTATTTATATAAATTTTTAGTCATTATTTAATGTTTTGTTTTAGTTCAATACATCCAAAATTGTCTGTATTTTATAGGTATTAGTATGTGTATATTTATAGTTATAACATTATTTCTAATTTTTAATTTTTATGGTCCGGGTTTATATTTATTTATTTATTTTTTATATTTTATGTGTTTTTTCATTATAAGAAAACCGACCAATTTTTTATATTAATAAAATGAATTGTATTTTGCTTTTTTCCGTCTGACTGAATTAAATGGCCAAATTAAATAAATTCTTTGTGGTCAAATGACCATTATTTTTCTCAATTTTTTTTCAAAATTTCTAACAGCAAAGCAAAAAATCTGTATATAAATTTTACTCCCTAAAATAGCAAAAGGCTCCATAAAACCATAAACAAACTTCTGCCGCAAAAAGTCTTCACAACATTTCATTTTTTGTTTTCATTTTTTTTTTTCATTTGCCAGCAATTTAATGTTTTCAGACCAAACGGTGCCGCAGTTATTTATTTTATGGCAAAAAATATTGTTTTTATTGATTTTATTTTTGTTTGTTTTATTTATATTTAAGGATTTAAAAGTTTTTCCATTAAAAAATGGTAGATTTGCTAAATAAAAATTTTTTTTAAGGGAATATTTTATAAAAAAGTAATACGAAAGGAATGGTAGGAAATAAAGAGAAAATAATATATATATATATATATATATATATATATATATAAGAAAAAAACTGATTTAATATATATAAAAAAAGAGATGGAGTTAAACTTAACGTTTTCAAAAAATAAATTATTTAAAAAGTCTTAAAATAATAAATTCCATAAGTACTGTCATATATAAATATATATATTAATACACAACAATCTTACTTTTATTCAGTTTTGAAGAATTTATAATGTTTACTTCTTGAAAAATCTCATAATAAATCTAATGGCGTAAATTTAATTATTGATTGAGTTGAAAGGCATTAGAAACATAACTATGACATACATATGTAACTGACTTTTTGGGATACAGTTTCTTACCTTTTTAAAATTTTTAAATTATGTTAAAAACACATATATTGATTAAACAATTTAAACATTATTGTAATAAAAATATTTACTAGTTTTAATAACGCAAGTTTACAAATTCGGACCAACTTTTGGTCCTGAGCAGATGAAAACTAAATTGAATGTAATTTGGAGTGTTGAGTGTAAATATGGCAGTCGTTTCTTAAGTTTTCAACTTCTCGCGTTTTGGACCAATGTGCTATCAAAATGATTTTTTGATATTGGCATCTTTACACTTTAAATTGAGTAATTCGTATCAAGTACGGTAAGTACGGATTTTCTTGAATCAAGTGCGAAATATTTCAATCAAGAATTGCGAAAAATTCTTAATTTTAGTTCTAATTTTGTATTGAATTTATTTAAAATTTTCCTTGTTTTTAGAAATCATGGCTTGATCTAAGGCTAATTTCATACTTAAAGTGAGTATAAATAGGATTTATTTAAGAACAATAGGATCACAATATACTTGATTTAAGAAATGTAGTTCTTGAATGAGTCCTAATTGCGTTAATTGCTCGAATTCTTACTTAAATTGATCCATAAAGATCTTGTTTTTAGAATTTTCATACTTTACATATAAACTTAAATTAAAATATTTATATATTTTTTTTTAGTTTGTTGTTTATTATGGTTTTATTAAATATTCATTATTAAAGCCACACTAAATCGGCGGCTTTACAAGTTTTGCGATTAAGGAATAACCTTCCACATCGGGTCTCCTTGTTGCCTCTCGAAATGAAAGAATAAATAAATAATTATAAATATAGGGTTTCGTGCATTTAATATAAAACATTATATTGAATATTAACCTTATTTAAGACATGTTTTCCTACGTAATCGAACTTCAACGATTGAAATAATAATCGATGCTAAACTACATTATGAAATTAAAAAATTTAAACAAATACAATTTATTACAATCGGATAGATTTACCTCTAGCGTTTACACCAATTTTACGAATTTTTAAATTATTTTTTCAAAATATGCGCAAAAAGAAAAATTCTTTCTTAGAAAAAATAACTTTTTCTGTATTTTTCAAGAGAAATTATGTCTCGATTTAAGTACAATTCCTATTTATATATTTATACATGTATGTATGTACATATATTTACAAATACATGATAAAGCATTCAATGCAAAAAAATTTTAAAGAAAGCAGTATTAAATTTGTTTTACTATTCCCCCTTCTGTTAACACCATACTAATATAAAAAATTACAAAGTATTTGTAAATAAGCATATATGTATAAATATGTAAGTAGAAATTGTATTTAAATAAGTACATAATTTCTTAATCAATGAAGTGGTTCTTCTAAAAAATATAAAGAAAGTCATTCTAAGGAATACTTTTTATATTTCTGCGTATTTTGAAAAAAAAAATTTTGCATGTTTTCTGTATAGATGCATATGAATACATAAATTATTTTTGGAAATAAGTTGACATACTAAGTACAGTTTGTTATTATTTGTTAATTTATTTAATTTCAGTTATGTTAATAAATAAGTTATAAATTGAACTTAGATCATAATTATTTTCAAAAAATATCTCATGTATGCCTCAGGCCCAATTTTTTTAACAGTTTTAATTTGCACTTACCTTTTAATTAATCAAAATTAGCTTCTAAATTAAACACTTTAAGGAGTTGGAGCAGGCGTAAGTTCTCATTCAGTAGAAGTTAATTTTATTTGTTGGTCACACATTTATAAAAAACCCACGACGCACAATAAAAGACTAATGAAAATTGCATGACGAAACTTGAAAGCAACTGGTAGACAAATAGAGAGTGAGAGAGCAGAGAGAGTAAAATTCATTTCGCTCATATTTAGTCAACGACAAATATAAAATTCGTAATCTTAATTCAAGTCAAATTAGGCTTACTTTCAATTTCAAGAATCATTTATTTGATTTAAGTACAGTTTGTACTTAGTATTAGAATTTGCATACTTAAATTAAGTACTTCATTCTTAATTTTTAAGTCAATCCCGTTTTATAGTATACTTCAGTACGAATCGTTTTTAAATATTTGACAAAAATAAGATTGCGAAACTTGATTTTTGATTTCTGTGTAATATTGGATATTATTTCAGATTTTGAACAAATATAGGACAAAATTATAAAGATGATTTCAAGTGCTTTTACGTTTTAATGTTTACGGGTGTTAGATACTCGGAAAAATCAGAAAACTGAAGTTAAATACTCAAGGTGAGTATTTTTATTATCTTCCCTTATATATTTCACTAAGCTGAGTGATTTAAATTAACTAAAACCATTGGCAGAGTTGATTGCATGATGGTAACAGGAGTAAAAAAATTGTTGATAATGAATCAAAAGTCAATGTAAAGGAAACCAAAAATTTAGCACTATTTCAGATTCCCAGGTGGAAGATGACATATAATTCAATAATGAAATTAATGATTTATTTAACTTGATTTCATTTGTGGCGAAAAATAAAACATCTCACTTTCAATAACGAAACCAAAAAATGCTTTCAAGTTTTTGCTTCCATATCCCTTGATTAGAACCTAATTAGTTCCAAAACTATCATAAGTATACATCCGATTTTAATAAAAAATATTCCATAAATAAAGTATTTTCTCCCTAAAATTCATTTAGTATTCTTGAAGATATAAAAGGTAAAAGTTGCTTCTAACACATATACAAAACGTACATTAGTATTGTGTACATGCCTTAAAGAAAAGTGCGTCTCAAATTATTAAACTCTCTTCTTTTTTTTTTCTCATGCCTATCCTACAACTCTCTCAATTCAAAGCAGTATCATTGTTGTTATTTCTTTACAAAAACAAACTAGACAAGTTGTAATGAAATAACAACGGTGAGTTAGTTTCTTTTTAATTGAGATAGTTATAAGAGAGGCGTGATATTTTGCTTATCTAATATAAAATGAGTCTAATACAAAATGAGAAATAGAAAAAGTAAACTAAATACATGTAATTTATTATTAAATTATTTTAGAGTATATTATGATTTTCTTCATAAAAGCCAGATAATAAGATTTTCTTTCGTTCTTTATTTATTTTTTATTTTATTTTATTTTATTATTATTATTTTTGTGGAAAAATAAGTAATTTCGTGATTTTTAGTTTTCGAACAGAAATAAAAGTTATTTTCTGATTTAGTATTTTAAAACACAAAAAAATCTTCAAATTAAAAAAATTTCCAAAATGAAAAAGTTGCCAAAAAGAAAACAAGCTAAAACGACAAAATTAAAAATTTACCAAAACGGAAAAAACAACTAAAATAAAAAAAATACAATTAAAAAAAAAAAACACCAAAATGAAACAATTTTGCCAAAATTAAGAAAAAAAGGACATAATAAATTAATTCAAAATGGGAAAAAATTTACAAAATGAAAGAATAGTCAAAATAAAAAAAACTTTGAAACGAAACAACGCGTTAACAAAAAACAAAAAAAAGCAAATTCAAAATATAAAAAGAACATCAAAATGAAAAAAGTCGTCAAAATGAAAAAATGGAAGAACGCCATAAAAAATTACCATAGAAAAAAAATTAAAAGAAAAAAAATCATAATGGAAAAAACATTAAAAAAAATCCAAAATGAAAATATTCTAAAAAGGAAAAGAGCTACCATGAATTTTCTTTATTCCCGTATCGATTTTTTCACTTAAAACTTTGGTGGTACGATGAGCGAGGAAGGGGAGCTAATACATACAAATTTTACGAAAGTCCAAAAGGAATACCAAGGATTTTGGATCGAGGGCATGTTAAGTTTTTACTGTTCAACTCTAATATATGTAGCAAATTCTAATAAAATACAATCGACTCAGTTTAGTCAATCTTCAGTGTTCATAAATTTTTATTAAATAAATTGATTATTAGATCTCAAATATATTTTTTTTTAAAAGGTTTAGATTTATTTATAGAAATAGAGAATAAGTGTTGGGTAGGAGGGGATCATTCAGCACTTTTTTAAAGTGCTGTCTTCTCATAACCATAAATGACAATTGTAAACTTGCTTTTATCCCAAACTTAGATATGTTGACTTTAATTTAAGTGTTTTTTGGTCCCGACTATTCCTCCTTTTGATTATTTTATTTCAGAGTTTCTTAAGTGATCAAAAATGGTGTAATTATTTTATTTTAAAATTTATATATTTTTGTTAAATTGAATAAAATTTGTCAATTTGAATAAAAATCTTTAAACTGTTTAAAAGGAGCTACAATGGTTTACATTTAATAATAAAATAAAAATATGATATTTTATTTTATGAACGGACCAAGAGCACTCCTCTTACAAGCAAATAGCACCCACATACAAGCAAAATAGCTTCGTGGGAAATATTATTTTATTATGTCTCATTGATGAAATGAAAATAAGATGGATAGGTGTATTACAGTAAAAACCTTAGAAAGTTATAGAAATAATTTTCGAATTTTCGAATACGGCGAATAAGTCCAGGGGAAGTTGTAGCCACATGTGAAGTATATATTAGTTATCTGATCAAAAGGGGTAGGGAAGTGCAACGGGAAAAGCTATATATTTAATAAAATCATAAAACATTTTAGTTAAATATTTTTTAAAAATCTCAAATATTCCATTATTTACGTAATCCTTTAAAAATCTGTCGTAACTAGCTTTAAATTAGAAAACAAATTATAAAATATATTTCCAATAATATTTTTTTGATATCAAACTCTTTGCTTTTGTGTCCTTATCAGTGGTATCAATTTTGAAAACAAAAATTAATTCTAACACATTTTTTGTGATTTTTATACTTGAACTATTTTGAAACCATATAATTCTTTTGATCAAAAAATGGGCTACCCTCATGATTTTATTTGATTCTTAAAGCATTGCCAAGTTGCAAATCCCTAGTCACCGTTTCTTTTATGTTTTAGTACCCACATTTATTTTATAGTTATATCGTTGGAAGTTTTTCTTGCTAACCACCAGACTTCGCTATCCTCCCTGAATTATGGGTTTAAAAGATTAATTTCTATGTATGAAATTTAGCAGAAGAATTGTTAACAAATCGTAGAAGACCGGACTACAAAGTGTTGAAAAATGAGTGAATGAAACAGTTTTTATGATTTCCTGAACAATTGGGTTTTACAGATAACCTTACTGAATACAAGCTCTCGATATGTGCTTGTATTTCAAACTTTCAAAAGAAAGTATACAACAATATCGAAACGTTAAAACTAATCTAATAAAATATTGGATTAAAGTTCTTATTCAACAATTTTTTATCAAATTTTATTTTATAAAACTTTGTTTTAAAGGTGAAAAATCTTTTATTATTTTTAAAATCTTACATTTTTTGTTATAAAACCAACAACATTATTGTATTAAAATCAATTTTATTTTTTTTTTACCGACGGTAACTGCCAATCAATATAATTTTCAGAGAATTATAGTAAGAAAAATTAAAAAAACGATAACGATAACATTAATACAAAAACAACAACAAAAGTAAAAAACAATAATATAATATGAAAGAAATACAAAAACAACAAAACAGAAAGAAAAGAAGAAAATAAATGAAGCAAAGCAATAAGAAGAACATACGATTCAATTAAAAAAGTTTTTGGCACGCACTAAAAGCCATAAAAACCATAAAAACCCGCATAAAAACTATAAAATGAAAATGAAAAGAATATTAAAGATATTGAAGGAGAAACAACAACAACTGCCGCAGCAGTAGCAACTACAATTGAAAAAGCAAATACATACATAAGAATTCAGGCGGAAAACGAAGAATAAAAAAATCTAAATTGAGTAAAAGTTTAATTTTATTAAAAATACAAAAAATGAATAAGAAAAACAACAAACAAAAAAATCCATTTGATGCAAAATGAATTTCAAACTCAAACCATTTTCAAAACGAATGAAGAAAACCCCACAAAACGCCAGAAAAAAATACTAATTTTAAAGAATGAATTTATTTTGTTTTTCTTGCTTAATTTTTCCGATGAATGGGGGGTGGCAGAAGAGGAAATAGAAATATTATTTTTCTTCTTCAATATGCTGAGCAAAACAGCAGTAGCAACAATGAAAAAACGAATACTTACAGCAAGCAGTAAGGAAATTGTTTTTGTTGTTTTCTTATGTATATGTTTGTTTTTTTTTCAATCACTGCCTGCTAAAATGATGATTTTTATTTTTATGCGCGTAGTTAACGATCTCGTTTCCACTTACTTAAATCTACATTTTTACGGCGCATTTTACATTTTATGTCGCATTCTGCCATTCAAAAAGGTGTGGAATAAAATCGTGCTAAACGGACGTGGTACATACAAAAATGTATCCATGAGATATTTTTTTAATTTTTTACTTACATTCTCTCTTGCTACTCAGAAAAGTACAAAATTTAAGAAACTTTATTTAAGTATTTTATTAAGAGTACACGTGGGGTAGAAAATATAGTAAAGAGCAGCTAAAAAGAGAATTTTCTTTATTTTACTTTGCACCCTCTCTGCATATAAAATGACCAAATATTCAAACCATTAAAAACAATAACAAATGAAGTGTTATTTAATTGAAATTATTATTAGGCCAAATTAGACATTTAAACAATTGACAATTAATAAGAAAAAAAAAAATATATAAATAAAAATAAAATAAAATTAATCGGAACATTTGCGTCAGCTTTTAAGAGAGAACATAACATAGTTAGTTAGTTGAAATGCTATTGATATTGATTTTAGATCACTTTTGTTTAATTTTGGGAAAAACTAACTAGAGTTTTTGTTTAAAAGTCTATTAAATATTCAAAATGATCTGAACTTTGAATACATTTTTTATTAATTTCTATAATATGTTTCTGGGGGGGTTATAGCCCTGATCAAAAAATTTTTTTATTACGAAAGTTTCTACAAAAAATTTCATATAAATTTTTTAATTATAATTCAAAAATAAAATATTTCTTTTATCTAGTGAATTTATTCAAATATGTATGTGTTTTGAAGTCAAGTCTTTCATTTTAGATTCATAAAAAACTTGCTATATGAATTTTTGAAAATAAAGTACCCACACTTCGTTGAAATAGATCAGTCAATGGAAATACTTAGAAACAGTAAAATAATTAATATCATATTTTTGACAAATGTCTTATAAATATGTAAACGAAAAAGAATTCAACACATATTTTTGTGTGTAAAACTAAATTCCCTGTAAAAAAAAAATAGTTTACAGATCTGAAGCTTTTTGATCCTGGTTCTCTTCATAATATAAATTTTACATATATTTTTTTTTATATAAGTGAAAAGAACATAAACATAACATTTGGAACATAACATTATTTTGAAGACGAACTAAAAGTAAGTTAAATTCATTATAAAGGAAAAGGACAAAACCATTATTTAAGTACCTGAACAAAATAATTAAACTTAGTAAATTTTAAAATTATGTTTTTTCCATTTAAAAATATTTAAAATATCTTTTAGTGAATTTTTATTTTTATGTTATAACATTACTTTATGTTATAACATTAGGTAAATAAGAAATACATTGTTTTGTGAATGGGATTTTTTTTCTGATATGTCTTCTAATAAATGCTGTAAAAAGTAGCACAAAATATTGAATCGTTTCCGAGAAATTCAGAAAAATAACACTTGCAATCGTTTTAGGTACCTAACAAAAGTATTTTATTTTTTCATTTTCTTTTTTTGTATTGAAGATGCTCCAAAAAAAAAAAAAAAAACAAAAACATTTACTAATTCTTTCTATAAATATGGGGGTCTAATTTTGGGGAAATTATGCAAATTTACATATATATATATGTTGTAAAAGAAAATGGAATGATCAGACTATTTTTCCTATATAATTTCCTAAATATAATACTTTTTTAATTGGAAACATTTTTTTTATTAGAAACATAGGAAACATAAACAGACTTTGTCATATCTTCGAAAAATATTTTTATATTTAAAAGTTGTAAATTTTGACATTCCAAGTATAGATTGATTCACTAGTTTGTTAAAAATGAAAAATCTTCAATATTTTACTGAAGTATTGATCCCCATATTCTATCAAAACTTTTAAACAGTATTTCTGTGGAGTTTCCTGTTAATATTACTTGTATTGATCAAAATAAAATTAAAATGTTTCCGTTCTAGCATTTCTCGAGTGCAACTTTTTAGACCAAAGGTAATATGGCTATTTACCTAGAAAAATAAAACCAAGAACACTATGTCGTAGTATATTTTGCAGCTGTATCGTCAAGTCAGGTGTTGTATTCCGCAAATTTATCAATGGGAAGATATTTTTCAACATTTTGGAATAAATTTTTGATACCAACGGTACTTAAATGGACTTGATATTTAAGATATTTTATTTTTAATGGAACAATGCCCCATAATAAACGACTAGGACGCTTCAAATATGTCATTTTAATAAAAAAAATCTTGTAAGTGACTAAATACTTATTATCTTTTACTATTATAACAAAAGCTAAAATATTTGGCATTTAAAGAAGAAAAATAGGCATGTTCTTCCAACATCAACTTTCTAAGTTCATTAAATAAACTTTTGCCCTAAATATTCCCCAAGAAATTAACTCGAATTTCGGAAAATATATCAGTGAACATTTAACAGTGATATTTTGTTTGACATCTTCAAATACAAAGTTGATAAAAATTCAAACAATTTTGTGAAGTAAATTCGTAGACTTTTCGTACTATTTCTGGAATTTCTTGGAAGCAGTGAAATATTTTTGATTGCAGTTTTTTTGCAATATGAAGCTGATATATAAACAAACAAAATTCAATTAATAACTCTATAAATTATCCTTTTGTCATTTAATAAAAATTAAAAAAAATCAAATACTTTAGTGAAATACTGTATGTTAAATGCCGTCATGTATACTTTTCAAAATTATATCATCATTCGCAAAGCAGCTTTCTACACGAAGGTGTAGATCGAGTGAAAGTTTTGCGGAGGACGCTTCTTTGGATTTGACACCCTGGCATTTTGTTAGCCGAGTAGCTACGACATTTAAATTTTTAAAGTTCAAAAAAAAATCATATCAAATCATTTGTGGGAATGGAAAATCCACAAAACTCTTTTTTTTTAAGAATTTTAATAAATTTATATCATTTTAAAGGGCTACCCTAATTCATATTTTCAGAATGCGCTTTGGAAATCCTTCTCATAACATCAATTTAATTTGAAAACATTTAGTAGCGATTGAAACAAATAGAGACTTTGAATTGAGAACTTAAACAAGAAGCAGCAGCAACAAAAAAACTTGCGCAATAAAAACAACGTAAACAAAACATAAAATCAAAAATAATAATGAAAACAAAGTTTAATGTTTTACTAGTTGTACGGTTCTGATACCCAAACGAACCAAGTGTAGAGTATTAGAAATTTTCTCACGGCCGTAATCACAGCAGTAAAATCGATTATACTCAATTTTTATTAAACTTCCCACACTCTAAAGTACACAATTTTATGGATGACGCGTGTCTATACGATGTTCATTTCTTTAGCTCGTAATAACCACAAGTAAGAAAGAGATCTTTAAAATAGTCGAATTACTTTTCTCTTTTCCACTTGAATAGGCTTAAGCAATAACATTCACTCAAATGACTTTTTTAATGGCTGCTCCTTGAATGGAAAACAAAACAAAAATCACTCTCTACTTTGCACTCAGTTGAATGGCCTTATAATAGTTCTGTCTCTTTCAATATTACGCCACTATGCCATTAAGGCTCTCTTTAATGGGGTTTGTGTGTATCTAGTTGCGTTGAGTGAGTAAAACATCATTTGACTTGAGTTATTGCTAATATTCGTTAACAGTTATGGCTTCCGTATAATACACTCACAAAGTGTTGTGTGCAATTCTATTTATTTGTTGTTGGTGTTGTCGGTATTAAAGCAATGAAACAGATTGATGCTGTGTTTTGTTGCTGCTTTACATTTCTTTTATGATTACCTCCCATATTGTGTGTTGTTATTATATTTTCGTTTTGTGGAATCTTCTCTTGCTAAATGAACACACATGAAAACATAAGATTTTGCTCTTTTCCCTGCAGCACAAACAAATAAACATGTAAAACTGAATGTAAGGGGGCGTGGTTTAATGCAGTAGCGTTGTTTTATTATGATTTTATGTTTATTTTATTGTGATTCTAATGGTTTTTATACCTCGTTTACTCAAGTGCCGCTGTTAATTTTTTTGCTTTGCTTCCAACATTAATGTTCATGTACAAACGTGTTGTTGTTAGTTTTTTGTCTATTTTAGCGACGGTAAAATGTTGTTTATTTTCAATAAAATAAATTACTTTGAAGCAACAGTGCCTTTAATATAGAAAAATCTTTGCTTCGTAGTAGTTCTATGTATAATTTTGTTGTTAATAGGACAATTATTTATATTGTTATTATATTGTTGCAACAACTATAAAAATGCTATAAAATATTTTTTATTTCATTTTAAATGATTTCTATTAGTTTTTCTGCTGCTTTTGCTGTTGTTGTCATTATGATTATTTTCGTCGCTTGTTGTTATTGTAATAATAGGCTGTCTAGAGGAGTTTTTAACACGCATTTTTATCATAGTCATCATACATCATTGATAAAAATAATGCGAAATAAATTTTATGATTTGTTTTCATTTTACAGCATATAAATGACACAGATTTGCCACTTTTTTCTTTAATTTATTACAAACAAAGCATTTTGACATCGATTTGTAAGCGCATATTTTTGCATTTAGCGATTTTAAGTGAATATTTGAAGCTTATTTTGTTATTTTTAGAGCACATTTTGACATTTTGAGGTTAATCTTTTTACACCTCATGGGATGCTTTTCAAATTTGATTTTATAAAAAAATAAGAAAACCAACTTTTTAATGAAAGCAAATTATAAGTTTTATGATGTCTAAACTAATAATAATGTCTAACATTAGATGAGTAAGTAAATGGAAAATAAATAACGTTTTTGTATGATATAAAAAATGGGGAATCGAATTTCGACACAGTTGATAAATTTCACTTTGGTCTTATTTTCTATCATTAAAGTATTAATATTAAATAAAAAAAAAAAAAAAAAAAATAAAAATAATTTCTGTTAAAAAATTACAAACATATTTTGTTTCGTAAGTGCATACTTTTGCGTTTTTTACAGCATATTTAGTGCGCATAAAACTCTTTTATTGGAGAATATTTGTGGTTTCCCTGTTTATCAGTTTTTATGAGTTTGTCAAATTGTAAAAATAGTGTGTCTTTAGAGAGCAGAAAACATCTAATAAATATGTACATACACAGAAGAAAGTCACCAAATTCCAAAATAAATTTATATCAATTACTAATAACTGTGAAGACTGAAAAACCAAAAAAAGTTTTCCAACTAAAAAATTTATTAAATCAATCAAATGTACGAATTGCTCGAATATATTAATTAAATTAATATATTTATTATTATAAAATGAAACAACTGTGTTAATTGGGTAATACCAAAAAATTTCGACCAAGCTCGTATTTTTACCACTTCCGATTTTGATAAAATTTAGCACACGTAATCTACTCCTCTATGCACTCTACTACTCCTCTACTGCACCATATCGCTAACGATTCATATTGTATGAACCTCATAATTTGGACACCTCAAGCTTTTTTGTCAAAAATGAGCAAAATTTAAGCTTGAATAACTTTTATAAAAATGATTAAATTATAACAAGCCTGATATCATTGGATAGGACTGAGATTTTTTTATTTTTTATTTATATAAAGTCATAAAAATTAACATCTTGCTGACGCAAGGTCCTCTAAAATGAAAAAATATCCTTTATCCATGTATATCCTTAAAAAGGTTTTTTTAATTTTCATTACTTTTTACACGATATTTACAATCGATTTATCGTTATAGTGTAAAAATTTCAAATGGGATCTAAATGTGATAAGAAGTTACAACAATGTTTCTTTACTAACTAACACTTTTTTTTATTAGATATTAGGTGTTTTTTAGGAATATGGATATATTTATTCAAATTACAAAATAATAGAACCTTATTTATTAAAATAAGTCATATATATAACATATTCCTAGTCACGGAAGGATAATGTGATATTATAGAATTTTCAGAAACACATTAACACACCTGTAACCTACATTAGAAAATCCGCCGAATTATTTGCGACGATTTTAAAAATAATTTACTCAAATTTGATGCATAGGGTCGCAAATAAAAAATCTACTAAAATTTATCATGATCGTAATAGTGAAATTAAATATAAAATTTTTCCAAGTATAGATCGTTGTAGCAAATGTTGTAATGATCCACTACCGAAAATGTAGTTAAACGCGCATATATATATATATATATATATATATATATATATATATATGAGATGTATAGAAGTATAAATCATCATACACCATTTAGCAACAATTGGTCCATAATTAAACATGGTTCCCATATAATCCATATTACCGAAAATCAATTAGACTTGCATATATCTCACATAAATATCAATTTTTAGATAAAATTTAACACAACAAAATTTTGCGCAAGTATAAATGGCTCCATTAAATTTCATTGTGATCGGTCCATATTTGACCATTTCCCATATATAATTCACATTCCCGAAAAATACTTAAATATGCATAAATCTCAATATAAATAAATGAAATTTTATATAAATAATTTTCATATATACATAAAATATTGTAATAAATTTAATAAGGATTATTCCACTATTGATCATATATCCCGATAATCACTATAGCGACCACACACAAGTATTAGGTCTATCTTGAACAAAACTGCTTGTTTTTAACCTTTGCTATTTGCTTTTATACAAGATTTAAAAAAAAAGTATCAGAACATTAAAAAATAAATTATTTTATTGGTAAAATTGTACTGCTGTAGACAAACTGTTATAACTTCTGATCCTCTTGAGATCCCATTTTGAAATTTTTACACAATAATAACAAATTGATTATAAATATCATGTAAAAAAATAATGAAGATTAATAGACCCTCTTTCAGGATATCTTAGGATAAAGGATATTTTTTTTCTTTTTTGAGTAGTCCTTGTAACTTTTATGATTTTATGGCATTGTTATAAAAAGTTATTTAACCTTTTACTTTGTTAATTTTTAACAAAATTCCCGAGGTGTCCCAATTTAATGGTCCATAAAATATGAACCATAAACGGTATAGAACTGATTCATACGCCATTAAATGCATGATGACTAGTTTGATGTACATCCCAAATTCTAAAAACAATCAAGGATGTAAAATTTTTAAAACTGAAATTTTGGATCGAAATTTTGTGGGAATAACCAATTGAAAAATATAAGGTAATAATTTCTTCTGTGTATATGTACTTTATTTTATTCGAAAACAATTTGTATGAACGTTTTACAATTTTAATTCTTACATTCATTACAAAGTGAACATTCGAATAAAATGCATACTTTATAAATAAATTGTAAGCACTAATAGGAAAATTAAAAAAAAAATATTTTTCGCACGATTTACAATCGGTGAGTTTTAGACACTAAACAGCAATTTAGACCCATCTGTGAAAAATGTATTTTAATTGCAGGTAATGTATATGAGGAATGTAAGAAATTTTAGTAAAAATATTTAAAAATTTTTCATTGCGCGCAAAAGTTTAAAATTTTTTTAAAATCTTTAAAATTTTTTAATTGTTTTATCACAACTAAAACAACGCAATTTCATAGAACTTTTAAAATGCTATCAGAATATATCAAAACAATTACTGCATCTTTAATATTTACTAAAGTAAACTGAAAAGCAAAATGATTAAATTTTATTTTTTCCACAATTTTGTAAATATCAAAATAATTTTTATTGGTTAAAAATCTCAAAAAAAAAAAAAAAAAAAAAAATTAAATATGCATCTTATTTTTTTATTATTCTAATATTCTAACTATATGGGGCTGACTATGGGGCTGACTACTGAGGTTAAGAACATATTTTTTGGTCCATAAAATTAAAACTCCTTAAAATATTTTGACACTCCCTGAATTTTAATGTTAAGCAAATAAAATGCTTTCATTTGACAGCAAGCGAAATATGTTTGGAGACGAATGCCACTGTAGATCGTATAAATGATGTTTCTTATTTTTATATTTTTTACTTTATCAATTATAACCCTTAAGATGATTTTCTACAGATAATTTTCGATGATCTGGTCTTAAAAAAGAATTTGGAACAAAATTTTAAAATTTGGTGAAAATTTTAGTGCTTAAAATTGTAACGCCCCTTTGAAAAACATACATTTTGCAAACATTTACGCCATGCCAGGTTTCCTGACATCAACGAGATATAGCTAAAACTGTAGAGAATAACTTCATCTTAAAATTCTGTTCTGTAAATTTAATTTCATTTAGGCACGCAAATTTTCTATAAAAAAAAACGACAAAATTTAAAAAATCAATTTTGCTTCAATCACCTCATAACTTTCAACGAGATAATAAAACGGTTGCTTGGTATACAACATATGAATTTCCCAAATTATGTTGCTCGGCTAGTTAGCTCTGAGAGATGTAAATTGTGAGTGCGAAATTGAAATAAGTCAAAAATTTTCGAAATTTTCAACTCAATTGTTTAATTTTTTTTTATGGTTTAAATTTTGGATTTCTTAGTTATTTTTTTAAGTCTACCGAAATGCATCAAAAGTTTTTCATACCACACTGTTAAACCTAAGTAATGGCATGAGCTTAAGGCGTGTCTAGTCACTGCCCGCGGACCAAAACTGTCACCACTTATAAGGTTAAGCTGGTGGGAAGCTGTGCCGTGAACCTGAATGGCTAGTTAGTGGTTCAAGAAGACTAGTCGCTAACAACTCCTTTCTGATGCCGGGGCACGGTCGATTGTAAATGTTTAGTAGCCTAGTCCACCGTCAACGTACGGATACGAGCATAATCGTGGGAATAGAATATGAAGATAATTAAACAAGAAAAACACAAACTAATTAAGAACACAACGGAACAACAAATAGCAGCAGGTGGCAAGTCCACCAAATGCGTAAGACTAGCTTACAAATCTGAAAGCAAAACCAGCGAAGTACCTCTGAGCTTCAATCCCAGCACCTGAAAAGCTGCTCTGGTCCGCATCGCCAGAGAACCGGTGAAGAGCTCTGCTTCGGGAACTGTCTGCTCGAAATTAACTCGAGCAGCAGTAAACCCAGTGCCTTCTGTAAAAAAGGGAACTGCGAGCAAGTCTTCGAGTTCTTAAGTATCACCTCACCCTGCCAGTAAAGAAGCTATGAGCTTGCCTTCGAGCTCTGGATCTGTGCCTACAGTCAAGACACATACGTCCCAAAGACACATTACATCTGCCAGAAGTACCTTTTTAAGACGGCGTGCCGCCGATCGTTTTTTGAATCGTCTCGGTAAAAAGCCAGCCGAATCCCTAAACCCAGAGGAACTCGTTTCCCTAAATTGGGCTAAATCTTTAATGGCCGAGTTGCAGCGAAAACCGCCCCATCGTCAAAAAATCAGCGTAAACGACAACGTTCAGAGAAGGAAGCATAGCTACAAGGTCAACAACCTGGGACTAAACGTCCGAAGCTCTATAACCCGATGGACAAAGCGTTTAGTGAGGTGTCCAAAGGTCATCTCATACGAGCTGTCATCGCAAATTTTAGTGCGCAAAAAGCTGATGGGAGTATTCTGAAAAGTTCTAAAGAAGAACTCCGGACTCGCTCCCCAATGCAATATTGCTGGATGGTATCGTAGCCGTGTCAAGCTAATGGCCTGCTCAAACGAGAGATCGGCCTTGCTCCTGAAGCAAGCGCTCGCTCTTTTTCAAGGCCTATGGGAAGGCGACAGACAGAAAAATAACGCAAGTTAATTTTCACCACTCTAAAGCAGATTCGGCTGCGTTGGTGCTCCGTATTGCTGAAAGAAGCGAGGAGCTTACACTTGTCCAAGAACCCTGGATCGCAAGTGAAAAAATTTGCAGACTTCGTGCGAATAATTATATGCTGCAGGTTCAGGTAGGATTGTGCATAGTAGCAAGCAGTGAGTATCTTCATTCTTTTTGATTTTAATGATAAAGACACAGTTGTAGCGGCCTGGGAGACAACTCGTGGCACAATTTATATTGTCTCCAGGTACATATATGTCCCATGATAGCAGCGAACCACCAGTTGCTCTTGAAAACATTGGAAAGGCTGATTGACTTGCACCTTCGCAAAACAATCAACACTAACCTATTGTCATTGTCCCAAGATGCCTACATGAAAGGTAAATCAATTGAGACGGCATTGCATTCGCTTGTAGGATATATAGAAAATATGTATTAGTGGCTTTTATTGATAAAGAAGGAACCTTCAATAATTAGACCCCGGATGCTATTAAAATAGCTATGGAGAGCCTGAACACACATCAATCGATTATTGGCATCATATGGAGACTTCTAACCAACAGGGTTATAATCTCCACTATGGGTGCGGCTACCATATATAGATTAGCAAATAGTGGCACTCCTTATGGGGAGTTCTATCTCCACTTCTTTGCAATATTGCCGGACAGTGTGTCGGACAGTGCGAAGTACCTGGGTATAGTATTCGACTCCAAACTGTCCTGGTTGCAGAACACCCAAGCTAGAGCGTCAAAGGCAAACATTGCCTTTATATCTTGGGGATTAAATCTTAAGAATACAAAATGGCTCTTCGACATGGTGATCAACCCTATAATTATGCATGAAGCGATATTATGGTGGAAAGCGATGAAAAAGCCACCATTTGCGAAATCTTATAGATAAAACAGTCGACGTTACTTATACATATATTTTCAATTTAATTAATTTGTTCCTTAAATTGGTTATATTTAAGAAATTTTATTTAACAAAATTTAAGTTAGAACAATTAGTTGGAACAATACAAATTAGAATTACTAGAGATAACGTTATCAAATTTATTTTACCTGAAGAATAAAAATATATAAAAAGCAAATGTACAAAAAATAAAACAAAACTTAAAAAAAAAATATTTGCCATTTCAAATTATAAAATTTTGTGAAAAAAATTATTATACCAAGTTTTTAACTTAAGAAAACAAATAAGTGAGCAATATATTGCGTATATAATGATATGCAAATTAAACATGTATGGTAAATTTTTCAAAATATCTCAAAAATTAAGTACTGACTTTTCAGGACATTTTCTACATTTCAAAAATTTTTACATTTTTTTCAGTTGTTTTATTTTGCTTTCTGTTTTTTAATTTTCAATTATTTGACTTAACAAGGCATGAGATTGACAACTTTCCCTAATAATTCTACCTTGTCATTGTTCTACCATGAGTTAAATTAAATTCCATCATAAATCCCTGCCAGAATATTATTTGTAATAAAAAATATTTGTATTGTATTATTTTAGTCTTATTTATAGAAATAATTACATATGTGTTATATTGGTTATATCGATAAATGAACCAAATATTTATATTGTTCTTTTGACAAAAATATGAAAAAAAAAATAAAATAAAAAACTGAAAGAAGGTATAATTTTAAGTTTTTTTTATTTTTATTTTTTTTTTCATATTTTTGCCAAAAGAACAATATAAAAATTTGGTCCATTTATTGATATAACCAATATAACACATATGTAATTATTTCCAGATTTTGATCCAGCTCACGAAAAAATGCCCGGACGAAAATTTGAGAAACGATATTTTAAAATGTACTTTGAGTTAGTGTACATGTTTTTATGTCCTCATTTGTTGCTCCAAAATAGGTTCAAATAACTCGCAGGAATTCTCTTAATAAAGAAACACAAATTGTTGCAAATTTTCTCATAGCTTTTTATAGAAAATATTTTATTCTAGTTTACTTTTTATAAAATGACTTGAAAGTAGATAAAAGCATACATTTATTATATTAAAGAAAAACTTTTTAAGTCTAATTTTACTAGATGTCTCCGAAGGTCAAAAAGTTGTATGTATATAGTACAATAAAAAAATTTTAACAATTCACTATGGCACGCATATTTTTTCACTGACCCGTCCATAAAGGGAGGGATTTGCAATAATAATAATAATAATAATAATAATAATAATAATAATAATAACAATAACAATAATAATAATAATAAAAATGTCCACTGCAATATATTTCCTATAGCTCTCAGTATAATTTGCGGTGTCATTTAAGTTTATATTTTTGAAAAATTTTCGAACCACGCCTCTTTTTGTTAAAACTTTATCCAAATAAATAAAAGAACATTTCAAAAAGAACAAAAAAACATTAATTTTGGACACTTTGTCTAAAATCTGAAATGGTAGCTCAAAATGATATGATAGGAATGATAATAGACGAAGTAGGGTTTAAATTACCTTAACGATTCTTCGCAATCGCCAGAGCAATAATTGCTGTCGTATCTTGTTAAGATCTAAGAGGTAAATTGTTTTAGTTCCTTCGCGATATTTTGTTTATTTTCCGCAAAACAAAACAATTTCGCGACACATTCCTTTTTACATTTTCTGTATATTTTTTCGTTCATGTTTATCTCATTTCGATTTAATGTAATTACCAAGGCAACCAAAAATATGATCTGAAAAAAATAAAAAATAAATAAAATCAAAATGCAATATGCTATTCAGATATTGTTTTCTAATGTTAAGCTTAAATTCGTATATTTTGCAAAAAAAAAAATTGCTCTTATGTAATATTCAATATTATGCACTTTAGACTAAAATATGCTTTAAAGTAAGTATTTTTAATAAATATATCACAAAAATTAACAGCATCTTTTTTCCTGAAATATTTAAAAATATGCTAAACTAAATTGATGCCAAAACACTTAATATTTTTTAAAACGAATAAATAACTAAGAGTTTTCTTCATTTGAAGCATAGGAAAAAATATTATATTGCATGTTATTTGTTGCTGAAAATTATACTCGTATATGTTAGAGAGATTGTCGCAAAAAATAACATGTATGATACTTCTTTAATCAATGTTAACAATTCAAGTTCTATACCACAAAAGACAGTAAAACTATTCACAATTTCACAAAAAACACCATCTAAATAAGCCTTCAAAATAAGTATTAAGTACAAACATATTTCAAAATATGTTTACAACGAGTAAAAACTCAAACCTCGAATATTAAAATCCTTTTTTTAGTAAAATATATATTTACAAATTTTTAATTTTATAAAACATCAGAAAATGTGAAGCTTAATAGTGGTTTATACACGAACAGGGTTGTCAACAGTCAACATCTTTTTTTAGTTTTTGTTTTTCAATATATTGGCAGTGAATGCCATAAAAATGTTTCCTTTAATCTAAAGGTGAAAATTTTACTTTTTACGCCAAAATTGAAAATTCCTCCATAGTACAATGTTCTGAAATAGAATTAAATAAACAAGTAAGTAAAGTATAGTCGGCCAAGCCCGACCACATGATACTCTACACCACTGTATATGTACATTAAAATTCGCGAAGAGGTCTTGCATGGGTCCTGGGGTAAATATTTCTATAAAATGTACTTATGGATAAAATTTATATGGGATTTATGGAATTTATGGTCAATTATGGACCAATCTTAAAAATAATTTAGAGAACTTATCTATGTCAAATATTAACTTTATATTATCATTAGAATGAGATCTGTTCACATTAAAATGATTTCCAGAAGAAGAATTTATATAGAAGCTATGATTATGAAATTTAACACAAAGTTTTATACTGAAATTTTTGTGCTGAATTTCGTTAAAATATGGTTAATCTCCTCTACCGGGCGTTCATGAATATGGGCTAGGTGAAATAATGGATAGACCATAACCATTTTTTAAAGCCTTGGCCCTAGGCTCATAGTAAAAAAATCATATACCTAGATTTTCGTTATTCTTAAAACTTCGACCTGTACTTTGCGCATACGGTTTACATGGACAGCCAGACAAACGAATAAGCGGATGTCGATAAGACGGCTCAAAAAAGTGATTTTGAGTCGATTGGTATACTTTAAGGTGGGTGCTGGATTACAAACACCAGTTTAAAAGCATAATACTCCGATCACCAATAATATACCACATTTTGGAATATTACAGTTTACTTGAAACAGTCGTAAAAGCTCATAAATGTTCTAAATATGTCCGCATTTTTCTTAAATTCATCACATGTGAGTTTTGCGTGTATAAGAATAAATCACACTATCAAATTTCATGAAGTTAAAACAAATGTTTAGAATATAAATTTGGGTGCACATTATTTAAGTATAAATCCTACAATAGTCTTTTGAATTTCTAATTAAAAAAGGTAAAATATATGTATTTTTTTCATTAACTTTAACAAAAAATTCATAGAAAACACTTCAAATTGTGCCGAATTTCGTTTTTAATTGATCATATTGTACATGATTTCAAAACACTACTGGCGCTTTATATCTTTATATTATATAAAATTGCCTTTTCAGTTTTTTTTAACTTCTAGTTTGTCAAACTATAGTATTCTACGACATCAATGATTGAATTTCACATGTCGTCGGCAAGAAAATAGTAGGAATTTATTCTATTTGAAAATATCGCATAATGATAAATAATTTTTAAAGGTCATAGAAACTTTCAATAAATGTCTCGTAAAATATTAATTAATAACTAAAATATGAAAATTAGTAATGGTTTTCAAAATTATTATGTAACAAACAACAAAATTATTATGTTACAAACAACAGCAGCTGGCAACGAAATAAAGGAGGGAGAACACCTTCTAAAGACATTAAAAAAGGTGCATAAAACGACAACAAAATACTCAACATTTTTAACGAAACTAAAAAGACCGACTGATGCTTGTTGGTCGTTTGGTCAAACAGACATACAGACCTTGGCATTGAACTAATGACTTGATAAAAGGTAAAAAAGCAATTAAAAAAAAAACAAGAAATAAAAACTAAATAACAACAAAAAAATATACATTGACCTTACAATGATGATGACAAAATAACCAGTAAATATTGTTGTTTTGGTCGTTGCTAAAAGACAAAGTATGAGTATTTTTAGAATAAAGGTCACTTCACTAGCTTTGTCTTTATTTATTATTAATTTTTTTTTTTTTTCAATTTATGAAAATACCACATAAAGTGCATTTCGTATTAAAATTGAAAGAAAAATTTCAGCAATTTTAACTTATTTAATTCTTTTTTTTCCTAAAATGATTTAAGATCTTGACAAGACAAAGGCACCAAAAAATAAATTTAATTTTCTCTTCTTTTTTTTTTTGAGAGAATTCAAAAATAAATTAAACAAATTATTGTAGGCAGTTGTCAAAAATTGCTAAAATGTAACAGTTTTATAAATTGGCAACATATGTATTATATACATACATATATACATACATAAAATAACTCGAAAATACTGTTACTCGATTTATTCGAATAAATTATACCTTAACATTTTGTTCGTTTTTTTTTTCAGTGTTTATCAAAAAATAAATCAAGCTCTCTGTGTCTGTTAAAAAGAAAACAAAAACAATGTTAACATTTAATTTTAATAAAATTTTAAAATTGCTGAAAACATCAAAAATGCGTCTACATTAATTGGGAGCACTTAATTTAAATTCCCTTTCTGAAAAATAATGTGTAATTAAAATTTGAATATATTTTTCTCTTTTTTTTAAGCCATTTCTTCTCCATATTTACTTAATATTTCAATAGGCCTATGAGTATCACCAACGAATAAATAAAAATTTTATGTCATATTTATGAAATAAAAAAACTTTAGATAAACAAGTTCAACGATTCTTAATATAAAGCATGAGTTTACTGTTTTAAGTTCAAATCCCTTCTATCAAATTATATCCACTAAATCAAGTTGAGACTCTATTGGTACATCAGCTCCATACTTACAGCTATCGACTGCATTGTCATTTGTAGAATAAAAATATGTTTTTCCAAATCAAGTTCAAATATGTTTTTCCAAATCAAGTTCAAAATTTTTCAATTTGTTTCTTAGGGAAAATTGAATATAAGAAGGTGAATTGGTTTTTTTATCTTCTCCAAATCCAAATCATAAATAACAACTTATTTAAATTTTGTTTATATAATTGATTTAACTTTTGTGATTGGTGATTGAAAAACGTCCTAATACTTCAATTACGCTTTATATTTGTCACACATATTCGGTATTTTTCACTGAATAAATTTTGTTTAATACAGTTTCAAATCGTGGTTTCACTTAGCAATATATTAAAACTTTAGACTTTAAACATTCTATATAACAGTTGCTTTCAAGCAAAATTTGCTAAAAAACTAAAATAAAAACTAGTTAAGAAAGTAAATTTTTGAAATATCTTTTAATCCAATTATTCGATTAATTGGCATAATATACTTGAAATTATTGATTTTAATTTAATCGAACAATTATTTTATTCGATTAATCGAACAAACATTATTCGAGTGAATACCCTAGTACTTATACAACATACATACATATGTATGTACATTCATTTGTAAGTATATATTCTGATAAATGAAAAAAAGAATAATAATAAATAATTTATTCAGAATTTTTGCGTGTCTTTTTTATATTTCGCCTTTTTAATATAAAAATTGCTGTAATATTTTAAAACACATTAACATTTAAATAAATTTTAATTATAAATAAATTAATGTTTGGATTAATTTGAAAAGTAAAATTTACAAATTTATTTATAATCATACAACCTCATTTTGTGTAGAATGTTTAATACACTGAAACAAATTTCTTGTTGCATTTAGCAATGTTTATAAATACATAATCACTTTTCAAATAAAGTGGCAAAAAACGGAAGCGAACTGAACTAAATATATTTATTTACTCTACTATAAAGGTAAAAATACCTCATTAGTATATAATGTACCAAAATAGATTAGTAAATACGGTAGAATTGAAGAAAAGCAGATTAAATATAATCAATAGACAATTCAACAGAAATTTTAGTTAATTTTTCATATATTAGTGAAATTGACGAAAAATCTTCAATTCGACTAATTGAATTAGTTAATTAAAAAGAAGTTAACTAAAAATTTTTAGTCAATTTGAATAAACTAATATTTAAATTAACAAAAATTTTCTTCATATTGAAGAATTTTTATTGAATTTAACTACGCTATTTTATTTAATTTTACTAAATTTTAAATGGATTGAATAAACAATTTATTTAAATCAGATAATTTTTTTATTCAAAATGAAGAATGTTTATTAATTTTAAGTATTGAATTTTATTCAATTTGACAACATTTTGCCAATTTTAACATGCCTTTTAAACCCCAATAGGAAAAATTACGTTTATATATTATTGCATTATTTTATTCAGCTAGTACAAAAAATAGTTTGTGATTATATGCACATATTGTTGTGTAAATTGTTTTAATGAATAATAATAAATTGATATGTAAATGACTATATTTACTATCATCATAAATAAAATAAATAAGAAATATTAAATAAACACTTTAATAATAATTATTGTGTAAAAAATATATTTCATTTTAGAAATAAATATATGATTTAAATATACATGTACGATTATGTATAAAATAATAATTAATATATGCATAACAAAAACTTCAATTAAATAAGTTGAATATATCTAAATAATTAGTATAAAATACTATAAAAAGGAATAATTTAATTAAACTTAGTTTAAATATCTAGTAAAATTACGTAGATCAGGTTTTGTTTATAACTGATTATATGATGAAGGGATTATTGCGCTATGAATAAGGTAAAATTAACTGAATAAACCACCATCTGAAGTATTTGAAAATAAGTGTTTAAAAAATAATAATAAGAAATTCTGTTATTTCATAATTAGTAATATATTACTTTCAGATATATATATATATATATATATATATATATATATATATATATATATATTAGATGATGATGAAGATCGTGGTCTAGCAGTTGATAAATTAAATTTTTGCATTTGCTATAGAAATGAATTTAAAAAATAAGTAAATATTCCTACATGTATTAACAATAATAAATTTTCAACATTACCGAGAAAAATAGGAAAAGGCTTCCAACTTTCCATACTTGTAGCATTTGCTTCAGTTCTCTAATTGCAGTTTTGCTATGAAGGGGTTTGCACATAAATTAACATTTTCTGCATGATTATTATATATTGATGGATATTTGTTGGTTCTTGAAGTATGTATATCTGGCATAATAAAAGTTCACACTTATTTTTCACTAGAATTTATTTTTTCGAGTATTTCTGTATTATTTATTTATTTATGTATTTTTTAAATAAAAAAAAAATATATAGATACCAAAACACGTGCACATGCTATGTTATTACTAGTTCATCTGATCTGTAATAGACCTTTTCTATACATATTGAAGAAATTTCTTCAATTCTACATGCCTTTCTTCAATTTGACTAAAGCAGCCCACAGACACATACTGCATAAGCTAATGCAATAAATATGTATTAGTAAAATTGAGAGAGATTTTGAATGTGTGCGTCACACCGAATTCAAAATGAACTCATACTGCAGACAGTTTTGTCGAATGATTTTGTTACTTTTTTCCTGTCTCTTACAAATTTTAGTTGATTTTTAAAATTAAAAGAGAAAATGATAAAATTTTTTCAATTTTATAGTTTTTATTCACATTTTTGTTCCTTTGATTGATGAATGTGTAGCAAAAGCGTCAAGCACACGCATATGAAGGTTCATTGGCAGAATCTCTCTGTGTCTATAGACGCCTTAAAATTTGAAATTAAATTTAACGAAAATTTTTCCATTCTACAAGCCTTTAGTTTGAAGTTTAGTCGAATTGAAGAAATGTTTTTCAACGATTTAAATATTCTTATTCAAATTGAAGAAATTTATTCAAATTAACTAAAATATATTAGTTAATTTTAAACTTTAGGTAAAATATAGTTAAATTAACAGATAATTTATTAAAATTAACTTGTTTTAAAGTTGTTAAATTTAATTAAATTATGGATTGTTTTACTTATGAAGAGTTGCTGCCAATTTAACTAAATTTTCGTTGATTTAATTTAATCAAATCAATATATTTTACCAAAAAAAAAAAAAAAAAATATTTTTGGGAAAAATTTGTTAGTTGATTTTTCATTAAAATTCTAAGAAAATTTCGTCAATATTACCTTCTGTGTAAAGATATCTCAGTAAAATTTAAATTTAGTCTTTTTAAATGATTTGCAGGAAAATAATTAGTGGTTTCCCCCAATCGATATGACCAAATTTTGAGATAAGTACTGCGACATAAGATTTTCTCTAGGTGTATTCTACTTTCCGTTAATGTGTTCGTAGAGTTGACGTTTTTATTGAATTTTAAATAAGACATTGTTGAAAAAACAATTAAATGGCTTTTAATTTTAAATTAATGATTAATAAAAATTTATTTAACAATTGCAAACAAAAAAAAAAACAGCATCTGAATGCAAAAAAAAAAGAAATAATTTTTAAAACAAAAAAGTATTGTTTAATAAATTTATTATTTATTAAATTTTACACAACAAGCAATCATTAAAAGTTTAGCATTTTATACACATCATTTTGATAAATTTTATAATAAAATTTAACGATTATTTTGATGTTATTTTATTTTTTTTGACTTTATTTAGAAAACAATCAACAAAATGGATTTATTTAGTTGTTAAAAAATCAACTTAAATTCATTTAATTTATTTTAACGAGATTTGTTTTCAATAAAATTAACTGTTTTCATTTCCAATGAAATTGTTTAATTTTTCTCAAGTGCTTTAATAGAAAAACATACAAATTTCAATTTAAAGTTTTGAGTGATTATCAGTTGATTTGCTTCCAAGTTTATTTTTTCAATTGTTTTTAGTTTACAAACATAAATCTTTTTGAGGTAACTAAATAAATTAAATTGTATGTGGAATTTTAATTAAAGGAACCGGGAAATATTGTATGAAATTTTGTAACATTTGTGTTGAAGTTAATTTTCTATATGTTGTATTTGTTTAAATGTCATATAGAAAGATATTAGAATTACATATACATATGTACATGTACATATATATATTTGTCTGCAACAGGATTCGATTTCTAAGAAACCAATCGCAATAAATTTTATATACGTGATTTTTATGGGTAATAACATACACTTAAAATGTAGTTTTTTATATATAATTTGATTTATCTTTAAACAATTACTTCCAAAATAATATATGGCCTAAGCAGCAAAAATTTGAAATAAATTGAATAAAATCATTATGGATATTAAGTTTTTATAACACACATCTTTGGAAAGATATGTATTATAAAAATAAATAAAATACAAATCAATTATGAAATATTCCTAAAAATCTAACAGCGTTTACAGCTATCTCTCATATAATTGAATCAGTTATATTATAACCCATTTATAAGGAAGCTTGGAGGGAAAGAAAATAAATTTTAACATAATCTCATATTGATCAAAAAAAGTTTGTTCAAAATTACAATTTGAAATTTCATTATGAAATTTTCAGACCAAACATTCTAATATCGACCAAAAATCGATTCTAGATATGTGCATGTCATAACGTCCAACATCATAATGTTAATAGACGTTATGACGCACTAAAAAGTGTCACAAAAGTGTTGCGTGGACATTATGACACTTTTGATAGTGTCATAATGTCGAAGCTAGTTCCTGAAATACACCAGAGTTAAAATCTTTTGATTTCGACCAAAATCCTGCTGTGTAGCAAACCATATTAGTAAAGATCAGAATCCTACCCAGAACATTATAATGTCCATGATACTTTTAAGTTTGTCGTAACGTGCATGGACATTATAATATTGAATTTTATAATATGTACCTTTCTAGATTAATGGCATAATAGGCGATACATGTATATTTATTATGGATAAATGTAACAAACACCTAAATAAGGGAAATATCCCTAAACCATTCACATTTTCCTTAGCATAGTAATATTGGGAGACAATTCTTATTTGAACCGAAAGCAATAATTATATTCAGACAGAAATATGTTTTTGTTTGTCTCTCCTGCCGACTAAACTCATTTCTGATTTTCAACGGTCTAGGATTTATAACCTTTTTGGAAATTTATAAGGTTCACTTAATTTAGTCTGATGGCTAGTTGAAGTTTTTGGTTTTTTATCGCTGTAGTGCCAATTTTCTTAAGATATTGGGATAGAGTATAAATATTAGTACTGCATTTATTGATTTTAATAGGTTTTTTTCGAGGATTTAATTTTCTCCGATTTTAGTAAAAATCAAATTTGTTCAACATCGTTCTTCAAAAATTCTTGGATTTTTTCAAGCTTTTTATTGTTATTATAAAGATTTGTGATAATTTCGAATCCTTGTCAATTATTCTGGAGGAAATCTATATAGAAACATATTTTTGATTTGTTTCGGTTTCTGGATTAAATCAGGCTTCTTTTACGGAATCCTAATATAAATATCATAATTTAAATGTACAAATTTAAATATTTTTAACCGAATCCTTAGAAGTTTATTTTTTGATTCGACGATCTCAGCTAAATTATCTATTTTTAAGTTGTTTTATTCTCAAATTTAAACAACAGATATAATACTGGTGCAAAAGTGAACACTTTCATATTTTAAAAATGTCGTTATTTTTTATAGCAGCCAAACATATCCATACATATATTAATGTTTATTATTTAAATATTTGAAATTAAACCCTAAGTAGTATATTCTGCTTTATGATTTCTGTCGTTCTGAAGAGAATGCCTAAAAAGTAAAAAAGTCACTTTTTCTCCATAATGTGCATCAGTTTGCAAATATCATTCTCACACGTGGAAAGATCGTTGTATAAATAAAACTTTTCCCCAGAATGTGAAATTTCCTCCCAAAAGACTTCAAAGTTTAGAAAGATGCGCAATTTTTAAGAATATTATAAAATATTTACCAAGATTATATCAATCAAAATAAAAAAAAAAAAACTACGAATCCATGCAACATAATCCTATCTTTTATTTAAATGTATTAGTGCATAAAATTAAGAAAATATCTTTTTAAATATTGAAACCCTTAATATTATATTTATTAGTCAATTATATGTAACATTTTGTTCTGTAGGATATATATATATATATATATTGTAAAAGTTTCATTTTATTTCACCCATGTGTTTGTACATTCTCAACATCATTTAAATAATTAAAAATAAATGTTCTTCTTGTTGTTAAGATAATTATAGAGCAATTATTGCATTTAACGTAATTTCATTTATTGCATCTTTCCTTTGCAACAGTTTGAACACGAAACATTAGTTACATCACTTTGCATCACAAACAACACCAGACGACCAAACATTAATCATGTCTCAACCGGTCACTAGGGGACGTTTACGAGTACGAATAAGTTGATGGAATCAAGCCAATGAATGGTCTTGACTAAGTTTGTAAAAAATGTGCATAATAAATTTTCAGATCTTCGTCATAATATCAAAGTATGTTGTTGTACTTACTCTTAAGTGTGCGTTTTTTGTTCTAGATTTTTTGTTGCATGAAGGGTTTAATTATTTAAAGTGTTTTTAAACAGATAAATATGGGTTTAAGCAATTATGTTCATGATGTGTTGCTTGAACACTACTTAGCTACTTGAAGCAAGTATGTAAATATTTTATTTTTTCTCTCTGATTTTTAACTGAAAGGTATATATTTATAAACATATTAACTTTTTTTGGAAATAAATGGCAATAAATGTGAATGGTCTCAAAAGAAAATTGAGGATAAAAGTCGTAATAATTGTTGGATACAAATACAAATTTTATACTTCTTGAGTTTTAGATTTTTATTTAAATTAATTTATACAATTTAATTTAATATTAATTATAATTAATAATTTAAATCGTTTGTATAAATTTACTCAGTTCACAAACCAGAGGTTTTTCTTAAAAAAAAAACAGTCCTACATTTTTAAGTCTCCATTCATTTGTATGTCTGTGGCTTAGTCACCTTCAAGACAATGGCTGACTGTAGTTGTTTATACCACCCCAGTTGTGCAGCACAAATAATAAATAGACGTCACATTGTTCGCAAATCTATAAATGTGTCCCCGATTTAAGTAAAAAATATAAATTTTTTTGTTCAGTTTATTTTTAACATCTAAAAGTGAGACATTTTCCGTAAGCAACATTGTCACATTTAACAACATATTACAAACAACAGACAACTATATAGAGACACGGGCAATCACATCAGCAGCACAAGCAATAACATCTTTGTATGTAAAAGCAAAAACAAAGTCATCTATAATGGCCATAATCAGGGATATTTATTTTATTCGAATATTGTGACATTACAGTTTGTACTCGTACAAGTATAGATGCTGCTGTTTCTCGTTTATCATTATAAATGTGCTATAATTTTAAAAGATATATAAATATGGGGGTATAAGTGTATCATGCACTATATGGAACTTGCATCGCGGAACTAATTTCTCATTGCTGAATTCGTTAGTTACTAGGTATTATATATATATATATATATATATTTAATATAGAATTATAAATATTGCATTACCATAAGCTACAATAGAAAGGTAAGCAACGCACAGAATTTTATTTTAAATAATGTTTATTTTTGAAACATATTTATATACACAGAAAAAGTTCACCAATCACCAAAATAATTAATTCAATTAAAAATTTTTTAAATTTGTACCTTTAATCAAAATGATTACATCAATTACTAATAACTTTAAAAAATTAAAAATCGAAAATTTTTCTATTTCATTCTTTCTTTAGTTATAATTTGATAGATGTATCAAGTAGATGATTGAATGAATTAAGAATATAAATGAGAAAAAAAACTTACTTTAATTGATTGAATATTTTAATTGAATTTTTGATGTAAAATGAATCAACTGTGTTAATTTTTTCCTCGTACATATTTACCTAATGTGTGTATTTCGTCGGATTAAAATAGTGCTTAAGTAGGCGAATTAACTAGTTAAAAGTCAAAATCATTTAAGTAGTTTACAATTCCTGTTTAAAAAAAAAAAACTGTACGGTATTTGTATATATATATATATATATATATATATATATATATATATATATATATATATATATATATATATATCTATATATATATATATATATATATATATATATATATATATATATATATATATATGGTTTTTTGCATTAAAACTTAAAACTCTATGCAGATTTCTTACCGCCAACACATGTTGCTAAACTTCATATTTTTTATAGTTCCATATTTCACTGATAAATTGTATATTTAGTGATTAAATTCATGAGAAAATCAATCAATTCTTGTTCGTCTAAGCAATTTGTATACCCTTCACATAGAAATAAACATATGAAAAATACGTTAAATCACAGATTTGGTTCATATTTGATATCTGCATACCTCAATAACATATGTACTTCAATTTGTTTAAATTTTTTGATTTTATTCACGCTATTAATTTCGTATACTTTTTGGATGCATTTTTGGAAACTTTCTCGCCCTTCGACATTTTACTTTCTTATGTTGACTGAACAAATCAATTTAAGCTTTTTTTATGACGAGAAGTTGATTTTTTTCTAAAAAAACCAACAAATTTTCTCATACAAAAACTCATTTAATTAAGTATTTTTGTGTTTTAGACTAATAAAATTTGTATTGAATAAATTTTATAAAAAATGCGCTTCAAAAATTCCTAATGCATTTATGCATCTAATGCAATTTATTTAAAATTTTACTTTTAAATTATTTAACATAAAGCAAATATAAATACGGCTAAATTATTTTTAAATCAATAAAATCTGTATTTTACGTAGTACGTATTTATATATTATATATCTTAAGTTGTGCACTCTTTGCGTAAAACGTACAAAACATATATACGAAAAAAGTGTTGGTAATTTTTTGTAAAAGTTATTAAAAATGGAAAATATTTCAATCACAAAAATCTAAATTAAGTTATTTAACCAATAAATTACTTTCTAATATGAAATAAAAATTGAAGGGGAGAACAATTTCAAAAATGCATCTTGCATTTAAAACGCATGTAGTAAAAAACTAAGATTATTTATTAAATGTAGAAATCTAGTGCGTTTTAATAGTGAAAATCCAATAAGAAATTTGGAAAATATCGTTCTTTAAAATAATATATTAATTTTTTAATAATTTCAAACCGCGAAAATTTAAAAATTAAAAGTTTTATAAATTTTATTAGCTTCGCGGATAACATATTTAGTGAATATGAAAAAAATTGAAAGGCATAAGGACAAAAATTTTACATTTTTATGTGTTTTTTTCGTGAAATTCATGATATATATTATAAAAATGAGGTGTAATTTTGTTGCTTGTGTATTAATCAGAATTGGTGGCCAGAGGTGGTTATGGACTATGTTAGATCACGACTAGATTTAACGCCCACCTTTTATGAATACTTTTAAAAGCAATTTTTTAAGTATTGGATGTTATTCATGAAGCTATTTACATGAAATTTGAGCGATGGCAGTGTCCTATAAAAAGCCTATATTCATTATGGCGTACAGGTTTCTCCCATATAAAGTTCATGAATCTGTTATGTGACTAGTTTTTCCTCTTTTCCTCTATTATTACAAATATTATATTAAAAATAACCATAAAACTGTGTAATTGATTGTAAGTTTGTTACAGGTGTTACTAGAGAAAAACGTAAAGAATTAATTTAAGAATTAATTTCAGTTTAACCTAAACTATATTTTTAAATATTGCAGGAAATTAGCTATTATGAATCAATTAAAAAATTATTACCAAATTTCCATTTAAATATAAGTATTTAGTACATATGTATATTTTTTGATATAAAGTGTTAATTTTAAACCTGATTTTTGTATTTAAAAAACCGGTTTAATTTATATGTATAATAGCTTTTCCCGGTGCGCTTCGCTACTCCTTTTGATGTGGCAACTATTATTTGCTTTATATGGGGGCTTCCTCTTCCCCTGGAGCTATCCTTTCCATATTTATTTCGTAATTGAAAACTGAAAGGTATTAGTTTGCATGAAGTTTGAATACTCTCAATCTAATAGTTCCTTATATATTCCATAGTGAATATTTGTCCTGTATGTGGGATACCATTTCCCCATGGTCCTATCCTTTTCATTTTCATCTCAACCATTTTATCGAAAAATTAATTTTGGGTTTCACAGGATGAAAGAAAATCGTTTAAGCGGTTTAGCTATCAAATAAACATAATTCATTTTTATGTTTATATTTAGATGAACACAAACTATATGGAAAAAAAGTGTCCAATTTTTTCGAAATCGATGTTATGTTGAAATAGTTTTTTTTTCGTACTATAGCTCAATAATTGAATTTCTTTTAGACACATACTTATTTAGCATATAGTCTCAAGAATTTTGGTATTGCAATTCAACGAAATTCGATCAAAATGGCTGATTTATAAACGACTTTGCTTAGCACCTTATGAAAATTTCACAACTTCTGCGCACAATAATATGTATTTTATATTTTTAATGTAATAATGTACATGAAGTTTTCTATTATAATGTTGCGAGTATAGTCTAGATTATGTGTTCTAGACTAAAAACTGTGAAGACATTTCCATATAAAACTCCTTGTATGTTTTTTCCTCTTTTTTATAAAAAATGTGAACATTTTTATTATTAGAAAAATGTATATTACAAGTAAGGTAGAAAGAAAATCAATTACCACTTTTTTAAGTACTCTCTTCTCATATTCGCAAATGATTGTTGTAAGCTTACTTTTTTCCTAAATAATTGTATAGGTTGACTCTAATTTAAGTTCTTTTAATATTAATTATCTTCTTTTTATATATTATTTTAAATTATTTCGGAAGTGATAAAATACGGCGTTACTAACTCCCTATTGGGTAAATTCGCTAAATGGGTGGAGCAGAATTATCACAAATAGACCAGATTATATATCTATTTATGTACCGTATTTTTTATTTTAATTCATTGAAGATCATATAAAGTAAATAGAAATTTAATAAAATACTACAGATCCAAAATGGGTGCATTATGAAATCATTCAGTGATATTTTAATTGTTTTTAAGATAAGACTGGCCTGCAGAAAAATCCTCCCTTAAAGAAAACAAATGGAACTTTATCTGCTAAACTTGTATTTTTTACGTAATGTCTAATATTTTAACCGTCTTAGGTGGTCCCATTAGTACTTATATCTCGATAATGGTTTGTGCTATTTAGATAAGTAAAACCCCAAAAGATACCGACCATAATTATTTTCAAGTTATCTTAACATAACTTTTTTATTCGCTTGAAAATTCATTTTCAAGCAAGATTGGAAAACAATTATCCGTAAAAGTTATTTAAAATAGCTATTATCATAAAGCTAGCTATTATCATGAAACTGATTAACAAATAATGATTTTATACACAATTAACTGAAGATATCTATAGTAACTACTTTATGCTAACGGTATATGCACACGTAATAAATATAATATTTACTAAACCAAATACCAACTATAGGGAATATTAGAAAACCACGTTTTTAACTGAAATAATCGATTTCTCAATACCTCAATTTATACCTAAATTAGATTAGCCATTTTTCTGTTTCTGCATTAAGGATTCATTGATAAGTTAGAGAGAAAAAGCAGGTTCGAGATCTACAAGGATAAGAGTAATAAATATATAATATAATATAATATAATATAATATAATATAATATAATATAATATAATATAATATAATATAATATAATATAATATAATATAATATAATATAATATAATATAATATAATATAATTTTTGTACTTGAAAGGTTTATTTATTTTAAAATATAATATTTAGAGTAAATGCAAAAAATTTATTAAATTGCACAAATTACATACATAAGTATAAAACGATAATTTAACAGAAGCTTTTAAATGTTTCCTGTCATTAAGTGAACTTGAGTAGTTATGATTAACTACATGTATTTGTATAAAAAAAAGCTTTTTTAAAAGGAATGACGAATAGTAAGTTCCGTATGTTCGCTGCTAATCCATTAATATTTTTTTAATGTTGCAAGTTAATTCATAATTTCATTTTGTGTATCTTGAACCTGTTCAATTTTCAATACTTGTTCTCATAAGTAATTTATGTGCTCTTTAAATACTCCTTGTGTTATTTCAGTCTATAATCACGTTTTTAATATCAACATATGAAAAATGCATCAACAAAAAATTTCCATAAAATTGAAATGGTCACTTAACACGGACTGTAAATGAGAATGACCAGCAAAAAAAAAAAAGGTATTTGCTCTTACCGAACTCAAATTGTAAAATTAAAATTGCCAATAACGTTTAACTTAAATGAGGTTTTTGTTAAGAAATAAATACTTAAGAATGCAGTTTTCTTTGGTAAAATACATGATGTACAGAGAGGTAAATGCAAGCAGATGATGAGTGTCATAATTATGTGGCAGCCAACAATGGTGGTGGGCTATTGACCTACAGATAATTGTGCGTACAGATCAGGTACTTTTTTGTACCAATAAATATTACTTTGTGAACTCCCATTTTACTTTTGGTAAAACATATCACGAAAAATATTAAAAAGTTATACAACCAACTACCAAAATTATGGGTTGATTGTTTTTTGATCTTGTTCTTAAATGTTTTTAATTTGTTATTAAAGCGTTAAAACATAAAAGACGTTTAGCTAAAGACACATTATTACTTACTATTAATTATTTTAAAAGTTGCAATATTGAGGTGTGAATAAATACGCATTATGAAAATCATTTCGTTTAGTTTTTTAAAAATATTGATTATTTTACTTCATAAATATTTGTGATAAATTTGAGGCTTTCTAAAGAATAATAAAATATCTCGTTCACATTAAAACAACGAGTGAGAAATAAAATCCATTGATTTTTATCAATATGTAGTTTTTTTAAGAAAGACAAAGATACGGTAGGTTAAATTAGCCTTTATTCATGCATTATGAAAAACTACAATCTATAGTTCTGATAAAAAATTTTGCAAATGACAAAATTATCATGTTTGTCATCTTTGGCTGCAATACCGATAGTAATATTTTTAATTTATCTCCTTTATAGTTCATTAATGAATTTAACTAAATAGAAAATAACTTGAGAAAATTATTCATTCATATGTTAGCATGAGGTTGCGTCATAAAATCACATTCATTGAATGTTACGTGAAAAAGAAACATTATTTGACTAATAAACGTGTTGATAAAATGCTTAGCATACAACATTCTACGGCCACTAAATCAGATTGTAAAAAAAAAATTCTACTGATATACTTACATACTAACAATAAATATTTGATGTTTCTTTGGGGACAAGACCATAGCATTCAGAGAGTTAAATTTTGACTTCAAATCACAATGGAAATGAAAATGAATAAAAAAAAAAACACACAAACACACGTTCTAAATATAAATATTCTTTTAGAAGTATGTGCATTAAAATTTATCAATCGAAAGTGTTATTAAATTACGTTGAATTGCTTAATTTGGAAAATGAAACTAAAATGAACACATTTATTGAAATTTATATTTTTTAAAGGAGAAATAACATCAATTGAAAATTGACTGGAATGAATGGCAATGAATGGCAATATGTTGAATACGCATCTCTATTGTACTAATACAATAATATAGACGTTAAACCAAATTTACTATCGCTTAAAATTGAAGCCTTAAATAATGAAAGAGTTATTTCTTAACGAAAAACTAACTATACACACAGGCATATCTGTAACATCATTAGAAATCATTTAATAATATTATGGTAACTACTATCATTTATGTGACTGTCGCTACCATATTATGGTGTTAGCAATATATACATAATATAGGCCGGAAATTTTTTACAAACGAATATTAACAAGCTCATAAAAAAAAATTTTTTTTGAGAACTCTTTCGAAATTTTTTGAGAAAAATGTTAGACCTGTGATTTTTAATCACTGCAGCGCATTACTGAATCACAAAAACCCAGAGCGTAGAAAAATTGCCAAGAGAGGACTGCGGTATCCATTGATGAACTAGCTAACAGCTGGGCACGGAAGTGGAGGGGGGGTATTTCCTTCCTTTGTTGTATACACAGGTTTTATTTTTATAAAATTCCTATTTTTTATTATTTTAAATAATGACAAATCAAGAAAACTATCAACATTAGCCCGTTTATATTTACGTAAATACTGAAACGAAAAAGACAAATTTTATCCAATATACCCTGAATATGAGCTCCATCAGGTGTTGTGAATAGTCTGGTCTCATACCCCTTCCAAAACCTATGGCCTAATGACTAAATGTTACTTTAAGACACCACACACAAATGTGAAAAGAACAAGTAAGAAAGATATAGTCGGTCAAGCCCTAGGGAAGGGATCTTTTATTAGACCTATAGCCAGTTGTGGGCTTGTATTAAGCATAAAATATACGGAACATTACGTCGATACTACCTTTTTTATGAATTTATGTACTTTTGGGTGATTACGGATCGATCTTCATAAAATTTTTCATTTATAGTTCTATTTTGGGATTAAAAAGATATTGATATTTTTTTTAACATCAACACAATTTTGTATCAATATTAACTAGCTTTAATGAAACACAAATCTGTTCGCGTGAATGATTTTTCACGAACGGCGTTTGTCTTATGGATGTTTAAGACAAAAAGTTAAAAAAAATTAAAAATTTTTATTTTCAACAATATTAAAAAAATTACCACATATATATTACCTACATCAATACAAATTAAAAGTGGTATTCTAATTTTAGAAAATGTTTTTCTAATTTTTTAAAATTTGCTAATATATTTTTAATAATTGACAATCAAAAAAAAATTTTTTAAAATGATATTAATTGACAAGAAATGACCATTTATGTTATAGTAGTTAAAAAATAAAAATTAGAACAAATTGTGAAAATTCCATTTTAAGTCCTATATTAAAAATAAATGTACATATGTAACCTACACAAAGGTATACAAAATACAAATTAAAAGAAGATCAATACGTTTTATAACTGAGAAAATAGTCGGGACCATATTTTCGATTTAACCTCCCTTTAGAATATTGCGTAAAAAATAATGTGTATATAGAATTTTTGATATATATATTTTTTTTTAATTACGTTTAATTCGTTGATGCATTGTCACATCTAACCACAAAAATGCTCTTCAAATGATGTTAATAAATAAAAAGTTACAAATATTTTTAATATAACTATAAGATACAAATTTCAATGACAAAAAGAAACAACCAAAAATGTTAAAAGTTGCACTAAATTCAAACGCATAATTAGTTTTGAGTGCTATTTGATTTCTATATAAGCTATAATAACAGCAACATTGAAATCGGTGAAAATGTATTTAAAATTTTCACCGATTTTAATTAGCGCCTTGGGTGTGCCTTGAGAAATTATAAAATATTAAAGACACAGCGATCTCAGGCCATGAATAATTAAAAAAAACATCAACGAGATGTACCTCAAACGATTGAAAATTACAAGAGCAATAAACCCCCATTCTTTACTTTACAATACCTGAAACGGCACAAAATTTTTAATAAAAAAACTGTAAAAATTAAAATTTTTAAAATTTTGATTTCATCGCTTATCCACAATATAATTTAACATTGGTCAACGACAGACTTATTAAACACAATTTGGCCTATTTCTACAAGTGTTTGCAGAGTACATTAGAGGAATTGAACACATATCCAAAAACCCGCCATTACAACAACATTTTTTTGATTTTTTTTTAAATCTGAGTGCTTTCCGGTACCACTTATAACCATTTCAATTTTTTTCTTTTACTTCATCAAGTGTTGTTAACATAATTGTATCAAAAGTTATTTTATAAACTCAGAACTAAACAATATATATAAGGTTTAAGGTCGGTTTCTTGAAAGTCGGTTTCTTGAAACTATATAAAACTTATTTTGTGTTGAATATTAACTTGATACTAATATTTTTATGGGATTTATGCACATTAAAGTGATTTTCGGAATTTATGTGAGTTTTTCGAAGTTAGCGCTCGTATTCGCGATATTTGGGTTTAAACCTTATTATGAAAGTAACACAAATTAGAAATAAAAGGGACATTATTTGCGTAAATTAAGCAATAAATATATTGAATATATATATACTAAATTGTAAATTAAATAAATAGTTATTAAAAAAATATTATGTTCTTACAGTTATTTTTCATAGATTTTAATAATACTCTATTCATGATAAAAACTTTTGTAGAGTATAACTACTTTACTCAATATAAATATTGTTTTTACAAAAATTAAATTTTTACTTCAAGTTTTCACAAAAATAATATTTTTTTGTTGTCAAATAAATTTTCAATAAAGCTCCACTTTTGTTAATTTTTTTAATCGTTATTTCACACGATTGTGTTTTAATTTAAATATTATCTGGTTAACCTCAATCAAAATTTTAATATGATTGACATAAAAATATTATATTTGGAGGATATTTTTATTAACTACTTCTATAATCATTAAATGTTGCCAATATTTTTATTTGTTTTAAGCAACGCACAGTGGGGTCAAACGCAAATTTATTGGTAATAAATCTGAATCTCCTAAACTAATGATCGGATCAAATTGAAATGTATGGAAGAGTTGTAGAGGAGGACCTAAGCTTTCAGAAAAATCATCTTGTCGTCACCCTGTGATAACACGAGATAAGCTACTGGGTGTCAAAGTTGACTACCTCGAGTATGTAAAAGTTAAAAAAAATCGTAACTTGTACAAATGAAGTCCGATTTTAAAGATTTTTATATTTCTGGAAAGTGCTTGGTAAGATGAAGAAAAAATAAGCTTACTCATCTAAGTTATCTCTTACAGTTAAAAAGATATTTACGCTTGAATTTTGAATTTTTGATTTTTTGGCTCGACTTTCTTTCGTTTTTCGGGAATAAGTCCGGAGATATATGAGGTAAAAATTTTTTAAAAATATTCTGTAGTTTGCTACATATTTCAAAATAATATGCTGAAAGAATTTTTGGATTATCTCAATTTGTCTAGACGTGAAAAATATTCAAATTCAGCACTCTGAAATTGGCATGAAAAATGGCTATTTTTTTACAAAAATATAGTACAATTCATTCACTTTTTTCTCAAAGTTCCGTTAATAAAAAATTTTTTTCCTTATTAATTTCAAAAGATAAGGCTTCATAAATGGTTAATAAAGAAATTTTGAATTGATTTAAGTTTGCACCCTACATCCAGCATTGGCCGAAAATTGGCCCTCCACCTGTGTTGAGACGTGTTATATAAAAATGAAATACATTACATTGGATGTAATTATATTTACCTACACTATATCCATGTAAATACTAAAAACTTTAAATAATTTGCATTTTCATATAGGGTTGAAATAAAATCAAGATTTTACAAATCCTTATATCATTATACAAACATTACAAAAATAAGGTGTGAGAACTCGATTCGTCATCACACCTACATTTTACGCCTACTTTTAAAAAACCTAATTGTTTTTATTTTACACGTTATTAATAAAATTACTTATATGAAATTTAACTCACAGATAGTGCTTGCATTGCAGAATGTTATAGGTTATGTTGCAAATTCTTGCCCATTTTTTTAAAAGTCTCAAAAGGATGAACCGATTAGCTTAAAATAGATCGGAGCTGGAGCTGTAGTACCCACCAAATAAATCAAATATTCATTATGTCATATCCAAGGAACTATTACAGTGAGGACTGAAAAATTTAGTGGGAACCTTTATCTTATCATATCGCATTGATGAAGGATAGTTCAAGGGGGAAAGGTGGCCCCCACATTTGCTCATCTAAAGGGCTATTACAGTGAAATTCTTAAAAAGTTTTAAAAGTAATTTTCACATAAAATTTATAGTATTTATTAGAATAGGATGGATAGGTCCAGAGGGAGTAGCAGCTCCCACATAAAGTAAATATTAGTTATCGCTTCAAATAGAAAAATAGAAATTTTACAAAAATTTTCATATATTAAAGGAAGATATAACCACTTCGATGCAGAAAAATGTATTTTATAAATGTTAGGCAATATAAAATTAAAAAAAATGGTATAAAGGAAAATTTACCTAGCGTTTTGACTGATTTAAAGAACCGAATTTCGAAAAATATTTGTGATAGATTTATGCAAGAATGGGCCCATAGCTTACACTGGAGCCTAAGAAATCTAATAAGACATCTACTTAGTTAAATTTTCCAACACAAACATTTTTAAATACAATTTCTGATTTTTCTGTAAAAAAAACGAATTCTCTATCTAACATAGGTGCTTCAAAAAGTTGAAAAAACCAAATATGCCGACGAAAATTGTGGAAATTACAAACGCGATGACAAACTTATATATACACTTTACGTCTGTGGTGAAGAGTATAATTAATAAAAATAATAATTTATGTGTTTTATGTAATAAATTTAGTAGAGGAAATTTATAGCTCTTTATCATGATATGATAAATATTAGTGTGATACAATCAAATATCAATATAATCGATATCAATATAATCAATGTAATCAAATATGAATTTTAAAAACTGTGATTATAATATGATAAAATTAAAACATAATATGATTTAAGGGAATTATAATGTGATAAAATTGATTGGTGATATGATAAAATGGGACTATTATATAAAAAACGCACCATAATGTGATAAAATTGGATAATAATATGATAAAGTCTAATCTTAATACGATAAAAACACACTTTTATATTATAAAATTGGACACAATCTAATAAAATAAGTTCATAATTCTATAAAATGATAAAATGGAATCATAATAATTATTATTTATAATCATTCTAATTTTTAACTGTAATCATATATTTCAATCATTATAGTCACCGCAACCATATTTTTCTTCTGCGTGTAGGTAGTTTACTTACTGAATTTTAATAATTTTTTGATAAAAATTCATGATCCTATACTTAAATAGAATAGTAGTTGTTAATTTTGTTTAAATTTGTTAAATTTAAACAAAATTAAATTTTCTTAACCCCTATCAAAAACGAGCGATAGCTTTTAAAATGGTTAACACCGTTAAATTCAGCGTCGTCGACTCAGTTTTACCTAGTGGTTGCCATTCTTAAAGAAAATATGTATTATTATCGAGCACAGTGTAATTATGTTTTCGTAAAATTATTAGCTAGAAAAAGAGCGGCTTAAAGATGTAAATCTTTGGCATGATATGTGCCAATTACTTTACCCTGTAAATATTCTATCAGATAATAATATTTACCTAACTTTGACTTTACAATTAATAAACAAAGGGGACAATTTGGTATTAAAATTTCTTTCGTTTCTGCTTTGCGCAAAGCTACGTCTAATTATTTCTTGGTCAACATGGATAAATTGAGGTTTTGTTCGTAAAATATATTGATGCCGATTGATTGATTTCCTTATATACTTTCTGAGATCACCAAGAATTAAAATCTGAGTTTGTACAAGTCATTTTTTTTTCTGAAATTCTGATTTTGTGTAAGAGCGAGCGAGAGGGAATATGAAAGCGTACAAATTTGCCTATACTTCTAAATTTGTTTTATTTTTCATTTTTGTTCTTCAAAACAAAAGGAAATCAAGGCAATTAAAGCAAGAATTGCTGAAGTCAAATTTTGTGTGTGAACTTAGACAAACTAAGATGATCGTGACGACAACAGTAAGTTTTTGAGTAGAACGTATGAATTGCGTGAATGACCATGTCTATACCAAAAAGAGCACGGTACTCCGGTTTCTGTATTGCATTATGATGGGAATTCCGCAGAATAGCTAATTTTGGAAACATTTTCATTCCAAATCTGGTGATCGTTTTTTAGATACGCTAGAATTCCTACTATTACGGACCTATTTACTCGTTTCGAGGCATTATCTGCAGAGAATATATAGCCATGTATATGTGTTTAATTTCGTAATTATTTAGAATTGCATTGAAATCGTTTGCGCGAAATTGTGTCATATTATCACTAATAATTGTCTGCGAAACACCGTAAATGTGGAAAATTTGGTCCAAAACTATTAGGAAACCAATGAAACCGGGTTTAATCTTTGGATAGGGTCCTAAGGAATCAATATAGAGACATTGGAGTGAGCGTGTAGAAAAAGCTTGTTTGCTCATTTCTGGCTTTAAGATGGCGTTTGGTTCTTTTGAGTTTTTGCAAACATCACAATTTCGTATATATTCACGGGTATCTTTAATCAAACCAGGCCATTAACGTAATTTCATAATTAGAATAAAAACAACATATTTTTCAAATATAAGTGACTAAATTTTACATCGATTTATTAATTTAAATTATTTGTTTTTATATCGTAAGAACTGCGTCATTTTGCGTCAATCATATTTTTATTTAGTCTTTTATGTTGCAGAAATTATCCTATGACTATATGACTTCAATATTATTACCTACATTTACTTCTTGAAAATTTAATATTGTGTGTTAAAAATATATATGAAATATATTGAATTTTTATTGTTTAAACATAATTTTTAGTACCTTTATTTATACCTACTGTAGGTTGTTAATTAAAGACTGAAACACGATTTTTTGGCCTAATCCGAAACTTGCCTAAACTTTTTAAATGCCAAGCTCTTTAAATGATATTATTTTCGACTTAAGGATATATTTCCATCTAGATGTCTGGCTGACTGCACAAAACTTCAATTTTGTTATAATCAGAGAATTAATTCGGAAAATAAAAGGATTTTGCAGAATTGGAATTTAGTGTACATAATAGTGTACCGTGCCGAAATCGTAATACCAAATATGTAAGCAAATATCACTAAATTCGCTTATAAATGTCATGTGAATAATTTTAATGGCACAATTTAAAGTATAAATAAATAAATAAATAAATCACACTATCAAAATCTCGAAGCATCAGTCCTAATGAATGAATGAAACTTAGCGACTATATATTTTACTTTTTTTATTATTTATTTAAAAGGTTTCAGTTTCGGTATTGAGCCTAAATAAACTGAATATTGGCCGAAACTGCCTAATCCTAGATATAATACAAAATAAAGATAAAACGGAGTTCTAAAATAGTAAAATAAGACGTTTTTCTAATTTTGATTAATTAAGAGATAAAATAGAACCTAGATTTTTAATCTATTCCAAAAAGTTCAATACTTTTATTCTAAAGTTATTTTTTACTTTTTTCAGATTTATGATTTAAGCCATAATTTAATTAAATACAAAACATTTCACCTGGATGCTGAAAATTTTTGTATTGTTCATTGTTCAATTCTATTAATTTGGGTCTGCACATTTTAAAACTTTATGTTATTTGTTAACAAATATATAATTACAACATTGGACTCTTTTCGACAAAAAGTAATGAAAACTATTACGAGACCTTTTTCTTAATGCATTAAAGTTCTTACCAGAGATCTTCGACCTAAACATATATTTCCGATTCCAAAGAAAAAAAAAACATATCGAGGATCTATATTCAAAACCCTCTATCTCGAAAAACAGAAGTTTTCAGGAGAGCAAAAAAAAAACTGTATATTTCGAGTATTTTTCAAGTATACGAGTATAAAAAATTTTCAAGTATTCAATGTGTATAAATAAAATAATTATATAAAGGGTTTTGCATTGTAAAAAATACATTTAATTACTATTTAATATCTGATTTTAAAAACTTTAAAACTAGTTATTAAATTAAAAAGCAACATAATTCAAATAGACTGTTTTATTTTTGGATCGGAGCAGGGGAAATGGTACCACCATGAAAACAAAATAATAAATTTTGCATATGTAAGGAACTATTACAACGAATGTCTTGAAATTTTGTGGTACTAACTTTCTCATTAACTTCAATAATTGTGATGAGGGTGGGAACAGAGGTTGTGGTAGTTCTCATATAAAGTAAAAATTAATAATCGCTTAAATGAAGAATGTTTTAAAATTGTGTGGGAATAATTTCATTATCAAGATTCATAACTTAGATGAAAATAGGGCGGGCAGCTCTAGGAGAACTGTTAGCCCCCATACAAGGTAAATCTTAATTTTCGCATATCTAGGGAACTATTACAGTGAACATCTCGCAATTTTGTAGGAATAATTTTCTTGTCAACTTACATGTAATATGTAGGGTAGGTTTACTGAGGATAGTAACGACTAAATAAAAATGAATATTTATTATTGTATATCTAAAGAACTATTCAACCGAATTAAATTTTTTGGTCAAATTCATGTTTATCATGTATAAATTATTCAGAAATTATATATTTTATTTTTATATTGTCTCACTCAAAAATAAAAATAAAAATAAAGGCCCGGTTTTATATTATTCCCTTAGTGTATATTTAAGTGCAAACTTAGTTAAGAAACGTTTAGGTTAAAGGTCATACTTAAGTAATGTTTCGTTTTACAGTTTAAAATGAAAATAAAACAAACACAGAGCTTTAAGCTGTTATGTATTTACAACTTTCCAAAAATTTTTCTTTAACTAAAAATCTTAAATATATTTTATTTATCCTAAAACGTTTTATCCTAGTTATGTTGATTTTTTATTTCGATTACTAATTGCTTATGTTAATGCCAAAAATCATTATAAATATCAAACTTAATTTTTTGGGCAACAAATTTTTTAATGTCGCCCTAATGTGGTACCAAAATTAAATAAAAAAAACCAACAATTTAAAATTTTTAAATTTGAAATAGCTTGAAAGGTGTAAAGAAATCTTAAGCTTATGGGATGTATAACTAAAAATGTGTTGGTGCAAAATACATAACCATAAAGAAAATATAAATTTAGAGCATATTTTGAAATCTTTTTAAAATTTAAAATAATTTTATTAAATTTTGTATTTTATTTGTTTTTGTTTATTTTCAGTAAATGTTTTTTAAGATGTCAAAGCATTTTCATACTTAGTAAAAACATACAAAAATGGAAAAAATACCTAAGTTTTGAAGCTAAGTATTTATTTTGTAAGATAGAGGAATACAAAAACGTTTGATAAGATTGGAAAAAATATGAATTTTTATTTGAAATTTGTATCATAGATGAAGGTTATTGTAGGGAATATAATGGCATCAAAAACGCAGTTTCATGAAATCCAGAGATAGAGGGTTTTGAATATAGGCCCTCGATATATTTAATTAAATTTAAAATACGTATTAAAACATTGATTTTTTTTATTTATTTTTTATTTTATTTCATTTTATTTTTTTGGAGACCTAACAGTACTTAATCAACATTATACTGTAATGACTGTCTTCTCCGACATTGCTACATATATTAGTCTTTACAATAACAATAAAATTAAAAAAAGCAACAGAAAAATAAAAAAACACGTTTTGTCTGGAATCTTTATTTACTTAAAAATTTTCGTTCAATGCCCAACAAAGTGGCATGCTCCATCCTTATCTTTAATTTCGTTTAGGTTTGTTCCCTCTGGCCATTTATTGCAAATTTTATTGTTTTTTTATGGTTTAATTTCGAGATACTCATGGTCTCAAATACATATTCGTATCTACTCGTACGTAAATGTTTGTATGAAGTTTAGTATTTGGTAAATATGTGCGATCGTATTATTGTTGAATATTTATGAGCTTTTAAATAATGTGCAATTCAAAGATGAAGTTGTGAACTTTTATCTCTATGATTTAAGTGTAAATTTTATAGATACATACGTTTTGATTTCACTTTTTAAAGTATATTATTCTTTTAATTTTTTTCTTTTGAATTGAATTTACTTTTGTTTTCATTTGAAACTATGTACATATATATGAAAGTGTAAATAGTGGCAAAGAATTTATGCGTTTTTAAGTCTGTCTGTACAAAATCATTTGAATGTTTTTTCTTACCAAATTTAAATAAAATTTCATAATTCTTTATAAATATGAGTGAGTGTAAGTTTTGTTTGCTATTGTTTCTATTATAATTTATATTATTTTATCTTTGTTGTTCATAATTTTGGTTAATAAATAAAAGTGTTTCTTTATATATTTTTGGCGCAATATAAAATTTTGTATTTGTTTGGTTTTCTATTGTTTCTAAACGGGCGAGCAATTGCGTGGGTGGCATTTAAATTTTATTTTTTATTTTTATTTATTTTCTCTTTATAACTTACTGTGTCAATAATATTATGAGGCTTAAATAACCTGGCCAAATAAATCATATCATATCTGTATTTTATATTAGAGTTTTTGTTTGTAAATATCAAAATGTGTATTGTAAATAATTTACAATTTATGTTAATGCTTAATTTGTTAATAAATCTATATCTCCTAAACTACTAGACGGATCTAATAAATAAAATGTATAGGAGAATTGAAGAGGAGGACCCAAAATCATCTTGTAGTCATAGCTACAGGGTGTTAAAGTTGATCACCTCGAGTATGCAAAAGTTTAAAAAAAATCGTAACTTTTGTAAATGATGTCCGATTATGGTTCAAAAGGTATTTGCGCATGAATTCTGGACTTTTTAATATGTTGCCTTTTTTTGGCTTTTATTCCATAATAAAAGAGCAAAAATAAAACATATTCAAAGTCAATACGAAAAATTACAGTTTGTTTTTTACAAAAAAGTGATCTGATTCTTTCACTTTTTCTCAAAATTTAATAAATAAAAAAATATTCATTTCAAATGGATAATAAAGAAATTTTTATGTGATTGAGTGTTGCACTCTACGTGCAAAATTGGTCGAAAATGCTGAAAAATTTTTAACGAAATTTCATCGGGCTAGAGAGAGACCGTCATGCGAAATGTTTTTAAATTTGGAAAATAGATTTTATAACATATAAATAAACAAAGATATATATATAAATAAATATATATATAAATAAATAAATAAATATATATATATATATATATATATATATATATATATATATATATATATATATATATATATATATATATATATATATATATTAACTAAATGGGTTTGGATTATCCTGCTGAAACAAAAACGTATTTTTCAGTAATTTTGATTCAAATTTAATTAAACATATTTTATTTAAACATTTTTCAAAATATGTAAGATTTGTTTGTACAATCCACACAAGTGCTCTAAAACACATTAATGGCCTAGAGAATTCATAATAATTTAAAAGTTGTTTTATATATAATTGTTTGTAGATTCCGATCTTTTAGCATTTTGTTACAAAGTAAAGAATTTAATAGCAAATTTTTTCACAAAACTTTAAAAGAGCCATATTTTCTCATATATAAACGCACTATATAAGTCCCAGATCCGATGCAACACAGGTTAACGATATCTGATTTCATTAATATTTCACACAATATATTTTTACATCCCAATGAAAAATTTGAAAGACGTTAAATTTTTCTGCAGTCTTTTTCATTCATTTTTGGCCGGGAGTGAAGCAATTCAGTGTTAAATCGATCTAAATCTACTTTATCAGTAAATATCGTCAATAAATTTAAAAAGTGAGATTTTTTACCATTTTCGACCAATACTGGATGTAGAGTGCAAACCTAAAACAATTTAAAATTTCATTATTAAACTTTTAAGAAGCACCGTCTTTTAAAATATGTAAAGAAAAAACTTTTTATTAAAAAATCTTTGAAAAGATAGTAAAAGAATATTACTCTATTTTTGTAAAAAAATAGCCATTTTTCATAAATATTTCAGAGTGCTCATTATGAAAATTTTTCACAGAACTTATTTCTGAAAAACGAAATAAAGTCTAGCCAAAAAATCAAAAATTTAAAATTCAATCGCACTTATCTTTTTAACTGCCCTAGATAACTTAAGTGGGTAAGCGTATTTTTCTTTATCTTGCCAACAGTTTACAGAAATATAAAAATCTGTGAAATCGGACTTAACTTGCAGAAGTTAAAATTTTTTCGCAATTTTTACATAATCGAGGTAGTAAATTTTGACACCTTAGCTTATCTCGTGTTATCACAGTGTGATTTTTCTGAAAACTTAGGTCATCTTCTACAACTGTTTCATACATTTTAACCAAAATTTATGCATTTTTTTTAATAACGTCGGTATTTTTGACAATTGAATTCTAAAAATTTGTGATACTATGTATTTTAATGCATTGCACCATCATTAGTCAAAAAGACAGTTTTGAAATTTTAGGTTACGAATTATATTAGATTTGAAAAAAATTGTGTGTTAATATGTAAAAAATATTCTTGTAGTAATATACGAACGAATTTAAATTAACAAAATTTTGTTAAAATGAATAAAATGAGATAGTTAAATTGGATACAAATTTTATTCAATTTGACCTATATTTCGTCAAATGACTAAAATCGCAAAATCTAAAATTTTTTCAATTTACGAAAACTTAGAGGTTTGTTGAATTGGTTTAACTAACATTTTTTTGGTTGTATTCATATTAACCTACTTTTCTACAATTCTATACTTCATTGGACTATACTTAATACTGTTTTTTAGTTCGGTGGTGTCAATTTTTTTTTAATACTTTTTAATTTAATATTTAACTAGTAAAAGAAACAAAAATAAGAAGCTTTAACGCTTTTTTGTAAAAAAGTCCTTCTATTAACCAAAATGTTTGTAAAAAACTGTGTTTTTATTAATTTTTTTATTAACAAGCTCAAAATTACGAATTCTTGTAAGCGTATTTCGAAAAAAAAAATACGAAAATGTTTTGATAAAACGTACTGGACCCCTGATTTTCAATCTCTCTAATGTACAAAAGACATGTGTAAATTAGGGTACTTTTGAATCGATTTCAACAAAAAACCTCGCACCGAACATGATTTTTAAAATGCCTTTTTATTTTATTTTTTTATATTTTTATTTGACAAATTTATATATAAAAGTCCAAATATTTAAATGCCTTAAATGCCTTGGTACTTCGTATGAATCAAAATCGCATTGTTTCGATAAAAAATTAAAATCTGATTAGCAATAATTTAACGTATTTTTTTTCACATATTTGTGTCAAATTAGTAGGAAATAACTTTGCAATTTAAATGAACATAATACAACGTTATTGAACTTAATAATTCAAAAAAATGCCATCAATAAAAGTAAACAATATATAATTAATTATATTGTTTATAAGTTTTATATTAATATTGCGATTTCACAGAACAGGTAGAGAAAGTTTTTGTAATTATTTCATATTAAAGAAAACACTAAAAACTGATAAAAACTTAAATAAATTGATGGAAAACATAAATTTTTCGAAACTAAAACAATTTTATTTATAAAAAATTTTCACCGCGAATGGTGCGTGAACTTGAACTTGAACGATCGCAAAAAATTTATATCATATTCCTTTATATATTTGTAAAAAGAAAAATGCGAAATTTATATATATATATGTACATATGTCTGCCTAGGTAGATTTTAATATCGTGGGTACCATTTTTATAAAAACCAAAAAAAAAAAAAATGAATATCTTAGAAGAAAATTGGGTATAATTGTATTTTTTTCTACATTTTGGCAAATATTACTCAAAACAGTACTGTTCTTGGTCTGAATTAAATAACTGAAATTGCATAAATTAGTGAATTTTTATTTTTAAATAAAAAAAAATTGTTATTTTATGTTATAACATAAGGTAAATAAAAATAATTAATCGTTTGTGAATGGGTTAAATCTTCAACCAAATGCCGTAAAAAGTAGTACAAAATATTGAATCGTTTCGGAGAAATTGAAAAAAAATATACTTGTAGTCGTTTTAGGTACCTCACAAAAGTATTTTTTGGTATTGAAGTTGCTCAAAAACAAAAAAAGGCTAAAAATATATATTTTTTTATATCAATTGGTATAAAGTAGCACTGTTAAGCATTTACTAATTCTTTTTGTAAAATTTGGGGTTAAATTTTGGGGAAATTATGCCAAGTTTCATGACATTTATCATGTAAAAAAGAAGTTTGTAATAATCGGGTCATTTTTTCTATATGATTTTCTAAACATAAAACCTTTTTAATAGGAAATATAAACGGATTTTGTCATATCTTCGAAAAAATATTTTTATCTGTAAAAGTTCTAAATTTTGACATCCAATGAAATGAAAAATTTTCAACATTATCAAAACTTTTAGATTGTGTTTCTATGGGTATTAGCAGTTACAAAATGGGAAACTTGAATACCGGTTACAAAAGTATAAGCCAATTGGTGCCACGGTATAAAACGGGAAATGAGGTATTTTTTGAGTTACTTAACCATAAGACTTTCAAGCTATCAGGGCACTATAAAGAGGTAATAATAGTACCCGAAAAAGTTAACTTTCCTGTTAATATTACTTATGTTGATAAAAATAAAATTCTCTCGACCGCAAGTTATTAGTCCGAAAATAAAATTGGCTATATAACTAGAAAAATAAAACCAAGAACAATCATGTCGTGGTATATTTTGGAGCTGTATCGTCAAGTCAGGTATTATAGTCCCCAAATTTATCAACAGGTATATATCGGAAAAATATTTCTCAACATTTTGAAATCAATGTTTGATACAAACGGTACTAAAATCGTTTTGATATTTTATTTTTAATGGAGCAATGCCCCATAATAAATGGCTAGGACGCTTCAAAAAAATTTTGTAATCAAGTATATTTTACTACAATGACAAAAAATCATATTTGTCATTTAAAAAATAAAAATAGGAGTGTTCTTTCAACATTAGCCTTCTAAGTAATTTAAATAAACAATTGGGCTAAATATCCCCCAAACTTTAACATCAAATTGGGAAAATAAATCAGTGAACATTTTTATCTTTACCTATTTTGAACAAAAATTATAATAAATTCAAAAATATTAAGAAACGCGATATTAAATTTTCGATCATTAAGAAAGTTTCCGCACCAAACGTGTTAAAGTTTTGAATTTAAGATTATATATTTTTTAAATTTTTCATACAATGCATAATTTTTATTAAAAGCAAGATTATACTTTCTCACTACTGGTATTGTCTTCAATAAAATCATTGTTTTCATTAAAAGCGATAACATCGCATATATTTTTTTACAAAAATTTATAATATTTTTTTACATAATTTTTAAATTTTTTATTCGGCAAATATAATGTTAAATGAATGTTTTAATCAACATTAATATTAAAATGAATTTTCAATTGATTTTCTGTTATATTTGACAGTTAAAATGCTGATTTTTATATATATTCTGAATTAAACGAAACCTGAAATAACTTTTGAAGACGGTTTTTTTGTATCAGTACAATTTGGACTATGACGCCAGGGTACCCTGATTTTTTTTTTTTTTTTTTTTTTTTTTTTTGGGAAAAAAGTTATACCCCTAATGTACATTGTATATCTAGTATTGTAATGGTTAACAATTATTTTTAATATTTGTCCTCTCTTTTGCTATTAGTTGTGATTTCATCAGTCATTCTTGATAAAAAAAAATACATAAAAAATAAATTGAAATTGAGTGTAATAAAAGTATCCATACAACACAATATGTTAAAGTTAAGGAAGTATGAAAAGCAACATGGTTGACAACGGATACAATCTTAAATCTTTGGAAATGAAATAAAATGACAAAAATGACCGTTTTCTCTGTATTTGTTGTTGTTTCTGTCTTATGCCACGATCATAAAAAAGAATAATGTCTGCTGCGGTCAATGAGCTAATGGCACTGTAACAACAAAAACTATATAAATACACATACTGTCATGTCATGTTCGGTGTGTAGGCCATATTGCAAAGAACCGGTACCATGATTTAATCCAACCAACAAACTCATGGTGTGCGTTTATATATTTGCTTCAGTAGGTAGAAACTTCATATTGTTCAAAAAGAAATTTTTATTTTTGAGATTTCGTTTTTAGTTTTAATTTCTTGTTGAGTATTTTGTTTCTATTGTGATTCTTGTCGTGGCCCTTTGAAAATGTAGCATAAGTTCTGTTAAAATTGTTTTTTATTAAGTTGGGTTAAGTTCTTTTTCTTTTCAAAATTTTTTTCATGTACCCTTTTTATCTTTTAAATTTTTTATGCGTTAAAAGAATAACACACATATAGGGTATAATTTCATTCTTACAGCCCAGGTATTTTAAGTTTTTTTTTTTTTATTTTTTTAAGTCTGATTTTAAATTATTTTTGTGACACATTTGGCCCCGAGTAGCTATACAATAACATACAGAATAAGATATATAACAAATTAAATATTTATATGTATCAATCATTTCGAATCGATTACAAAACGATTGATATTGAAAATAATTCTGCATAATGTGAACCCAGTTGATCGGAAAAACAGTTTATAAATTCAATTACTTTTTGTCATAAAAATATGTATATATTTATGTATGTATGTATATTTTTGCCTTAATACAGAAAAGGTTTATCTCGAATTTTCAAATGAATTATTTTTTTTTTTAATACACTTGTAGAAGCTGTAACACGTTATAAATAAAATTACAAATTATATAGCGCCTTTCTAAAACAACTATAAATTTGCATTTATAACTAACTTAATTTTTTTTTAAGAAAATATGTATATTTATAAGAAAACTAGTAGGAAAATATATTTCGAAAAATCGAAATATATTAAGCTAGCGATATTTTAAAAATATTCATATAAGGTTGTCCACACCTATCGGAATATAATTCTATAAAATTATACATACAATTACGGAAAAAAATAGGGTCAAGTGTATTTACTTTAAATTTTTTGATATTTCGACAAAAATTTACCCAAATTGTAAAACTATTATTGTCAAATCATTGCTAATACGTTAAGTTATAAACCTATACAAAAATAATATCCTTTAATATTTTCCCAATAAGGGACATCCTCTCAAGAGCAAGTAGTCCTTATTCAGTGCGGGCAAAAAATATGATCAACAGTAAATTCGTCAAATTTGTTAAAATTTTGTATAAAATCTTTTGTGAAATTTTGTCGACACTTTACTTTTTTTAAATCTAAGTTACCACATTAACAGTAAAAAACTAAAAAAAAGATAATACTCATTGATGATTTTTCTCTCCGAGAGCTATTTATATCAAAAAGCATCTATAAAATAGAAACTTAAAAAATATGGGAAAAATCTAAGGTGAAAGCAAATACCAAGTGCAGAAATCGAAATATAGTCAGATAATTTTATTTTTAGTTAGTAGACAGTATTTAGAAGCAAATTGAAAAGGCATATGTTCAAAGAGGAACATAAAATCACCTGAAACGTTTAATTCCATTCCTTCCAATCTAAAAGGCATATAAATTTATTCTGGGAATATAAGAGAAAATTTTATCCAAAAACAATTTTGTAAAGCGCCGGTCTTACAATATAGACCACGAGAAGCCAAAAACTAGAATCCCAATGGACACATACGTATAAAAATAATATAATATCAAGTAAAAAAGAACTATTAATTTTACAGATGAACTATAAAAGTTAAATATGTTTGTATAAACTTCGTAGGTATCCAAACAATTCAGATTTGGGAACACTTAATACCTCCTGTACAATTAAGCAAATCGGTATTGGTAATATAATGGTGTTGGATACTACCATAGCAAATTATTCGGTCGATATCTGATCATTCCCGAATTTTAAGATGATGTTTCAAAGAAATTATCTTTCCTCCAATTAACTTCTTATATTCTCAGAAGAAATTTATATTCCTAATAGTTTTTCAACCTACTTAATAGAACTAATATTTCCACACTTAACAAGTTTTTTGGTGATTTTCGCCCACGAAATACTTTTTTCATCCTAAAACTTTCCAAATTACTTCTGAATACTGTCCATTAATTAAAAATAAAATTTTCTAACTATAACAATCGATTTCCGTTATTAATATTTGCTTGGGCATTAGATTTTTCCCATATTATTGAACTTTCTATTTAATAGATTTAATAGATCTTTTTTGATACAAATAGTTCTCGAAGTGAAAAATTATCAATAATTCTTATTTTTTTCAGTTTTGAATTGAGATTTAGAAAAGTAAAGTGATAATAAATGTTAACGAATTCACTATTTACGCTTGAGACGATGTTCCGTTATTAGGATAATGTTAAAGGATGTTGATTTTGTATAGTTTGGCATCAAATTTTTCCAAAATCTCAAAAACCGTAAAACAAATATACTTGATCATATCTTTTTGTCTGTATGTTAAAAATATTGTTTCATATTTAAAATATTTAGGGTTTCTTGTACTTAAGCTTTATTCTCATTTTATCATAATACTATATTGTACAAAGTATCATAAACATTTTTAACAAACAATTGTTTATTATTGTGGCAGACACAAAACAAGAACAACAACAAAGTGAACCAGACTAATGTAAATAAATCAGTTGTGATGTGCTACTTTGGCCCATGGGTCTATAATAGCAATTCATTTTACGACCGTTTTATAGTTTTTACGACATTTTAAACACACTTGAAATTTATTTAACTCAAATTACCGACATTTCCAAATAAACAGCCATAGAAACAATTAAACCACAAAATTTAAACAGAATAATAAAAACAATTATTATAACCATTAAATAAACATAAAACTAAGGAAATAAAAACATAATAAATACAAATAATTTAATATAATCAGGCAGTCATTCAACTACCACCCCTTTAAAAAAAGAAACTATTTAGACAAAAATTTCAAACAGTGCAACAATCATCGAAAGGCTAAATAAATAAGGTGTCTAAATGGTCGTAAAACTGATCATAAAACAACCATAAACTTCAGTTTGACGTAAACACAATAGCAAAGAATATAAGCAATTTTATGTTTATTTAATTTCAAAAACAATTCATAACAATTTCTTTTTTATTACACTTTTACGAGAATTTTTAACATAATCATCATCAGCATTATCACATAAGCAATTCTAACCAACTAAGTAAAACCATGTCGAAAGTCTTTTAAATTTTTTTTTAATGTGTACATAAGGAATTCATTCAGTCAGTCATCCATCCATTCATCTAGTAATCAGTTTTGTCAAATAATTTCAAATTGTGTCCATTGTATGTACATATATATATATATATATATATATATATATATATACAATATGAAAGAAATTGAGAAAAAATTGAGAAAAAGCAGTAATTTTGTAATATACTTAGTTTTAAAATATTGTTGTAAAATTGTTAGCCAACCCTTCCCATTTTCTATTTCATTCTTTGTACTATTTTTGTACTTATTATCAATCAAGCCATTAGTTTCATAACACATGCAACCAGAAATCCGAATAGAGACAAATTTGTTGTCAATCACTTCGTCAGTCTTACATTCAGTCAGTTAACTCTTTGCTCTTTGTCAGTAAAATAATGAAAATACTTATTCGTTTTCTAGAGGTTTGTGCATAAGAATAGAATCTTTTTATATTGTATAGTTGATCAAATCCGACCACATGTTACCCAACACTATTATATCTTAGCTTCAAGGTAATTTTTGAGATTTTTGGAATATGTCTTAAATAGGATCAATGGACAGTTGAAATTATTGTAACATTAACTTGGTTTCATTGACTTTAAATTTTTTGTGTTTTTGCCCATATATAAATATTTTAGTTCTAAACTTGACGATAAATCTATACCCTTCAACTTTTTAAAGATTCCTATACAAATATTAAACATATTTTTTTAAATAAATATATCCACATAAATAATTCTGAAAATTAAAATAGTACATTAATAAATAATAAAAATTACTAACAAACACTCACACACATTTCAGTACACAAAATCAGTAGCAAAACTATTTCTTTTAATGATCAATAAACACCTTTGATCTTAATAATTTTAACACTTATTTTTGACTTTTATGAGAATTTTATGTTTGTTAAAATATTTGTTTAAACATTTTTTTATGCACATGATTTGAAATTATTGAAAAATTATTCTTTGTTAAATCATAAATCTTTTTTAGAAAATTTTTGGTTAAAAGAGAAATAAAAATTTATGAAATATATGTGTATTTTCTCATATGTGTTTGTTGTTTTGTTAAATAACAATTCCTATTTTAATATTATTTATTGTGACATTTTGTCGAATATTTTATTATTATTACTATTAATGTTTTGTTTAAAATTTCTATTTAATCTGCTATTAAAATGCTTGTTCTTTATTTATTTGATGAGTTTTTGTTTTTAGAAACGAGATAAAAGATTAAATTCAAATTTAATAACTGTGAATCAAGTTTTTTTTTTTTAAACGGGTTTCTTTTAAACCAGATGTTTAAAACGAGTATGTATAGTATGTAAGTAAATTGTTTTGTAGCAGTCAAATGGGGGAACAACTATATTCCTTGATGGCCTCTATTAAAGGTTACAAATATTTTTATTACTATTTTTGCTTTATTTTACACTAAAATGATCTGATATTCTTGGAATGCATGCAAAATTCCAATCAGCGCGTAAAAAAATAGATATGGTTTTCGCCACCATTTTTGATCGGTTGAATAGTTCAAAATTTTTGAGGAAGCATCTTAAGCTATTTACTGGTCGACTATGCATTATAAATTCAAATCGAATCAAATGTTTTCACTTTAAGTAATGGAGTCACTAAAGCACACAATTAAAAAAAATCTTAATTTTTTTAACAATAACTTTTTTCTTAAGGATATTTTCTAAAGAATATTTTTTCATTGCATTACAATTTCATTTTTCAAAATTAAAAAACGATACCACTATTCGAAAAAGACCACGTCTAAACAACCGCGAAGAAGGTTTCAAACTGAGTTTTGTTTACAAAACAGCAGCATTTTTTTTCCAAAACATTTAAACACGCTGTCAAAATATGTTTTTTTCTTAAGAGCAAAAAGTCCGTGTTAAAAAAATATATTTCCAAAAAGGACTAAACATTTTGCACACCTTCTAAGTATCGAATACATAAATGAAAAAAAAAAATACCAAAACTAAAAAAAGAAACATACTAAAAATTTTCAAAGGGTCATCATAAATCATAATTTTCAGTTGAATCTAAAAAACAACCAAGGAAGTAAAACATTTCATAAACATATGAAATATACAAAAAAAAAAAAAAAAAAGAAACCTTTTTAAACGCTTAAAAAACTTCACGGTCATAAAAATAGATTTTTTCTCTGAAGACAGTCAAATATTCCTGCCTACAAAGGAATAAGCAAAAAACAAAACAGTTAAAATTGTGAAAAGTTAAACACAGTAAAAATTAACAACAGATATAAAATATTCAAGGTCGCGTTTTTAAATGGTGTCTCATAAAAAAGGTAAATACTATGAGAAATACCATATCTCTTTTTCTATCTTCTTTACACACAATCATACACAATTAAATATAACGATTTTTTTTAGTTTTACAAAAAAGGTTTTGTTGCAAAGTGCAAACATAGTTAAACATTATTTTTTCTTTTTTACTTTAATTTTAAATGTGCAAAAATCACTTCTAGTACACTTGTTGTGTATTCACCTTAAAAATTCCGTGTGTCGAACTATTGCACTTTTTTTTTGTGTCTAAAACCCGCACAATTATGACTGACTGACCTTGCTTTAATTTTTATGTGAGTGTGTGACAATTGCATAAAAAAAATTATTAAATGAAAATATGAATTTCATATTTCTAGGTTAAAAAGTCAAGGCTATGTCACAGATTTCTTTTCAATATATAATAATTTCATATTTTACACTACATGTTTTAATTTTTCACATAAATGTGCTCGGTATTCTACAATTTTGTTTTAAGCAGGTGAGTTAAGGCGGCCTTCACTGTTGTATTTAGCATGCTTTCAATTTGTAAAAAAATATCTATTGAATTTTTAAGAAAATTTTTAATTTTATATTCAATGTCAAGAATAAATAATTTTCATATTTTTTGAACATCATGTCCTTGTAAATAGTATCTCAAATTTAAAATTTTCAGATTGATTAATTGAAGAGAAACAGTATTATGTAGATACCATGTGCAAGTCTTATAAAAGATTATTTAACAAATAGATCCTTACCCTGATTATTAAAATATTTCAGAATTATTACAATTAAAAGATTCTATTTTCTCACTTTCGGTTTTGAATTTTTTGAATATCATTTTATTTAATATTTAATTAAAAGTATCTTAGGTTTATAAATTCAAACTTTATTAAAGCATTTGTTGTAACAACAAAAACATTTCCAATATATGGTTCTTAAATAAATAAATGTTAATTTTACGTACCATGCTGGAATATTTTTGCCATAAATATGTACAGTAGGGTGGCTCCAAAATAAAAGGTATCAATGTTCCCGGCCAAAGATGAGGAAAATAGGAAAAATGCTCTCTTTCATGCAGCAGCAACATTTTTCTCTCCTCACATACAACTTCTGTGTAAATCAGTTTAATTACCCAAAAATGGGACAATTTAAAACTTATTGGATAATTTTTAGATAATAATATCTGTGTAATTTTTATGCATTTTGCCTGAACTACAGTTCACAAATTAGTAAATTAACTGCTCATAAAAAGTCACTAATGCATATTTTTTGTATCTCTTCAAATGAAAAACTGAAGTTCAAAGGGGTTAGGCTCAAAAATATCTTGGTATTCTAGTAGAAGTTTGCAACAGAACCATAAATCCAAAATGTGTAAGTTGTGATTGTGATTTCCATATGCGAAAACTTAAAAATTTCAAATTTAAATTATGTAGAAAATTTTAATATTGCTACCTATATTCAACATATTTTAAATCAAAGAAAGATAGAAGATACCTATATTTTCGGAAATAACTTTTGATTAGATGTTCCGATCATTACAAAAATGTTACATAAAATCTCAGAATACAAATTCTAAATTGTATAAATTGCAAAAGAAAAAACATGGTTGCGGTATTATTACTGCAACAATATTATGTTTCGAGAAACGGCAAAAACAGATTATAGTTACTTTCAATAACATTGTGTTCATGAAAATAATACCTATATTACAATTTTTATATATATTATGTTTACTCCATTTTATATTTTTACCAAAAATCAAATTATGAAACCATGTAATAATATAATATAAAATGTTACAAGTAAAAAGAATACCTTAACTTTTTATAAGTCTTTTTTAATCATATTTCGTTTTGAATATTTGTTTTTCAACTGTAACATTAGTTTTTCACCTGTAATAATTGTTTTTTAAGTCTAAAATTTGTTTTTTTACTATAATATTTATTTTTCAACTACATTATGTTTTACTTTAATTAAGAAAACCAACCAATAAATACAAGTAGTTAACGTTTGATTATATTTGCTGCAATTTAAACAATATGAGATATAAATTAACTCTTAAATAATTTAGTTAATAAAAAATACCTTTATTTATTATCTTGTACAATATATAGTGAATCAAATAAATAACTAATGAACGAATAATGTTTTTTTTTTATAATAAAAGAAATTTGAAGCATGTTATCAGAAATTTTGATAATTTTTTAATAATAATATGATAAAACCGATTCATAACATAATAAAATTAACTCAAGGTAGAAAAAATCAGATCATAATATCAAAACAATCTGACCACGATGTGATAAACTTAGATCATTTTATGAATAACTATCATATTTAATATTATTTATGGCAACAACAATTTTTAAATCAATCTTATAATCCAATCATAATATATTTCTCTTAGATTATGGTCACCACAAATATATTTTTTCTCCGCTTATATTTTAGAAATCGTAAGAAAATAAACCTATATATACCCCACACTACCATAGGTGGTTGGGGTATTATGCGTTTGTGCTAATGTTTGTAACGCACAGAAAAAATCATCCAACACCCACCTTAAAGTATACCAATACCAGAATCACTTTTTGAATGGATCTAACGATGTCCGTCCATTTGGCTTTCTGGACGGATGGCTGTTTGCCCATGTAAACCTTGTGCACAAAGTACAGGTCGGAATTTTGAAGATAATTCAGTGAAATTTGACACGTAGGAGTTTCATAACACAAGGACAAGGCCCATTGAAATTATTTCACCTAGCCCCCATACAAATGTCCTCCCGGAATAGGAGTTTAACGAGTTTTGTATAAGTATTAACCTTTGTGCCAAATTTCATGAAAATCGGTTCATAATTAACAATAGCTCCCCTATAAAATCCTCTTCCGAAAATCATTTTAACGTGTATAAATCACATAAAGATGTTAGTATCAAATTTATATTTGATGCAAATAAGTTTTATATAAGCAGAAATCACAGTGATAAATTTTATGAGCATCGCTCCATAATTTACCATAGCTCCCATATAAGCCTACTTTCGGGAATCACCCTAAAGTGTATAATTTCATATAAATGTTTGTATTAACGTAATATTCTTTCTTCATATATTTTATTTTACACTTAGTAAAAGTAAAGGTTCACAATTGTCCACATGTCTAATATAAGACTCCTCCACGAATTTTGATGGACATACACAATGGTTTGGGGTATCATATGGTCGGGCCTGACCGACTATATCTTTTTTACTTATTTTCATTTCGATCCGAAAAATGTTAAGAAACGTTATCTTAAAATAAATTAAATCTTAATTCGAACTTGTAACATCGATAACTTTTATTATGGGGCCAACCTAATACGTACATATGTATGTGTTTTCTTAAATACAAGTTTATGTGAATATTTGGTTCATAGATAGTATTAGTTTGCTTTTACTTTGGAAAGCATTTTGTAACAACAATTGTTATAATACTGCTGTTGTTGTGGTTGCAACATCTGATTTATGTCGTGTTAAATGTAAATCACTGCATTATATAAAATGTCCATTATTAAAGGAGCAAAATATATTGAGGGCTAGAGTAAAGAGAATTTATATGTAAAATGAGTCTAGAGTATGCATATTGTTTGAACCTTTAAGCCAGGCCCAACGTTATAGTATTTGTCGATGTTAATACTACGTTAGTATTGGATATTTTGTTATTATTGGGCAAATGTTGCACAAAAACCACAGATTGAACATGCTTTTTCTATGGAGTACATAAGTTTCTACATGTATAGTTGTATTTATGTGTGTATGTATGGCATAAAGTGCAAGCTGCGGTAATCAACATAATGCCAATAATTGTTTGTGTCGTACAACAGATATTTTTTATTTTAATGTTTTTTATATTGAAGCTAAAATACTTTAATATTGTGTAAGAAAATGAGTTGACCCAAGGCAAAATTAATCCTCTTAAAAGTCTCGTACAACACGTGATTCCCATGATTTTATTTATAATTTATTACTTTAGTAAATATAGTATAGTGCTATTCTACGTTTAATTTTTGTTTAGAAAATTTGCATGAACATATACGAAATTGCGCTTTAAATCTATTTAAGTCTAAGTAAAATAATAAATCAGTGATTTTAATTTATATGTGTAGTATTAAAAAACATTTAAACTGTTACTTGAATATATATTTTTATAGTTTTGAATTAAATTCTATGCAGTCATCATGAAAATTTAAAAATTGTGTGCTTATAATAAGTGCTCATGATGCACAATGACTTGTCTGGTAGAAAAAAAAAATAATAATAATTATTTATCTATTTTTCATTACAATAAAATTACATATCGTATTCTAACCTAACCTAACAGATTGGAGGCTGTAGTGGGAATTGAGCCCACGACCCCCAGACTGATAGACTAGCTCACTACTATCTAGCCTTCCCGGAAAAACAAAAAAAAAAAAAAAAAGAAAAATATTAAAAAATATTTTAGAATTTAATAACAAAATTTACATCATATTAACATAGATAACAAGTAGATAAGAAATCCTTTTGTCAAAAATCTAAGTCACAGAATGTATAAGTAAAAAAATATATTTAAAACAAAAACACTTTTAGTACGTGTGTTTTTCTACAAGAAGAAATATGCAAAATAAAATACACTGTGAAATCAATTTGAATATCAAAATATTAAAATATCAAATATTTCCTTAAATGTTGTCAACTTTAATGTACCAGCAAAAAACTCACAATAGAAAACAACCTAAGTGAATACTGTTCAATATATTACAGGTGAACAATTGTAAGAAATACAATTTTTTAGATACTTTAGAGTGTGTTTGCAAAACAAAGGAAGAAAATAACTTAATTGCAATCTTTTTTAAACCACAGAACTAAAAATATGTAGAACTATACGTTGATCTCCCAGAAACCCTCTAATGTCTACTTATTTTATTAATAATGGTTTGTTTCCCAAGTATTTCCAAGCTCGGTTATATGTTCCATAAAAATTGTGGTGGGTCATTCTCAGCTTACACTGTTTTAAGGGGGTCGTTTGGCAAAAACTTACAATAAGTCGTGTTTTAGGAAAGGTTGTTACCCAAGAACCCTTTAAAAATGTTAATCCTCTATTTATATTTTTCACACAAATTCCTTTTGTGCCAACTATAAAATAAAATAAAAAAAATAGTTTTTACTATTTTAAATGCATATTAAACTAATATATCAGCTACTAAATGAATTCTTTTATATCTTAAGCCGAACGTTTAGCAAATTCTATTTTAATTCCCATCTATTATTCTATAATTTATTATTCTCTATGAGAACATAATCTATTTAAACTATAAATTCATCATACACACAAACATACATACATACACATCCCTACATTCCTAAATACACTTTCCAAAGACCAGATTGTACGAAGGCACATTTGTGTTTGGGGATGTAGTAGATATGTGCAATTAAATTCGTAGATACAATAGTTATTCGAACCATGTACGACTACAAAATTGATTTATAAATCGAATTGAAATTGACTTTACGACACTCTCCAATAACTCATTTAACGCAATGGCCGTGAGTCGCATGATAATTATGCAAATTTCACAACGCATCAAATGATAACTTGTGTAAATGTGTGTGTGTGTGTACATATGATACAAACATACATGCATAATTTAGTACATATGTATTTATGTATAGCATGATGATAAATTCATGTAAAATATGAACCACTTTTTATTTTCATTGTTGCCGCCACTACTGGCTGTTTACTTCTATTGGATTCTGAATTTTTTAATATGAATTAAAAATGAAAAATTATATTTAAAATTACCATTCAAATTAATTGAACGAAAAACGACAAAACTAAAAAAAGCATAACGAATTATGAAAAAAAAAAATTGAATTAATGAAAAGTTGAATAAAAATATTGACGAAAGGAGTTTGAATGAGAAAGATCTGTATATAAATGCACTATGTGTATGTGTTAGTGTGTAAAAAGTTTTGGTTGCTATTCCATTTAGTTGTGTGCATTACTTTGCGATTTATTGCCGATGCACAGTGGCAAAACGTTATGTATTTTTAAAATCTGGACAAATACTAAGTTGCACTCAAAGCAGATGAGAAACGGAAGAAAAATATTAAGAAGGTTTAATTTTAAAACACACTTAGTCATATCTCTAAATTGATGCAAAATTGTTTCGGAATTTTCTTTTAAGTGCATAGATGAATCAATATATTTGGTTTTGTTCGAGCACTAGAGAAAGTACACAAATAGAATTAAGAATTTATGAGACAAAATACAAATGTAAATGCAAAAATACCTATATCAAATTTTTGCATTTAATTTTTGGGTAAAGCGAAGCTAGATTTGGAAGTTAGAATTAGCATCGTTATCTTGTATATTAGAGTACTCAAGAAATTAGTTTTAACATTCCAAACAATTTAATAGATAGAAGAATATGCTAAACATCAAAATATAAAATTATACTAATAATAGAATGCAACCAGAGATGTTTTTAAGTATGACTTAAATTGACTTGTTGTAACTACAATATTTAAATCCTTTTAAACACTGTCCATTGCATAAATTAAACGAAAGTTGATATTTAACAAAAATTGCAATAAATTTCCCATATATGTATGAAAATATGCCAACCTACCAGCTACATAAAAAGTATAAAATTTATATTTTTTATAAATTGTAAATATAAAAAAATAAAATAAAAATAATTGTAGTAAAATCTCTTCACAATAAATCTTTAACATAAATCGCCAACAAATCAGATAACAAAATTCAATTAAAAATTGCTGTAGAGCAGTTTTTATTTTTTTATTTTTTTATAACAGTCGTAGCCATGGTTTTGCTGCATGCATCAACGCCGACACTACTAACTGGCATTTGTGTTAAAACGCAATTTCATTTAATTTTATCTTTATAATCGGAGCAGTTGAGAAATTGTTCATCTTAATGTTTATTAAAAGCAATTTTCCAACACATTGTTACAAAACACACCCCAACAGCCCGTATCTTTCTTGCACCATCACAACCATGCACTAGTTAGATCCAAGCGCTTGACCAGGCATTGAGTTACTTAACCAACCATCCAACTGAAATAATTCCTAACCTTGGCGAGTAAATGCGTTTTTAATTGTAAGACATAAAGTTGTCTTGAAAGTAATCGTCTCGTGTTGTCGTACCCGGGGCGATTGTAACGATTCTTATTTGGCTTCATTCATAATTTTCCACCAGCTTTACATTTGCGTAGCCGTATAAGAATACTTTCAAGATTTTTAGACATTACATACTTTGATTAATAAGACATTAATAATTCTAATACAAATACTTATATACATAACTTTGATTGTTGAAACTGTATAAGTGTTGCAGCTTAATAGATACCCATTTATTATTATTTTTTGATATATTTATTGAGAATAAATTTAATTTATCACTACTTTATTTACATATCAATATGAAAAATTTTGTTATTGTTAATTAAAAAAAATAAACTATATCATGAATTTCATGAGACATCACATATGAAAAATAACGTTGGTACTAAGATTTGGTTTATATTTGATACTTACATGTTTTGTACGACAACATTGACGCAACTTGGTTTTTCAAAAAAATTTCGACTTATTTCACGTTTTTAATTTCGTAAGAAATTAAAATATTACACTTTGCATGTAATTTTAATTATACATAAATTTTGAAGTTTATTTCCGATTTTCTTGATTTAAAAAACATTAGAAAGATCATTAATTCCTCTTATCAAAAAATTATATCAAATATCAAAATTATATATAATATCAAAATTAGAAAAAGAAATCATTTTCTCCGCCTTCGGTTTTTAATTTTCGTAAGTAAATTAAAAACTTGACATATTATCTTAACAATTTAGTTAAAGTTTTTTTGTGACAAGAAATTATAGTATTTTTAATATATATATATATATATATATTTTTTTTTTTCTAAACAAATTTTCTCATACAAAATCTCATTTATTCAAATACGTTTGTGTTTTCAATTAAAAACATAAAAAACGCGCAAGATTGCACACTTGCAAATGAACTCTCCAAAATTGTATTAAAAATCATTTGCATAACACTTATAAGTTTGAACAGCTATTTAGTGACGTAAACTTGCGCTGTTTAATTGTGCATTTATAAATAAGCTGTCTTTCCTTTATTTTTAAACATTATCAATAACTGCGATGTAAAAAACTTAACCGTTTAAATGGGTACCCTTGAAAATTATTTTAACCAAATTTTTTCATCTATTTATAAGAAATTGGGAAATTATATAGTTATATATCTTTTTATTATTATTTTTTTTTTTTTTTTTTGAAGAAATTCTGCCTTTTTTGCTTTTGGATATATTAAAATATTTTTGAATTTATATATTTGAATTTATATATTTATATATTTTAAATTATACACTAATTTTATAACTTTTTTTGACTTCAAAATACCGTAGCACTATGTTTTTAGTTGATTTGGAAAAAAAAGATGCACCCACCAAACTCAATTTATAAAATGCATTTTTACATTTTTTAATATTTTATTCGAAAAATTTGTATATTAAGTTCCAATTGTATAAATAGTAGAACTTAGGTATTACCTTTGAATCAAAATCACTTTATTTTATATTTCTCTTCCACCTATATAAGAAAAGTATTGGGATATAGTCAAGTATTAAGATGAAATTACTTAGGAATAAAATATAAAAATTTAACTATAAACTAATTTGACACATTTTTGCACATACTTATTCAAATTGGTGGGAAATAATTTTGTATTTAAATCTACATCATTAAACGTCGATAAATTTAACAATATAGAACAACAAAAATTAATTTATTCTTGTATTTATAAACAGAAAAAATTATCCCAAATAATTGTTTAATAAAATCATTAATTAACTTTATATTGAAATTTAATTATATTATTAATTAATGTAATTAACTTTGTAAATGGTTCAAAATTTTTTTACATAAATCGACAGCTCTTAAAAAATATAAAGAAAAAAGAAAAACGTGTCAATAAAAATATAAAAATAAAATAAATTTTAACTATTTGGGCTCAATCTATCATTAAAAAATAGTAATAAGAAATATTTACATGATTTCTTTAATCTTCGGTGACGTGTTTAATGTATAAATATTGGTCCTATGCTCCGACGTTAATTTTTCGGGAATTAAAACTTACATACTTTAAAATGTAAACATTTTATAATCTTTATAGTGAATTATATTACATAGATTTTACATTATAAGGACACTGCATACATTATTGTAAAATCTAGATAATTAAGTGTATAATACCTAGATTTATAGATCCCTTTAAAAGACAGCGGTAATCACATGAGATACTAAAGGCTAATAGTTACAAAAATCTGATTTATACGTTATTTCAAAAGGGTGTATATGACGCCAAGTTGAAACTATATATGTATTAAGTTTATTTTCCCCTAATCAAGTTTGGAGTTTTAATATTTTTCTGGTTTAAAATTACTTGTATTGTTTTGATTGAAGAACGGATTTAATTAATTGTTTAATTGAAACAGTAAAATTTCTAGTTGATTTAGGCAAACACACAATCATAATTCTAATTAATTTGTTAAAAATATTAATTGAAATTTTAGCCAAAATCAATTATTCTAGTTAATTAATCAAACAAAAATTTTATTAATATAAGTCATTTCGTAATTGTGTAGTTTCTACATTAACATCGCGATTTCACAGAAAAATTTTGTCAAATATTTCATATTGAAGAAAACGCGAAAAAGTGATAAAAACTTAAGTAATTTGGAGGAATATGTAAGTTTTTTATACCAAAATAATATTATGTACACAAAATTTTTACCGCGATTAGTGCATGAACTTTTTTAACGATCACGAAATATAAATATCATATTACTTTGTACCTTTTCATGCTCTACAAGATCCTGTTATGGTATTTTAGATATTTGCAAAACCCTATTTTACACTTTTTGTGTAAAACATGCAAAACACTAAAATATTTTTGTATGAAAAAAATGTTGATACTTTTTTCTAAAAAATATTAAAAACAGTAAATATTTCCTTCACAAAAAATTCTAAATTAAATTATTTAAGAAAGAAATAAATTTCTAATAATAAATGAAAACATTAAAAATCGCAGGGTTGAACAATTTTAAAAATGCATCTCAAAAATGCAATGCATTTGTTAAAAACTAAAATTATTTATTAAATTTATTATAAAAGAGGGAAAATGTAGAAATGATATGCATTTTAGATAATGAAAATGATGAAAAATTATATAATGAAAATTTTAAATAAACATTAACATTCGAACATATTTAGTTAATATGAAGAAAATTGAAAGACTGGTATTTTTAAACTAAATAGGTACCGATGAAATATCTTGAGTATAATTTTCCCATCAAATAGGGTTGCTGGGAAGTAAATGGGAACGTAGATTGGATAGTGGCTAATTGATAGTCATTAAGTATTTCAACAACTAGACATAACCAAAATTAAAAAAAAAAAAAAAATTGTGGATAATGCAAACTTTGAGCCTTTAAGTGGGCAAGATTTTTATACATTTATTTTTATTTATTTACATTTTTATTGTTAAGACAATTTTTTGACTTGATTTTTTTGAAAATTTCACGTTCAAATTTTTCAAGCAATACTTGGTTTGGGAAACAATATATTTTTGTTGTATAAAATCACATTCGTTTTGTACAACTTGCATTTTAAATAAGAAAGTATGAATGCCAATATTAGTGTTTATAAAAATGACAATATACGTTCATATAGTCTCATGAAGATAAACCTCAAAATTTTTCCAGTTGATCGATATTCCATGGTGTAGATAATACAGTATCGATTTCGTATTAAAAGAACAGTATCTAGCAAAATTAATTTAAAGATAGAAGAATATTAGTTAATTGTCAAAGATATCTTGAAGAAGACAGGATCATGTTTGCAATCGTTAGATAAATGTCGTGGTGAAATATTTAAAGTTCAATATTTATACTTGCAGAAAAAAAAATATAAAAAAATAAATAAAAAAGAATAAATAAAATTAAGATGTCGTAGAAAAATTTATGGGGATAGTCTGAAGAAAAGTTCAATATAAGGCATACTTTTGCTAAGAAGGGATTGATCAAGATTTCTGAATTAGAAATTGAAGATCACATATTAAACCTGCTGTAATATTAACATATTTTTTGTTTATTTTAAAAACCCAATGTGATTAAAGAATTCACACGAAAAAATTCATGCACACAATTCTGTTTATAAAAATTAAAGCAGTAGTTGGATATTTTTGTAGTTTTTTTCTTCTTTTTCAAGACTGTTATACTAAAGATTTTAGTTTATAACTAAAACACTTTTTTATTAGTTTTTAATAAAATATTTAATATTCCATACAAGATTTTATTGTATTTTTGCTTTTCTGTTGGAATGAGCTCACTTTTTCTTAAACTATATTTTATTTTTTGTTGAATATTGAAATGCTTTTTTTATTAAGCACCAATAGATTTCAATTCGATATAGTTCTGGACAGTTTTTTCGATTAGCCTCCTTTGGTACATGTCAACAAAATTTGTTTGATACTACTCAATTGTTTTTGTTTTGCAATGACAAGAAGAGAGATCAGGCCAGATAAATTATAATACTTTGTGTTTTCTAATGAAAGAAATATTTTCAAAATGTACACATTCGCATATAATTCTGTGTTAATGAAGCCACAGAAATTCATCTCAATAATTTTCGTTCCCTTTTTTTCTTCTTCGGCTACCAGGTTATTTTCGAAGATCATAAACTCTATATTTTTTTATGACCCAAAAAGAAAACATGTATTTCGAAACACACCTGAATTGTTTTATATGGTCGATATGGGCTTTCGTTATTAATTTGTATTATGCGTTTGCGTGTTTTTTTTTCAGTTTCTATTCTGTGTACACCCCTTATGTATGGAATATGACATTGTTTGACTATCCCCCCCTGACTTCAGATCATGGCAAGGATCGGAGAGCTCTAACTGTGTGAAATGAATTCGGATGAATCTGAGAGATGACCTAGGTTATAAGAGCTTGATTGTAAGAAAACGCTATATGAAAAAATTTTGTCAGGTTATATCCGCGATCATATCATTCTATTCGGGCCAAAAGGAATTGGTTGTCATTGATCAGTTCTTGTGCTCTCATAAAAATTGCACTTATGTATGTGGCAGAATTATTATTTGCAATAATAATATATTTTTATGAAAATTTTTAATATTCTTGTATTATCTTTAGTACGAACGCTTTGATTTTTTTCCTATATTTTTCAAAAAGATCTCATCGTACGATATAAATCATATTGAATCAATATTAATGTAGGCGAAAAACAATATTCAATATGTATCCAATGTTTATTTCATATTATTCCAACTTGACATGCAAGTATACTTTCAATTTGAATGATATAAGTAAGAGTAGCAAACTTGATGTTGTGTGTCTGAATATGTATATATCCATAAATGCATCCACCCGTTTATTTTATCTGCGTGTTCAGGTAACTAACTATTGCAGTTTGTTTTTATAACTAAATTATATATGCTGTTTTTTCTCTACATATTCTCACATATAATAGAAGATATTTATTCTTATTTTTCAGCAACTTCGTCATCATCTTGTTTCGCTCTTATTTTATTCTGATATCTGATGTTCGCTCGTTACCATTCCCTTCAATGTTTCTTGTTTTTAAAAGCAGATTTGCGTGAGTGTGTGTTGTTGTCTGTATGTAGTTTGTTTGATATGGATCACATTTTTTAATGTGTCGGTGTGGCTCCAGCAGTTTCTTGGCAAATTTATGGGCGCACAAGGAGCGCTAAACCATAAACAGCTTTTATAGGGTTCTACTGGATTATTGTGAAATGGCGCATTTGTTGTGATTTAAAGCCGATGATAAATTTGGATACATTTTCAATTTTATGCCGTACACACTACGTGTTCTTTTTTTATATTATTTAAACTTGCCTTCTTTTACACGATTTTAATTTGATAATAGTTGTATGTTCTATATTTCTATATTTAATTTTAAATGATTAAGTAAGTTCGTGTTAAAGAGTTTTTAATATTTGCAAACAAATACTTTTCAATCAGTTTGTGATGGATTAAAAATAAATATTTTAAGTTTTTGGTATTGATCTAATAAAATTTTGCGTACCTATTAAATGTCGTGTATACTTTTCATGACAAATGTTCGATTAAAAGGTTAAAAAATAATTAAAGAAAAATTGAACTCAAGATTATATATTAGCCTATAAATATTATACCATGCAAATTATACCATTCAGAGTCAATAATGTATAAACCCCGCATTGTTTAAATTATACTCTGCGTGGTCGAATCAACAGTTTAGAACTGATATCACATTGGTATTAAACAACATTATAGATCTGTTTCAATATTATTCTGATTTTATTTTAATCAAAATTTATAGGAAAGCGTTCCCGTACTTTAGTTTTCTTTGTACTTTGTTGTTTTTCTGACAAATTCAAACTAATTCTATCCAAAACCTATATATCCGACTAGTAATAAATCAGAGTTTATATATTTCATTGCCTGTGTTTTAAAGTCAAAAAGCGACACCGTAAGTTGTCAATGTGACCACAAGCGATTTTCTGCGTAGTTAACCTTTTAATTGGCGTAGTTACCTTTATGTCGTTAGATATATTAAGACGGTGAATTGATCTGTTAATTCTAATGAAAAACCAAAATTCACGAATAACATTTTAATTCAAACTGGTCATAAATGATGCAGGAAATCATATATGAACTGATTGATGTGTCCATCTGAGTTTTGTATATATTTCGGTTATTAAACCTTTACCAGCGAGTTGGGAAACAGAGTAAATATTCCCGAAGGTATTAGGTGCATAAAAGATTTTTAAATTTTTTCTTCTAAAATGCCTGGTATTGAAATATTGTGAACTTCGATTAATTATGTATCTATTATTTTGTAATATGATTTATGTATATTGAGGCATCACGCTCTATATGTAAGGGAAAAAAGTGTTTTTGTTACCCCTCTGAAAATAGATCTTGTTATGTTTATAATGTTGGTTCGAATTCGATATTCAGGTATTTAATAAGAATGTTATAATAAAATCCAGTAACTACTAATGTATAAAGTTTTCTTATGATAAAATTATTACATCCATAAATCACCTCATTCCAGTATTGGCCAACGGGTTTGATACAAGAGACATAAATTTCATCAATGGCAACACTTTTTGCGAAAACACAAACAACATCCCAACGTAACCATTATTCTTTCCAATACAAGAACAAGAATTTAACATGAATTTATATAAGCAAAACTTTCGTTTCTATTTCATTTACAAAATTAATTCTTGACTGTTTGGTTTTTACAACCAAAAGCAAAAGGTCCAAATGAACAGCAACACCACGAAGAGAATAAAATTAAGGAAAAAGAAAAAAAAAATTGGCATGTGTACATATTTACACTCGTATATTTATACTTACATAAAGTACAAGTACAAAAAATACTTTTCGGACATCGAATTCAAGAAAAAAGCATAATCTACTGGATGCTGTTTACTAATGTTAGTTTGAACACAAATACTATATGCGAATATAGGCCCACATATTACATGTATGTATGTATGTATGTATATATCCATACGTTCGTTTGTAATTGTGAATATTTACTAGGGTTGTCAATTATTCGACATTGAAGTTGATCGAATAAAAAATTATAATGTTTTTAATTATTCGTGTGATCGAATAAAATTTGAATTTTCTTCGATTAAAATACGTACAATTAATTACAAGTAAAAAGGAAAAAAATGCAAAAACTATTATTTTTTAAATAAATTTTTGGTTTTGTTAACATAAAACAAACTAAAAAATAACAATTCATTAACATGCAACAAAAAATATCCAAAAATTGAGACTATATTCAAATTACAGACAAATTATGTAATGAAATTAAATTTCTTTTAAAAATATCATTCATAAAGAACTTAATTAAGCATTTTGGCTTTAAAACGATTATTGTTTTTTTTTTATAAAAATAGATGTGTAGAAAAAATCCCTTCACTTATTATTGATGGTGGCATTACAGAGTATTAAATGTAAATCTAGTTTTTTCTGTTGTTTTCAGATTTTTTTTAAATAAACTTTTTTAACTTTTTATATTATTCATTGACTGATTAATTTTAGCTAACCATCGTTATACATTTCATAATCTTCGGTTATTTCCACATTACTTGAATTATTAAAATAATTTTTGAGATATATATAATAAAAGAAAAATTCTCAAAAATAAAGCGTGTGTTTCATTTTTTGTAGAATATTTAAAAAAAAAGTTTTATATGCGCAGGAAAATTTCTAGAATTTTTATAATAATTTATACGTCTCTCGTTTATTCTAACTTTAAAACTTTTTACACTTATAATTTCAAAAAGGCATCATAATTTTAACAAAAACTCATTTTGAAAAACTATTTGATTAATCGTTAAAAATTTATCAAATAATTTTTTATTCTAACTTTAAAAATTTTGTTCGTTCGAAAAGAATAAAAAATTTGTTTCTCGAATAATCGAATAAATTTTGTTAGAATGATCACCCTAGTATTTACACACTGTGTTTAAATGGCTTAAACTTGGCTCGGTTGGCTGACTGGCAAAGCATGCCAAGGCACTCGCTTGGATACTTAACAAGAACCAAAAAGCCTTAAGTCAAGCGACAAGATTTACGATTTTCTGATTTGAGTTAAATAAATTTTCGTTGTCCAGAAGGAACTGTGGGCGGAGAAAATGTGAAAATACGAGTGTCTCGTCCAAGTGACGCATAAAATACATATATTCATACTCACAACGTGTAATATTTATTTATTTACACTAAATCGCCTAGAGTTTGTAAGTAGGAATAGGCAGGAGATGGAGGTGGATGGGACAGATACACTAACGTGCTCGTATATTGTGATTTACATTACAGCATTAGAGTATGAATTTATACGGTCATATATTTTATTTAAACTTTAATATAAAATTGATGGAATAATGAAAAATAAACTTAAATAATTACACAAATAAGACGTTTCTCTTATTATTACATAGGTATTACCAAATGTATTTTAAAAAGAAGATGGAAAAACAGTTAAAGTTTTAGGATTTTTCGGTATGTTGAAAATGTTTTGCAATTAAATCCCAAAAAAGATTATCGTTGTGTCAACCGAGTTTGTTAACGATACAATAAACTGTTAACAATGTGAGCAAAAATTGATTAGAGCTAACTTATTTATTTGATTTTTGAAATAGATGCCATTCGTTACTCCAGAAAGGTGACATTAACATAATTCTGTGCATTAAGTTGAATGAAAAAAAAAAAATTAACTTTATTTAGGTTCTAAATTCACTTGGATTTTTATCTCAAATTTTAGCAAATTTACATATATGGGCGCTGTATCGAGCTTGTCATTCCGTTTGTATCATCTCGAAATATTCACCTAAGTTCCTATAAGGTATCTATGTAATAGTGTATTCTGAGTGCTCGTAAAATTCTAAGTCGATTTAACTTGTCCATCCATCTGTTAAAAGCATGATAGTGCATGAAACTTAAAACATGATTATGTTTGATTTCAAATATGTTTTTCAGTGTTCAATCATAGACTAAGATTTAAGTTTAAATTCTAATTACTTTATTACTATTTTAATATTAAGTGTTAATCTAAAATCATTCTGAAATCTAAAAATACATTAATACAAATGAATATGTTCTTTTTGAGGCATTTGTTATTTATTCTCAAGCCTTTGATATTTGAGAAGAAGTTTAATTTTATATCACCATCAATTTGAAATACAAAAATTGCGACTAAAGTACTATCGGTATCCTGTTTCCCATTTAAAACTAAGATTAAATCTCATTTTTAAAGGTAACTTATTAAATGGATGTTTTCACCAAAGTGTGAAGATTGGTAATTGGTTTAATCTCTTATATAAACACTATTCTAAAATGGCTTTAAAACTTTTAAATTTCTTTAAGCAACTCAGATTTCTACAGTTCAGGAAAGACCACATAAGACCACGAGGTTCATAAGTATGTCATGTGGAAATATAAATCATACCACCTAAAAATTTCATTAAAGGAAAAGCTGGAAAATCTATTATTCTATTTGGAGTCATGCAAAAAGTATTCTAAAATCTTATCTTATTTTCTGTTATCATTCAGAATGTTTTGAAGCTCAAGACAGTTAGTCCGAAAGTCAAATATAATTACAGTCTCGCTTATTTTAACTACTATATGAATTCATCAATTTACTGAAATTTTTACTAAATTTTTAAGGTAGTTTATATCGACTTTTAAATGCAAACAAAAAATATTTCAATTCGCCTTGTGGGTCGCCAACCCCCATTTGAGAACCATTGCTATACATAGAGGAAAAATTTAAATAACAATTTTGTGTTAACATAGAATATATGCTGCTAAAAATGCAAAACACGGTTGATCCGAAAAAAATTCATACAAATGGTTTAAGGTTAAATATAAATTAAAATAAAAATAAATAAATAAAAAATAAAAAACAACAAAAAAATAATAATAACACTTTATTTTTCAATTGAAAGAGGAGATAAAGTTACGATGCAAAGCCTAATAAACTCAATAAACTCAAATAATTGGTTGGAGTGTAGCACACAAAAAATCGAAATCTCTTCGACTCACAACGTATGAAATCTGCAAAAGTATGATAGGAAACAGGCCAATGAAATGAAATGAAATCATCTACAACAATCTCTGAAAGAAGATTCGCTCTCAAGAGGATCAGAACATCGCTGAAAAAGGTCCCAGCATTATAGAGTTTACGATTTAAAACTTTCAATCGGCTAAGGAGCAGCCTACATATGTTAACGAAGAGCGGAGGAAGATTTTATAAGTGCTATGCAAATTCACAAATTCACATACACCTAAAGCTAGAATCTAGAATCAAATATCTGTGTGGATACCTTAAAGAATATAGTGCGAGCCAGAATTGCCTTCGTGAGAAAAGTCTTCTTGAGATCACTCTATTTCAAGAAGACTCACTGTTAGCCAAACAATTCTACGGCTGTTGCAAGACTACCAACATCGAAGTAAAACGGCCACTCATGCTTTGATGAAACAAGTAACAAAATGTAAGATACACGTTGTTCTAATTCAGGAATCCAGGATCGTTAGGCCATTTAGATATTTGGGTTATACTATCACAATTACCAACTTTTCTATGTTATGACTGAGTCTCGACCCAGAACATGCATACTTTGATATAATTTACTAAATTTTCTACAGCAGATGCAATAATAAATAAATTAAAATAAACTTCAATTACGAAATTGATTATATGAATTAAACTTATCTTGGATATTTAATATTAATTAACTGCAAATAATTGATTTCATTAAAAATTAAAATTATTTTTTTTAATCAAGTCAATCGGAACTATAATTAAAATATTGCTTAAATTAACTAAAATATTTATTGATCCAATTCACAATTTAATTATATTCATTCTCTTGTGAAAAACATTGTTCTATAACATCTATAGACATCAGCTATAACATCTACAAAATTATCAGAACAATTAATATTAGAGCATTCCATGATTAATTTATATGTGTATTTCTACTTACCGAACCAATACAAATAAGCACTATCTTCAAGCCCACACATTTTCAATCTGAAGGAAATTTCACCGTTTCAGACGTTTTTAAAGACTTACATGGGAACAGTACATGGCAAAGGCCACATTAACATTCGTCACAAAATAAACCCACACAAACTCAAAGCGATAGAAAATCACAGATAAAATAGTTATGTATATAAAACTAATTAATTTTAAATTTTCTTTCAAATGTTTTTCTTTTTGTTTTAAATTATTTTAAAAATTGTCAATTTTTTTTCAATAACTTATTTAACCAAGTAAAAATAATTAAATAAATGAAAATTAAATCATTAAAACTCTGCGAAATAATAAAGTCACATCTCGTAGTGTCTCACGAGTTCAAAAGGGAAATAAACTAGTATCTCAGTTGTAAGAAAATTGATATGATATGGATACCATGGTATTGTCGAGAACGACACAGTTGATAATCTATCTGAGATGGGTGCAAGGTTGAATATTATCACACTGAAAAATGCAAAACCTTTGCAAAAGTTTAAAACTGAAATGAAAGAATGAGGAAATGATGAACGCGGCAGTTGGGAGAATGACTGACGTTTTATGGGAAAACCCAGACAGCGTGAAAAGAAGGGGTATGCTTAAACTAAATAGGTCAACACTCAGAAGGCTAATCAATATAATAACTGGATATACACAGCTGAATACTCACCTAGCTTGCATTGGAGTAACCGATGATACAATCTGCAGAGTGTGTGAGGAGGAGGACGAGGCAAATGAACACTATCTGTGTGCAAATTATTTGTATTTTTTTAATGTATGTACTAAAAATAATGTTGACCAATTTAATTGTAGAAATAATTTTTCATGGAAATCAGCTGTTGAACGAACATGTGAAATTTCAGCATTAAAATAGTCAAGGCATGCGAATGTAATTTTGAATAAGTTTAAAAGAATGTTCTGTGTTTGATCGCAATAGGAGAGAACATTTTAAAAATAATAAAGTATCGTATCTGGAAGATCTCAGAGATATTAATTGAAAGTCTTTCAACAAATTTTAAATGGCCATTCCAATTTTAACATATTTTAGTAAAAAATATAAATTCTCTAATTCCTATATTTTTAGTACCCTAATATCTCCTCTTACGTCTTTTTATCGCTTCCTTTTCTTTTAAACGTCATTACCAACACTAAAAAATGCATTTTAAATAATGTTAATATTTTAATTTAAATTATTTCATTGTAAATTACAACTGAGTTTTAAATAAAATTCAAATACCAAGTATAATTCAGCAGCTAATTGATACTCGTTTATTTATTCTTGCCTTTTAGCACAAAGCTGTATTCACCAGGCAGTAAGTATATTAATAAATGAACGATCGAATGAATGGATTTTCCCTTAAAGTACTAACTAAAAGCTCATTTATAATTTATCAATTTCTTTCTGTCTTTAAACATTGCACGAATACAGCACTAATGAATGTGAAAGCTTTGTGGAATTAATCACTAATATTGGGTGCGTTAAAATTGTTGATTTTGTTTTTATGCAGCATTGTCAAATATTTGTAACCAAAAGGCGCCGGAAAAATTTAAAAAAAGCGCTGAACTGAACTCAAATGAATCAACACATTCGTTAATTTAAAATGCGATTTTTATTAAGAGTAACAACTTAAATATTTGTTTGTTTTAGATATTTTAACTTAAGAGTAAACTGTGAATTATATCTTAAATAAGATTAAGAATTGGTGTTTTAATTAAACAAGTAAATTGGTAAAATTTTACATACAAATATCAGAGTGTCCGGAGAAACTGCTATTATGAGGTACAGATGTGAGAAGACCACTCAAACAATATTTAAGAGCTGAATACAGGGTCATATATTTAGGTAAAAAAAGTTTAGGTTTTTTTCTTGAAATGAACGTCAAAAAATCGTAATTTTGAGATTGTTATAAAAAAAATATTTAAGTATTTTATTCCATTGGATTTTGGTACCGCAGAGGACTCTCTAGTTTTTTAAAACAACTTAATTAAGGTGGACACATAAATTTCGTATAAGTATTCTCAAAGGAAAGTTTACCGATTTTTTTCTACGATGTACTAAAATATTTGCGTTTTTTTAATATTTTTTTCATAATGAAATCTAAATTATGAATTATGAATTTCGGAAGGAAACTTATACGTTTTTTTGGCCAAAATATAGTACTAGGCCCGTGGTTTTCAATCACTGGTAGGGAACTAAAAATGCATTTTTAATATTTTATTAACTTATAGAAAATTCGGATTCATAACTGTCAAAATAAATTTTTTCAAAGAATTTAAATCCACAAAACTTGTTTCTTTCAGCTAGATATTTCTGAGTTTTAATACAAAACCATTGCCTTTATCAATAAAATTTAGAATCAATAAAATATAATAAACTAAAAACGTTTTTGGAAGAATCTAGAGAAAATCATTTATTTGATGGATTTGGGGAAACAGATTTCAACATATAGAGACTTCAAATAAGTACTTTAAATATTTAACAAAAGAATTCTGAAGGTGCATTTTAGGATTTCTAAACGGAGTAAAGAAAACTTATTTTAAGTTTCTGGTTAACTCGAAAATAAGGAACAATGAAATAAATATAATCAATATAATCTAATATATTGCTAATTAATATATTGCTACAAATAAAACGCGCCAATTAGTGCCTTTTTGGAAAAATGTGCTAAATCTAGCACGAAAAGCGCTAAATTGGCTGTTTTTATAAGACGAACGAGTACTTAGCGTAAATTGCGTGTTTAGCATTAATTATGAAATATTAATGGCATTTAAAAATGGCAGCACCTACTACTACACACTTGTATACAAAAGTATAATTTTTTTTTTTACAAATATAAAAGCACTCGTAAAAATCCATTCTGATGTATGCATGTGTGTAAATAATTCATATAAACTGCAATTGTGAAGCGATACTAGCAGCAACAGTTTTATATTTAATGTGTTGGTTGTTTTACTAAAATGATTCGCAGTTTTTTTTCGCCCTTTTCTTACTAGAACTTATATTTGTTTTGTTATATAGTTTGTAACTTGTTATCGGATAACTTATGGTTGAAACTATAAACAAATTGGAAATTACTCATTATTTTTTATACAAAGCCGAACTGCTGCCAAATAGATTTCTGATATATGCGACCCCGATAAAAAAGCAAATCATCAATATATGCGATTATCGTTGAAGTTACATAGTGAAGCCATAAAATAAACTTATTTCACAATATTACATTAGAGGGAAAATAAATCTTATTTTTTTTTTTTTTTTTAATTAATACTCCTAGATGATAATTTTCTAAGTAGTATAAAATAAATCAGACATATGGTGTCTATGCTGACATTTTTAAATGCATTTCAAATGTAAGGTGCAAAGAATTCGACTTAATATTTTACGTAATTTTCATACTTGTTTTGAATTTGAATTGTCGGTAATTTTACACTTGTTATTGCTGTTGTTTAGGTTTTTGTTGTTGGTTTTTGTTTAGTACATTTAGATTAATATCATACAATTATTTGTATTATTCGTGGCGTAGCACAAGAATACAAGTTATAATCGTACGAGTGTAAAATTATCAGGTCTGTTTATCAGTGTAAAATACTCACATCGGTAACAAAATACAACAACTATTTAATCGCTTTACTTATTTTAAAATCACCAATTAACGGTTATTAAAATTAAATATTTAAACTATAAACATTTTATTAACATTAATTAATGCGTTCAAAGTCGGCTTGTTCAGCATGGATGCATGATCAGTTTTTTAATACAATGAATGTAAGGGAATGAATTCTTATAATTACGGTTTAGGAATGTCAATATCAGATGGTTTATTTTTCAGCGTTTTGCAGTTTAAAAAGTTTGTTCAAGAGCGTTATACTTATTAATAAATTCATATACATATATATTAGAAATCCGATAAATACAATATCCTACAAAGAAGAGATCCATCAGACTTGAATCGAAGATAACCTCCATAAATTAAAGGAGTTTTATTCGACAGTGGTGGGACCAAATAAAAATAAATATAAGACTTGATTACTTATTGTTAGCAATAAGTAAATTTTTTAAGATTAAATAAATAAAATATATGATAAAAAATGTATATCATTATGGATAATTAATCTAATCATGATTTTTATATAAAACTTCTTTCTATATAGCTCTGTAGCAGCGTTAAGAGTGCTGTCACAATTTTTTTTTTATAAATAAGAGGTGAACAAAATTTGAACAAAAACATAAAAACGGTAGCAAAAATTTGATTCCCATTAAAATTTAGTACTAAAGTCGAAATATTCTACATCAGAGAAAATACTTGCTTTAAAATTCTTAACGTCCCATTAAAATTCAAAAGACAATATTGCGACTTACAAGACAAAAACTCTTGACAATTGTTCTAAAGCTTTTTAAAAATTCATGAAATTCAGCAGTTTTATTTGTGTTTCTTTACGGCAACAGAATGAAACGAATGAAAGCAACATGAACGACAAAAACAACAAAAGGCGAAAACAATAGTACACAAAGGTGCTCTTCAGTGAATATTTTCCATTATAATGAAAATTCCACAAAAAGACGAAAGAAATTCATTGACAATGCAAAAAAAAAAACAATAAAAAATATACAAAATTGCCAAAGTCAGAAAAGTAAATTTAACGAAAACAACATTGAAGATGGTTTCAATATCATATTTGTATCTGAGTTAAAAGGGAGATACGTACATGTGGTATGTATGTAGGTGCATTTAATCTAAGCACGACTTTGCACTTTAGCGCTTTTTTGTTTTTTTGTGGGCATAACTTCTCCAACCATGATGTATTGTTGCAAAGATGAAAGAATAAAAATATTTATTTGTAATTCCAAAAGCATACTTGACTCTAAACTTTTGTCATCTACTTTTTAGTGTTGAATTCGGAACAAAGGATTTCTTTTTTCACTCATGAATATGTTTCATTTCCTTAAAAGTGGTTTCTTTAAATTTTTTTTAGGAATAAAAACAGAGGATTGTTAGAAAAATTAAATTAGATTTAATGAATATATTATATTATATTATATTATATATATATATATATATATATATATATATATATATATATATATATATATATATTATAAAACTCGAAACATTTTCGCAAATGTAGGAAATAATTTTAAATCGAAAATGGAATAACATTACGTTTGATATAAGTAGTTATCGTTGCAAATTTAATTAACGTATATCATACTCTAATTAGATTCTAATCACACTTATAAAATATTTTCGAAATCAATTAACCATTTTGACGTAAAATATCACGGATATTTAGTAGAGAGGTATTCTAGTTTAAGTTTTGAAAGTACACACCTAATGATCTTGCCAAAAGTGTATTTTTGAATTGCACCTCGCAAACTGCTCAAAGTAGTGAAAATTGATAATTTAACTATAACGTACTAATTTTTCGATTTTCATTATTAATATTTCACCCCTAATAAGACGGTTACACTAGTATATTTCACCATAACTCGTTAATGGTTTCTCCGATGTAGATAAATGAAAAAATAAAATATACGGACGAAAATTGAATCCAGGTCGTTCTAATGACATTTTTTTCTGCTCAATTGTTTATTCAGAAAATAATGTGGGAAAGTTTTTATATGCAAAATTGAGAATTTTTTTTTAAGCTAAAAAATTAAATAGGTAAATTTTTTTCTGAATCAAAAAACAAAAATTATAAAAATTCATTTGAAAATATTAATATTTTTCGCAATTAAGAGAAGACAAATGCAGTAAAATCGATATAAAAATTGTGTGACCTACTCGGCGCACATTGTTCCCAAAAAGTGTTCTTTTTTTTTGGAATAAGTTTGTAACGTGTGAACCGTTGGAGACATCTAAATAAAATTACATATGGTCGGAGCTGAGGTGCTTTTGAGTTTATTTGAGTGGGAACAGATATCTAGCAAGTCACCGGGTTAGAGCGTAGACCTCCAAAATTGATCAACTTGGGTGTTTAATTTCTTTAAAATTCATTGCTTTATTGCTTTATGACTTAAATGTGAAAAAATGTACTAATAAATATTCCTTGTAAAATACATACTTACACGTGTAGGCTATCTCTTTTAGTTTAAGAGCTATTCGCGTTCTTTCACGTTTAAAATATATTCTAATAGTTTCAAATGAAGTCTTAACGTAAATGGGTGTAAAGTAAAATCGGAGACGCTATGGCCAACGGTTCCCCCCAAGCAGTATTCAAACTTTGTCAATTTTGAAAATGTTTTTTAAATTATTTTTTAAAAAATTCTCAAAAGTCAAAGCCGAGATCAACAAAAAGATATATCGGATATATTGTTTAAGCACACAAAAACGTTTTCTGAGCCGTGCCTCTTATTACGGCTGCGTAATAATTTTAAAAAATAAAGTCAGTTTTTTAAACAAGTTTTTCCTAGACTAAAATTTTGGATATTTTAGTATGCAAAAGTGAGAGTTATTTTAACTACCTGCTTTTAAAACAAATTCATTGAAAAATCTTTACTCATTAAAATTTTATTTAAGTCCAAATTTTAACATTATTTCTCAGAAATATAGTTGTAATTCTCCAATATCTGGTATCTTCAGAGATACTAAATACAGCTTACATCTAAAAAAAAAAAAAAAAATTTGAATTAAATTTTGGCAATTTTTCATAGTTTTGAATAAAAAGTGCAGACATGTTAAAAGTATAAATACCAAATGAAATTGTTTTGAAAATTCCGGAATTCGTGATTTAAAAATTAATCCCAGTATCAAAAAAAAAAAAAAAAAAATATTTACTTTTTTTTAATAGAAACAACGAAAAATAAACATACCCTAGCAAAAGAAGGCTTAAAAAGATGACTTGAACATAATGCTGTCATTGAAAGGAAGTGCTGAAAAAAAGATTTTAACTCATATTTGCTATTCGAATGTCATTTTTTATAATTTTTATTCAGTGATTAATGAACAATAATATTTTTATTGTTTATACGTACTTTTATTTAAGTTATAAAACTGAGGTTTTCTTAGAAATAATAAACATTTATTTTAGTAAAAAATGTTTTATTTGTGTCTTTGGAAGTAATTACCAATAACTTCAAAAAAAGTGCAAAATATGCACTTTAGTCTCGTTTTAAAGTAGTAAAAACTTCATTTTTTTGACATATCAGTCTTTATAATTTAAACAAATTATTTTAATTTCGTGTTCCCAAATTTTCATCTATTATAAGGTGATTTTTCAAAAGGAATTTCTAACTCATTCAACCGTTTGATCATTCCATTTTGTCTTCAATCTAATGTTCGATTAACATTTTTTCTTTTTCTTATTTGGAAAACATTTGAAGCATAAATCAAGGCTTTATATATCTGTCTGCAGATTTCGGAACTCTTTGTTTTTGTGTCCTTTACCAGTGGTATCAATTTGGAAAATAAAATTGAATTTTAGATAAAAAAAATCTGCATTTTTTTAGTTTGATTTTATTTATAGATAGACTTTATTGAATGTAAGCCCTCGATATGTAATTTTTAGTAAAAAATTATTAATTAGTTTTCAATATAGGGAGAAAACAAAAATGTTCTAATAACCGACGAATCTCAACATCTTCGATTTCGACGAAATTCGGTATACGTAATTAGTACATCAATTCAAAATTTAAAGTTCTTCGAAATTTTCAAATTTATTATTATATAGTTTTATCTCGGTTTATAGTTCACTTTTTTCCGATTTTTTTAATACGTGAATTTAAATCCATATATCTTCTCATCTATTTGTCGATTTAATTTTAAAATTGTTACTAAAAAAAAAATTTTTTTCTTACAAAATGTTAATTTCTTCAGCATTTCTTCATACTCTAAATTTTGTGTATGTTATTCTTGGTAATTTAAGGAATAATTTAAAGAATAATTTTAAAAATGGAAGATATGATTTTTTAAATATCCTTGATACAAGGAAGAATATCGACTTCATTTTCCTTTTTATTCCAAAACTTGCATTTTTGAAAAAATAATTACAAAGTAGATTTATTAAGTATCAGTTTGAGCCAAAGTTTGCTTAAGACGGACAAATGTATCTGAAGATATATGGATTTAAACTTCACGTTAAAAAAAATCTAAAAAAAAAAATAAATTTTAAACCGCGATAAAAATTAAACAACAATAACTTTGGAAATTTTGAATGTGGACGTAATAACCGTGTATACCAAAATTTATCAAAATCGAAGGTGGTGAGATCAAAAATTGAGTTCTTTTGTTCGAAAATTTTCGTTTTCGCCCTATATTTCATTTCTTATCAGATATAATATTACAGTAATTTCAATTTGGCATTCAATTTTACATAATTAAATAATTAAAATTAAAAAGGTGTTTTCAAAATAATAGATAAAAAAAAAGCTTTCTGCAAACAAAAAGCATAAAAAAATACCGGGATTTGAAACTTTAAATTCTCGAGAATCGTTTGGCATCTCTAGTTATAAGTACAAGTGCAACGTAAAGATAACAGAAGCAGTTAACATTGCATTGCTGCTTGGCACAACGTAAACAAACTTGTTTTTAAAACAGGCATTTGAAGAACTTCCTACTTTTGCGTACAAAAATATCCAAAATCTCAGTCCGGGAAAACTTGTTTCAAAAATTTTCTTTTTTCGTTATAGAAGGCGTGGCTCAGAAAATATTTTTTGCGTGTTTAACTAAAATATGAGAGTATATATCAAATATATTTTTTTTTTTTTTTTTGTTTATCTCGGCTTCGACTTTTGAGAATTTTAAAAAAACTTTTTCAAAATTGACAAAGTTTGGATGCGCACCAGCAATTTTGCTTTACACGCATTTACGTTAAGATTTCCTTCGAAGCCAGTAAACAATTTTATAGTGCGAAACAGAAGAAAAATATGTTAAAAGAGAAGAATATTGCCACCTTTTTGGAAAATAAGCCCAAAAGTGTGATTATTATTATTATAATTATTTTTTTTAATTTAAAATTCGGATTAATATAACTTTTTATGGGATAGGTATTTTTATCTTTTCATTTAAGATATATTTTAAAAAAATGTTAGGATCCAAATTAAGTCCCAATTAAAAAAAAACAAAAAAACTTTAAAGAAACGAGGTCAAAAATAAGGATAAAATTTACTTCAACGTAAATATATCTTAAATTGAAAGAGATAACCTACACGTGTAAGCATATATTTTACAAGGACTATCTATATAAAATTATTTTATATTCAAATCACGACTTCTTGTGCGAATTTTAAAAAAATTACGTACCAAAGGTGACTAACTAGAGATCTGTGCTCCTCTAAATCGACTCGAAAACACTTTAGCTCTGATCACGTGAATATTTATAATGGTTCACTAGTTACTGAATTATTTCTAAAAAAAAGTGTTTTGGGACCAATTTGTGGTATGACAAGAGCGTTTTAGTCAAAAAGGAAATTTTATGGTAAAAGAGCATTTTACGAAGTTCTGTAAAAAAGAATGATTTTTTATATCTCGACAAATTTTCACTTATTTTATGGAAAACAATTTATTAAATGAGTTTCAATTTGGCTTTCGAAAGAGTTGTGGCACTGAGGAGGCTATTGTAAATGTGCAAAATTATATTTGTAAGTGATTAGATGAAGGTCATAGTACTGTTGCTGGAATATTTTATGATCTAACGAAAGCATTTGATCTTATAGATTATGAAATATTGCTGCAGAAGCTTAAATACTATGGTATTCATGGAAATGAATATTTGCTTCTAGAGAGCTACTTAAACAATAGAAGACAATTTGTTTAAGTTAAGGAAAATAAGAGTAATCTGTGGAATGTCGTACATGGAGTTCCTTAGGGAAGTGTTCTAGGCCCTTTGTTGTTTTCAATATACATCAATGATTTAAAAAATTTAAACTTGACAGGGAAAATTTTTATATTTGCTGATGATATCAGTATATTTTATCACTATTAACATGAAACTGCATTAAAGCCTTATATGGAAAAAGATGCCTCATTAGTTTAGGAATATTTTCGTAATAATAAGCTTTTTTTAAATCCTGCAAAGACGAAACTTATAAGGTTTAAACCACACTTTGGTTTTAGTAATGATTTTAGTATTTTTGTTGATGGAAATGAAGTTCGGGAGGTTTCATCTGTTGAATATTTAGGTATATGTTTACAGGGAAATCTTATGTGGGATCAGCATATTAGGAATCTTAAGGTAAAACTTTCTCCTGCCTTAGGTTTAATATATAAGTTTAGAAACAAGTTTGACAAATAAAACCAAATTTTTAATTTATCAAGCTTTGGTTCAAAGTCATTGTAATTACCTTGCATTAATATATGGATTAAGAAAAACTACAGAATTTAAATCGCTTCAGAGAATGCAGAACAAAGCATTAAAAAGTGTAGCTAATTTGCTCAGCCGGTTTCCAACTGTTATTTTATTCAGGGATGTTTTTCCCACTGTTTAGCCAATTTACGGGCTCTATAAGTTTCAGTTATTACTGTACATGTTTAAATGTCTTAATTGTATTGAGCATCACACAATACAATTTACACGGAATCAGGATACCTTCAACACAAGAAATCGTGACAATTTAAGGATAATTTTTTGCCAATCTGAAACAACTAAGCAACGAATTACTCTACTCTGGTTGTAGAGAATATAATAACTTGCCACATAATATTAAACAAGCCTCAAGCCTATCGCAGTTTAAATCTTATTTAAAATTTTTTTTTATCTCAACATGTTGATGAGCTTCTGATATAATGTTTATTGGTATGTTTGATATACACGTTAAAATTGTAAATTATTATTTATTATACATATTTTTTTAATACTTTTGTTAAAATTTTGCCAACAAGCCTCTATAATGTCAATCTGGCGCTGAGGTGAAATTGTAATATTGTTTATTTTATAATAAAATTTGAAAAAAAAAAAATCTTAACCTAAATCAGCTGTTCCAACAAGCTCTTTATGCACAACCTACTTGAGAAGTTACAACTTGAAAACCACTCAGACGTTTTGAAATATAATAATCTTAATACTTTTCCCAAAATACGTTAAAAATCCAAGTCAAATTTCTAGTTTGATTTCTAATTTTGATTCATTAAAAGAACATGATACTTTCTCAATTTGATATCAACAGTTGTTCTAAAATAATTTTTAAACCTAAAATAATATTTGAAGGTAAAAAAAATTGTATATTTTCAATTGGACATGAAATGATATTTTCAAATCAGGCCAAATATGAAAAATATGTGTCTATAGTACTTGGGTTTTGAGTGACATGTATACCAGTTTTGGGTATAAAAATGACTCTAACTTCTCTCCACCCTTTTGGTATGTGCCTATGTAACAGGCACCCTGTGAAGATTTCTGCAAGTAAGAGACGAACCTCATCCGGTGCATTATGCAACATGGCCGGAAAAATACCATCCGAGCCAGGAGATTTATAAGGCCAGGAGACCATGTTATTTTCTCAACCGTGACCAAGTTTCTCACTATTTCCTCTATAACTTCATGGAGACTCTGAGAGGAATTCAATTAATTCAAACTGTCCTACCATCAACGGATCCTTGCAACCTGGAAAGTGAGTTTCCATAAGAACATAAAATGACTCAGAACTAGACACTGTCTGATTTCGGAATACATCCAGGAACACTACGATCCTTCGATAACATCCTTCTAAATATAGACAGTTTATTTACAAAGTCAATGGACTCATTAAATTTAACCCAGAGGAACTCTTAGCTCTTCTAGTGTCTTTTCTGTACTTATTGAAGTACACCCTATAAGTGTCCCAATCTTCAATCCTATCAGCAGAAGAAGGAGAAAATACATTTAAAATTTATCTACAGTTCTCTACCGAGAAATTTTAAGATTATTATGAAAAATATTAATACACTTATTTTCGCAGAAATTTGGATCCTAAAGTGATCTTTTTGGTACATCAAGCCAAACAAAATCTTCGTTTTTGTGAATAAAATACTGAAAAACTACGTATGCAGTAATTTAGATGCCTTTTAGTAAGTCATCATCTTTCGTTATATAAGAATTTTAAACCTATTTCGCAAAAAAAAAATCAAAACTTTTTTTGACCAAAATATAAAATACTTTAGATTTTCAAACAATAGTAGGGAACTGTAGACTAATTAGACATATTTTTTCAATATTTTATCCGTATTTAGCCCGTCAACACGCATTGTAAAAAGGCAGAGTACCGTACAATGGAATACGTATTTTCTATGCCGCTACACACTTCGTCAGCATTCACGGTATCTAATCCATTTAGATTTCGTTAAAACATTTCACTGGGTACAATTTTGAGATACTCAATTATCAACGTCAATCGTGTGTGGCAAGTAAGAGCATTGCAAACTCTGTTATAGATGTGGTTACAGTAGTGCCGTAAGACAACATCCGTTTCGAAGAACCATAAACAAGTTGCAATCATAAATTGACTTGTAGTCTCTGTTTGACCGTACCACAGCAGATTTTGTGAACTTGAATTAGACACCAGTAGAATGAAATACGCAACACAGGTTAGGTTTCGTTAAAACCTAGACACATCATTTGGGAGGTTTTCTTTATATCGTCAAAAAAGTTTAAAACGTTTAACTTTCTAAAACGATATATAAAAAATTATCAACTTTTCAAGTAAGCTTACCTTATAACCTTACCTTAACTTATAATCTAACTTAACTTATATAAATTTTCTTAATGTGTAGACTATTCATTTGAAAAATTCTAAATTTTTTTTTATTTACACTAAAAAATATTAGTAAGAATGTTATAGAAAAGTAAATGAAAAAAATCGAATAATTAATGACTAGAGTTAAAAAAATGTGGGACTTCTTTATAAAAAGTGCGAAAAATATTTTAAGGGTAATCGAAGTTTAAAAAGCAATATAATCTGCCAATAGTTGCCTTTAAGTATAAGGCTTTTAGGGCTCATCAGTTAATTATCAATAAAATCAATATTTGTTCTTTCATGGTATTCGTAGTAGACAAAGCATTTTATAACAGAATATTTTTTGCATTTTAATTTGTTTAAAGAATTTTTGGGGATGCAAAAAAAAAACATACCCAATAAAAATCAGAGCGTGATAGAAAAAAACTAAAATCTGAATTTGTTCAACATCTCAAGTTCCATATTGTACAACTACATATTTTTGTAGTAACTTCTGTCCGTCTTTTTTGTTTCTTTTTTTGTGACCCTGATTAATTTTGTTATTTAAGTTTCTATTTTGTACATTCTTCACTTAATGCAAAATTATTGCCACAAATAAAACAATAAATTATTAAATTAAAATTAAAACCACAAGTAACTTAATCTACTTGCTTGTGGTCCCCTGGATGCAGTACGAGTATATAGTTACTTTGTGTATCTTAGTCAGCCAATAAAGTGAGTTGCCTTTTAGTAGTCATCTTTAAGTTGGGACGCGCACAAACAAAAAAGTTGAAAAAAAAAAACATTTAATTTAATGTTATTTGCATTCGAGAAAATAAAAAATTTTGTGTCTTAATCTTTTGACATGGAACGAGTATGTGAATGGTCCTGTGGTTTGTTCGTTTCATTTAATTCGCTCGCTTGCAAGTTTTTTGGATATCTGGTTGGCTGGATGGCTGACTGTTTAGATCTGGATCTCTTAGGGAAGCATAGAGGTTTCGCTTACTTATAACTAAATATTTATATGCACAACGTGCAATTTCATAAGAATACTATAAATATTACACTCACACATAGACACAAACAAACACAATGAAATACCGACGGAAGATTTTAATTTGAAACCACAAAACTACTACTCACACATTAAAGATTATAACAGAAAATAATACAACTAAACATTTTTGTATGAAAATGTATGACTTTATATTGGAATTGTATTCAATGGTAACGAGAAAAAAGTTTAAACAAAAAATAAAAAAAGTTTTAAATTTATTTCTTCATTTACATATTTTAAGAAGTTGGCATTCGAAAAATGAAAAACAATAATTCTTATTACACATTTTTCTTACCTGTGTCTAAATTTCAAGCCATATTCATTGTTACAACAACTTTAATTTTATTGGATATTGATAAAGAAGAAGATTAAGAGTTTGAGCAAAAAAAAAATAATAATAATAATAATAACAAAAATTAAAAATATATGAATAAAACTAATTTTCAAGAGAATCTAGACTATTGATGGAATTTTATAGGTTATAAAATATGAAATAAATATATGTATAATAAATAAAGAATTCTCCTTTTGGGAATTTCCAAAATAGGTGGTAAAAAAATTAATGTAAACCATTCTCAAACTCTTTAAGGATGTGAATACTATTTTGAATGCAAAATATTAAATTTCACACACTTTATTTCCTCTTTTCGAAAAGAAAATCATTAACAATTTACCACCCAGCAAAAAAAGAACTAAAAAAGAGCTGAAAAAGTCATGGTTTTAACATTGTGTTGTCATTGGAAGGAACTACTTAGTACTGAAAAAGAGCTACAGAAGTTCTTTTTTAACTCATGGTTGTCATTGGTAGGATGTCCATCTTTTGTGCTTCTTGTTCATTGCTTTTGAAGTACTTCTCTTAAAGCTATATTTATAAATTTTTTTAATCAAAATTTTTAGTTTTCTTAATAGATAATAAAAATACTTTTCATTTTGTGAAAGTTTTGTTTTCTTAGAAATTATTCATCTTTTTTGTTGCCAAAAATACATTTATTTTCACTTTTTTGGAAGCATTTTTTATTAATTTCCTTGCGAAATATACACTAAGTTCTACTTCTGAAGTGATGAAAAAGTACTTTTTTGGAATCACTCGCTTGTTTTTTTTTTGCTGGGCATATAACATTTTGCTTTTATTGTTAGTAGATTTTGTGAAGTTTGTCGGTTGCCATCTTCAATTCATTACAACTAAGATACGTTTTTATTTTGTAGTTGTTGCCTTTGAAGCTGACGCATTTCTTAAAACATAAATTTCAAATGAATTCGCTTTAACTTGAAAGACGTTTTAATTAAATTAAAGCAAGTCATTGCTTGACTTGACTTTTTAACTCGTAAATTTTGATCTTGTCTTGATGTTGAGTTTTGCTGCTGTTATTTTGTTATTATTATTTTTCTTTTTTTTTTTTAACTTAAACCAACAAAAGATTTTATTGGAATTACTTTATCAGATGATATTTATTATACGTCATGTATCATACTTTCCTATGCCAGCAAGTATGGAATACAGAAAAATCTCACAAGAATGGACTGCAAAAATAAAAAAGTTTGAAATAAGATAGTTGTAAAGCAAATTAATATTTAAGAAATTGACTATTGGTAAATAGTGAAGAACTTATTTTTCTTTGTATATATATATATATATATAATTCGTAAACAATGAAATACATTTTAAGAACATATTAATGTATACTCTTTCGCTAATAATACAGTGTTTTTACATAAAAGTCACTAATAATTAAAATATTAAATCAATAATAAACATACCATGCAACGCATCTTGAAAGTTGTAAATTATAATAACAAGAGCATGAACTCAAAAATGCTGATGGCATTTCACAACTCATTACTAGCTTTGTATTCCGGTTAGAGATTCTACTTGATCCAAGACTTATAAAGCTATCTTTTATTAAACGATGTAGTAAAACATAAGTAAGCATGTATTCACATTTCAAATAAGACACTCACTACGTACGGATTGCACTGAAATCCTACTCTCAAGTGATATAACTATACTAAAAAATTTGTTTATGTTAACTTTATTTTAAGTAGGGTTTTTCTAGAAATTTCATACCAAGCAGAATCAATGAATCCATGACTTTTTAACTTCCTTTGTAGACAACATATTTATGGTTTTCAAAAACGTTGCTTTATTTCTGTTAAATAATCCGGGGTTTCTTTACTTGCAAATAATGACACGTCACTACTGATTTACTTTAAATCAAAATAAAGTTCTTTATTTACGCCTTAAAACACATACGTTATATTTCGCAATTGAACTGCAATGACTGTCAAACTTACAACACAATGAAAACTTTACGATTGAACTGCAACTTTACTATTGAACTTTACGACTGACTAAATCCACAAACTTATATTCTATGCCAGTGATCAAACTAATAGTGGAACATGGAAAACATTTTCTAAAATATAGTTTTCAGTTAATTTTAGTGTCCGACCTAACGTCCGGGTTCGGTTACGGTGTTCGGTAAAAAGTGATGTTTGGTGGATATTCAGCGTTCAGCAAGTTTTTTTCCCGAACATTACCGAACACCTAATTTTTTATCAAATCTCAATTTAACATGTATTTGTATCACAAACAGTACAATTGCAGTTATCACAATCAAAATTATTAAATAACACAAAAAAAAGCAAAGACAATGACAATTGCATGAGAGAACGTCCGAAATAGGAAATTTTTTTACATAGTGTCTTGGATGATATATCTGCTATGCGTAATAAATTTTTTTAAAAAACATGTTCCAAATTTTTCGTATAAATATAAGATTTTTTCGTATTTTTTGAAGAAAAAAAAAACTGATTTTAATTTGTATAAAAGTTAACAAAATATAAAAAATATTCAACCTTAAATATTCATATCTCAGGACAGATTTGTGTAATTTAAAAAGCATATAAAAAGCTATTGTCTTCGTTTAGAGTAATTTAGTCAGCATCTTTGAGTAATTTAGTGCAAAATACAAATGCAATTTATAGATGCATTTTTAACAGTTGTGAATTCATTAAATTTAAATTTTTCTTTAAGTGTAAAATGTTTTGTTCACTATAAATTGAATTATATAACTTAACCTAATACATTTTTTAAATAAAATAAAATAAAATAAAATGAAATATGTAAGCTTACATTTCAAAAATAATATCAGAAAAATTAAATTTTTATATGAAAAAATTTAAATAGGTTTTAGAAAAAGTGAAATTGTGCATAGTAGATGCGTTAATTCTAAAAATTTTAAATTTTTATTTTAACTTAAAGATTCCATACTTTACGAATATGCTAAAAAATTTTAAATTTTAAATAGTATATTTAAAAAAAAATGCATTTAAAATTTCAAGTACATTGAAATGCATTTTTTAAAACACATTTTTATTTATGAAATCCTCGTATAGAAGATATAAATATCTGTAGACTATTTTCGTGGAAAATTTTATGAATTTTTTTTAACATTTCGTATGCAGTTGTGCAGTTTTTTTTTGCAATCACTCTTTTTTCAATATAGATATCCAAAAAATTCTATTGGATATTTTGATAAGTTTACCATAAATGTGATCCATAAAAGATATGCACACGATATTTTTACAGAATATAATTCTTGATATAGCGCATATTTCGACATAAGAGACGTTCTTAAAAGGGAATGAGCGCTATAATAATTTCTGAACTAATAATAATGTCTAGAATTAGATGATATGATATAACAAAAAATATAGAATCAAATTTCGACACAGTTGATTTCATTTTGTTCATTTTGCTTATTACGTAATATTAAGATATTAATAAAACATTTCGTTTTATTGAAAAAGATAATTTTTGTAAAAAATTACAAAAATTTGTAATTTTATAAGTGCACATTTTTGCGTTTGTTAAAGAATATTTTTCGTTTTTTACTGTATATTTAATGCGCATTTAGAGCATATTTGTGGTTTCCCTAGCCATAGTAAACCATGCAAAAAGTACCAGAAAAATCAAAATGGCATCTGTTTAATGCAACGTCAAGATAAAGTTGTTAGTACTTCAGCTCTGACAATTTTGTTTTAACTCGCAATAATACTGAAAAATTCAGTCTACAGTAGGCACATTTTTATCCTGATAAAACTTTGACGTTTGTCTTGGTAAAAATTATTCTGGATAGACTCGACGTAAAGACAATTTGTAGAGCTTCAGTAAAATAATTGAAGTAAAATTAATTTAATTTTATTTTCGTGTTTTCTGCTTATACAAAATGCATAAAGGTACAATTATACCGTCCAATATTTGAAGGATGTTTTGTATAAAATACACTATTATTTAAGGAAGACGTCTAGAATTTTTGCTAAAATTTGAGAAAAAATAATCTTTATTAAATGTATTTCAAGTGTCTAACCTTGATAGAAAAAAAGTTTCTACAATTCTAAAATGAAAAAGTTACAATTGTACGTTTTCAGCACGAATTTTTATTTTTAATCGAAACGGTTAGGTTAGTTCTGTGCGATTTTCCAAGGTGGCAGAAAGTATTAATGTCTCCATCCTAGGTCAATGCCATGTTAAAGCGACTGATCACGCTTATAGAAAGTGCTTGAACTAGAGCCGGTCTCTATTACTTAGCAACTAGTTCCGCTATCCCAAGGGGTTTTATATAATATCTTAACATACGATCTAAAGATATAAAACGTGCGTTACAAGCTTTAAAACAGTGATACTGTTCCAATTAAAAGCGTTAGCATGTATAAATTTAAACAATTAACAAAAGTTGCTTTGCACACCTGTTCAAAAATATTGTGGTTTTGGAATAATTACGCACCAAAAAATATTTATCGGATATTATTTTCGCCGCAACAAACAAAAATTAAAAATTTGTATACTAGTGTAATTACACAAGTTTATAAAATCGGGCCAGCTTTTGCCAAATATGGTATTCTTTATTTCAAGATTGGTTCTAGTTTTAGAGCTCTTATTTGTTTATTGGAACAATCTACTGCCATAACGACTTTTTAGTGTTCACGTCGCTAATAGATTGATTTCAATCATATTTCCAATGTTGGATTTTATTCCAGATTGTGTCAAAATATTGAAAAACAATAGAAAATCGATTTAAATTGTTTTTATTGTGTTTATGAATGTTATATATTAAAATTAATTAAATTAACAAATTAATGTTAAATGCATAGAGTTGGGTATTTTCATTACTTCGGTTTAATGTTTTACAAACTAAACTGAATGAATTGATTCGAAGTTGGAATTTACTAACACAGTTGGTAGAGTTGATCGCATTATAGTTGCAGTGAAAAAAATGTTGAACACCTTAACAGGCATCAATGTAAACAGAACAAAAATTAGACACTATTCCCGATTCTCAAAATAAAAAGCAAGTAAGAATGTTATATTCGCCTTGGCCAAAACTATTCCATATGCAACTTTTTTATACTACTCTAATTTAAAATTTCACCTTATATGGGAGGTGGGCGGTAAAGTTGGCAGATCACGCCCATTTTTTTGGTTTCCGTGTTCAATGCTTCTTTAAACTATTTGTACAAAATTTCGTTGGCGTTCATGCTTCTTATAAGAGATATAGGCGGAAAAGTATGAACTAGAGTTACGACAGAACCTAGTTTTTATGGTATTTGGCCAATAACTTTTTTCATTTTCAATAGCAAAAAAACCTTATTTGAGCCAAATTTTGTCCCCCAACGTGGTCTGCACCGAAACCTAGACAGACAGACAGACACTGCTAGGTCAGCTTAAAATTTTGCGACCAACCAGAATAATAAATAATACGAATGATTTAATTTGACAGATCTATAATTCCAATTTACCTCTTATAGCAAAAAATTATTTCTGTTGATATCTCGAAAACCACAGCCAATTTTGCACAAGTGAAGATTCGAATTCGCCGTCCTAAATAACCTTAGAAATCACTTTTGGTGGCAAAAGCCTTTTATATTTTTGTTATTACTATTATGTCAATATGAGGCGCACCAAAAACTTTTTAGTTGTGCTGATAAAAAATTTTTTTCAGTGTGAAATTTTTATCATTTTGCAAAAAAATATAATCCGAAACAATTTTAAAATAAACTATTTAAACGTATATCAGCTATTTTATTCATCAGCAAATAACGGCGATAAAAATTTAAATAATGGATTAAATATACTCAGATGTAGACATATAACAACACACGTTTGTTAATAAATAAAAAAACGGATTTAAACTATTAAAAGAGTAGACAAACACATACGGATTTTAATCCCAAACAAGTGCACAAGTCAAATTAACATTTAAATCCTCGTATATTAAAATGTAAATTTTAACTCCTTTCGAAGTAAATAACTTCCATCCGTTACTCACATGCTTTCATACTAAAACATCCCGCCATTATTTACCGAGGAGAATGTTTGATGATGCAAAATAAATAAACTGTCACCAGCCAAAATACACAACTTTCACATCAAATTTAATAGAAATTTTACTTAAACCAAATAGTAAAAAAAATACCATCTCTCCCTTTTTGTTTGTAGAATGTCCTCAAATAAAATATTAGAACATTAACGGTAATATTCAAAGTTACCGATAATAACTTAATATCATTTTTAATTCAAAAATGTCACCATCTAAACATACACATACATTCATATACATATATATGTATTTATATTTGTTAGTGTATATTGTTCTTGTTCTGATGATTAAAAATGATAAAATTGTTTGATGCTCACAGTAATTGCACATTGGGGTATAATAAAGTGCTATATACACATTATAAAATGGCCAAAAGGATTAAAAAAGGGTTGGCATGTACAAACATTCTGTCGCTTGTTGGTTTCATATATTTGTATGTGTGTTAACTATAGAAAGAATCTAACAATGAAAAATTAAAAGATTCTATTTTTCCATGCATGTTAAGAAAAACACACATGAGTCAGATACAATTGTTTGTGGAATACGCGAGGACAATTTCAAAAGTTAAATTAAAATCGTTGATAAATCTTCAGACGTCTACAGAATAGGACCATATTAGTTCATAATATTTGGTTTATAATAAAAAGATACGATTATTTTACTACAATTCCTACAAACTTCTTCTTAAGCACCCCATAGACACATACTGCATAAGCTTTACAATAAGTATGTATTAGCAAAATTGAGAGAGCTTGAGAATGTATGCATCACTCAGATAATGCAGTGTGAAAAATAAAAATCTGTTTGTATTCAAAATGAACTCAAACTGCAGACAGTTTTTCTGAATGAATTTTTTATTATTATTATTATTATTATTATTTTTTTTTTTTTTTTTTTTTGTCACATACGAAAATTTTAGTTTGTCATTTTAAATTAAAAGAAAATTAAAAAAAGTAATTACTTTTTTTTACCAAAGTAAAATTTTGATTGATGAATGTGTAGAAAAATCATCATCCATACACGTATAGGTAGGTTCATCGGCAGTATCTCTCTGCAGTATATGCCTATGTGTGGCTTTAAACTGAAAGAAAAAATAATTAAAATATTTAAAATTGTTTTGATTTTTCACTCGATTTTTTTCACAAAAATAAAAATTTGATTGATCAATGTGTATAGGGGCGTTCATCTGCAATACCTCTCTGCAGTATGTGTCTGTGGGCGCCTTTAAGAAATACAATTTTTCGGTTTATGTTAGAGGTGAAAGACAAGCTACCTGTGGCGGTGGCTGTTTTCCGTTGTCATAGAGAATTTCTGAATTTATTTGGTATTCCAACCGAATTTAAGATTGGCTTCAACATTAAAGTTTTGTTTCTTAAGTTTTTTTGAATTTATTGAAAGAAATTTTCAGCCCGACCTAGCACTGATATCAAGCGACAATAAAGGTGGCGAAATATCTAAAGCTTTTTAAATTTAGCAGTACAACATACACACTCAGATCATACAGCAAATACATATGAATGTATAATTTTATCCCAAATACATTTTGGAAGCAAATAGAAAGGGATAACAAAAAGAAGAGAAAAACAAGGATTTTATACTTTTCAACTGGTTTTCAAAAGGATTTTAATAGCATTTGTTGGTTTTATGTGCGTTTATTATCATACATATGTGTCTATTTAGCATGCGAGTGTGTGTTGCCAAATTTAAGGGTTTAATCATTTGCCAAAGGGGTTATTTTGCATAAATTCTATATCTAATACGGATGTACGGTACGTATTATTATATACGTAGTGGTAATAGTATGCGGTAGGTGGATAAAATGTCACAGTCTGATTTGTGTTATTGACTTAAGCTTTTGAAATTTATGATTATCATAAGACATTTCTAATTTATCCCAACAAAATGGCAGATACGAAAATTTTATGTTTAAAAATTTAATTTATTTTGTAAACTTTAATTTCTTACAACCATTCTAGAGACCTCTGTGGTCAAAAGGAAAAACTACATAACAAAAGTTATGTCGCTTTCCATTTTCTTGTTGTATTTCATTGTGTAAATTTTTTTCAAAAATCTGTCCATTACTTACCGAGATAGTGGCTTAAATAACAATATGATTCGTTTGATTTTACTTTTTTTCGAAATGAAAAAATTGTATAAATTAACATATGCTTTTTCCATATTTCCAATATTAAAATTCATAACTGAACTTTTTCTTATTTGAAATATGTACTTTTTTAAGACATAAATTCTATTTTGACATATTCAACATATATTTTAAAATTTCATTTTCAAAAAAATGTATAACTTGAGATGTTATTTAAGCAAAATATTAATTTTATGAAGGGGAAAACAACACGATCACATTTTTGCTTTATTTTTCGATAGTCAATGTACATATATCGATTAAAAAAATATACCAGATAATTTTCGTACAATTTGGGAATATATTTGCACGGTAGATTATTTAAAATTGTATACCTACGACCTTTAATTTCAATTTAAAAACTAAAAAAACAATTTCCTGAAAAGTAATAAAAATCAATTACGTAATTTTTCCTTTTTGCCACAAACTTGTTCCATTTGAAAAATTTGCTATAGAATTTAAGTAAACTGTTGCCAAATTATTTTCAAAAATTTTACAGACAGTAAAAAAAAAAACAAAAAACAGAAAGAATTTAAAATAAAGTATTTTCATAATGGATCTCATAAAGGAGATTAAATAAATTGTATTATTAACTGTCTGTCTGGTCGTACAGTTTTGTGAGTGAGTTCGTGAGAACATATGTATATAAAGAATGGACGTATATTTTTAATTATCTTTCTCATTATTATTTGTTTTAAAGTACGAGTAATTATTGATAAAAGTGTTGCCAAAACCTAAGTGGGAAAAAGTGCTTGAATTTACAAAGAATATTGTTAGAAAGTGCTAAAAATAATAAATGTGCTAGAAAAGAGCGCTCAGAACAAAACAAAAAGAGAAATACTATTTATTTTCAGGGTTAAAGCTAAAAGAACATTAAAGAAAACAGTAAAAACACATTATGAAATTGATTCTTTAGAAATTAAACAAAATTTATGAGTGGATTTTTCAAAACTAAAATTTTATCATAAGTTATCCAAATATGTGATATCGGAATTATAGTGTTATACGTATTCCAATTAACATTTAGGTTAACATTTTGACAAACTAAAATCTTCTTTCTTTTACCGAAAATTTGATTTTTAAAATCTTATTTATTATCCGGATTATCGATGATTCAATTTTGTTAATAAAAACTATTAAAATATATCTTTTATTTAATATAACATTTCATATTTTAAGTTTTTTTATATAAGAAAGAAACCAAAAAAAAAAAAAAACAATTTTATTCGTACACTTTTTACTGAAGAATTATTGGAACAAACACTAACTGAAAATAAAGAAATTCAACTAGAATCAATTTTTACATTATAATTACATAATAATACTAAATTTTAATAAGTATTAACTTTTTTTATTTAATCCGGATTATAGAATTATGGAATGGAAAGTTAGAAAATGTTACAAAATTTTCTCTTAAAATGAAGCAAATTAAATTTTCATTAAAATTCGAATTTTTAAACTAAATAAATTATGTCGAAATAATATTACAAAATAATTTAAACTAAATAAATAGACTTGTACTCAAATAACAATATTTAGCAAAAAATAAAATTCTCAAAAAAGCTTTTCATAAAAAAAAAATTATTTAAAAATGTAACAAAATACTCACATACAGAAAAAAGTTTGTACATAAATATAAAAATTTACTTTCATTGATTTCAGTTCATAATATTTAAGCATAATTTCTTAAGCATCAAAACATTTTTTATATTTCATTTATGTTTTCAATTTGTAAAAAAATTTTTGAAATTTTCTTTAGAAAATTTTAAGTTTTTAATGATTTTTAGCTACATTTTGGAAACAGAATGCTGCAGAATGCGAGCGAAATTATGCAAATTTCTGAACATTATTTTTTTACAGATTTTTCTAGGAATTTTGCTATTTTAAGGCCTTTGCTGTTATTATTTTCATGTATAACTATATTCATTTACTATTTGCAATCAAATTTAATAACAATAAATCAAAGATTTAAGAAAACTTTTGCAAAAATCCTAAAATTTTCATTATGAACAATTTAATAATGTTTATGAACAAAATTTTATTTTTTATGAAAAAAGTTTGGGAAAAAAATCATGTTTGATTCATAATATTTATAAAAAAAAAATTTAATATGTCCTTTTCTTCTCTGTGCAATAATTAAAAAAAAATAAAACATCATAGAGTTGTTTAGTTATCAAATTTTAAGCAAGTATTAAACCATATATAAAATGATATTCTTTTCACACAAACTAATCATTTTGTCCACAATTAGGCTTTAACTTTGGGTTAAGATTTGATAAGTTAACGGCCATAATGTCATATTATGATGTTTTAAATTGGGTAAAAAGTTGTTTAATTATGTATAAATATTTTAATTTTCGAGAAGATTCAAAATAAAAAAATGTTCACAACTAAATTGCAAACTATATTTAAGAATTTATAAGTTATTTTACCATAATGATTTCTTATAACAAAAGAATTATAGTTTACTTAATTGCCAAAATATTATTTGATAGGTTGATTGTTTGTTATTGTATTGATTTTTACAAAGTTTATTTTGCTAAACACACTCTTTAAAGATCGCGTTAGTTACCATCGTTAAAACTCCAAATTTTAGTTTCAGTTTTAACTTTTAGAAAAAAAGCTGATAATGTTTTTATAGCATTAAACTACAAATTATTAAAAAAAAAAAAAAAAAAAATACAAAAAGTGTTAAAAAGTATCGAGATCTATTTTTTCTGTGCTAAATGAGTTTAAAAAGTGTTAAATTTTCAATACTGATTCTTAGTAATATTGTAAATTTTTGATCGTTCGTATGATGTTCGTAAGCCAATGCTGAAAGGCCTTGGTGGAGCCAATTTCTCCATTTTAAGTGGTCTTAAAATACATAACAATAATAAAACTAAAGTGTTCAGCCAAAATTTATTCGTTTTGTTTAAAGAATAAACCATACAAATTACGTTTCAGAAATGCCTTATTCTAATTTATCAAAACTGAGAAAGTTAAATTATTCACAGCTCAATATTGTCCGAACTGACTAAAGTTTTATTAAAAAGGTCACACTAATCCTTTAATTGCGGAAAAATTCTAAGAAAAAAAAAATCGAAAATTTTAAAGCTAGAAACCTTCTTTGTGCAATAAAAGCATAAAGATTCGTAGATATTAAAAACAAAATTTCTTTCAAAGTTTAAAATTTGTGGTTTTTCAAAAAAATCGAAACAAAGATGCAAATTTGTCTCTTATTTCTTAAACATGAATATGTATTTCATTAAAATCGATCCATAAATTTTAATTTTATTCTCAAATAGGCGATATCTCATAAAAAAACAACTTTCTAACTCCTATTTAAAAGTTTTTTGTAAATAATTTTATTATTATACCCTACACCACCATAGGTAGTTGGGGTATTATGTGTTTGTACAGATGTTTGTAATGCATAGATAAAATTATCTAACAACCATTAAATTAAAGTATACCGTTAGATTCAAAATCACTTTCTGAGCCGATTTAACGATGTCCGTCCATCTGCTCGGCTGGCTATCCTTGTAAACTTTGTGAATAAAGTACAATTCAAAGATATCATGGCAAAATTTGGGCCAAGGACGAAGTCTATTAGAATTAGTTATGACCAGTTTATTATTTCACTGTTTTATACTAACATTTGTTAGTATAAAATTAATATTCGACACAAATAAGTTTTATATAAGTAGAAATTACAATGCCAAATTTTATGATGATCAGCCCATAATTTACCATAGATCCCATATGACAGGGAATAAATTCATATAAATATATTGGTATCAACGTAATATTCTATATTCGTATATTTTATTTTACACTTAATATGAATATCGGTCCACAATTACCCACAGGTCTAATATGAGACCCCTGAATATTGGAGCTCATTTACAATGGTGTACGATATAATATGGTTTGGCTTGACCGACTATATCTTTTCTATATTGTAATAAAGTGAACACATATCCATAAATTTTATTGTGATATTGATCGTTTTATTTGTAATATATCTATATATAAATAGAAGAGGTTCAAGGCAATCGAAATCTTTCAAATTATACCATTAATACATTATTAGAACTCAAATCTTCTCGGTTTATATATTTTTGAATGTCACGGTTTATTACCTTCCTGAAATATCGAAATCAAACTACTTTAAATATTTTCCAAAAAGTCTAAAAATTCGAATATTTTTAGGGGTCAGAACAAATATGAACGAGAATTTCTCTTGTTTTTTTAATATTTTTCAAACTACATTTTTTAAATGACTAAACATATATTTTCTATGCTATTATGAATCTTCATGGTGAAATACATACATACATACATACATACATACATAAATGTATACATACATAAATGTATTCATACATACGTACATACATACATACATACATACATACGTACATACATAATTATTTACGTTTGTTCGTCCGACTCAAAACAAATATCTGCCTACTCTTATCACCTGAAAATCGAATACACAAACTTTTACCTTATTTTAATTTCGTTGCAAACATAAAGTGGACAATAAATTTTTATCTCGTTATATATTAATTTTTCATTTAATAATATTTGGTGTGCAATATATTGTTATTTGTAAACTTATGACAAAAAAATAAAATAAAAAAATCGACACAAAATTCTTCTTCTTTGTTAATTAAATTTAGCGATGCGAAAATAAAGTCTTTGAAAATGTTGTAATTTTAAAAATCTACATATATTTTAAGATAATTTTACAGATATAAATTTGCAATATTTACTTTACCGCTAAATAAAAATTATTAAAAATTTCCAAAAATATTTATGATCAGCAGTATTCTTTCATTTTCCACAGAGTCTTATTGTACATCATGTTTAGTAAATAGTCCAGTTATATGTTTTTAATAGTGTATAAGAAAACTTCTATTAAGATTCATATGATTGAATATGGTCACAGATACTTTTCCAATTAGTTAAATGTTAATCAATCAAATGTATTTTTTATTATAACAAGAATATGTATAATACAAATTAATTTCACTTCGGTTTTTGCAATTTGGGCAACTATATATTTTTACAATACACCGATTTGCAGTTTTTTTTTACTCTCGATAAGTGCAGTTTTCAATTTATCGTACGATGTTTTCTTGTTCAAAAACGTAGTTTTAATGATTTGTAGATATATTCAAATACATTGAATTATCTCCGAATCAAAATTAAAATTACAATGAATCCGGATTATATTAAATATATTCAATAATAGCGAACATTTCAAATGTACAACTCTAATATCATGCATACATTCAAGCATATTATAAAGTTCTTTTATCTAAAATCGTTCTTGACCGATATGTTTTATTATTTAAGTTTAAATTCTTGTTAAAAATGTAAATAGAAATTTGTGTTTAAAATATGTTTAGCTATGTGATTATTTATGTTTATTTTTAAAACTTAAAATAAATCAAAAGTTAAAAATACGCAATATGTATTATCGTTGTTGTTTTAGAAGTTGTAAAAGTTACTTACAAACTTTCATCAGAAAATATTTATACTCATATCAACGACAAAAGTTTACGTGCCCAACAAACGTTAATCAACTTGGCTGTTGTAAGTAGTATTACATTACAAACACATATTAAAACATGTAAGAAAAAGCAAAAAAAATGAAACAGAAAATGTGAAACAAAGCAAAAGTTGACATTAGGAAATTATGTATGTTGCATGCAACAAAGTTTATTTTCAACTTTTCTCATTAACTATATACAACGGCAACAAAAACAACTAAACCAATGCCAAATGTTAAAGAAACAGAAATTTATATTAAAGTGCGAAGCAACAAAAACCACCCAGCAGATTATTTAGTGGCAATTTACCCTTTTTTGACTATAAATTTCACTAGTATCTAGCTACATGGCTCAGTCCCATCAGTCAGCATTAGCATGATGGCAACTGACACTTTGGTAAGCGACAAGAAGACAAAAATATTATTACAAAAATTTTTAGTTACTCATTGTAAACAGTAAAATACACACGAGTGTCATTTCGTAGTCGTGGAAGTGATTGTGAGTGCAAAAAAGTAGTCGTGGATATGGCGATTGACATTTTACTGACCCCTTGGTAGTCGTGAAGGTGACTATGTGTGAAAAAAAATGCCATCTACCTATTAGGACATGCCAATGTTAAAGTGTCTAGTCAAAAATCAACAGAATAATTAGTGGTTCTCTAATGTGTCGGTAAAGTAACTAGTTCGGAACAGCCATCGGAAACTACTGGGCAGAACTACGCCAAGGTATGTATGAGAATGCATTAAATTAAAAGGACATTTCAAACTAAAGTTTGGAACTTTATACAAAGTTAAACTTATTGATACTTAAGAATCAATCAGAACTTGCGTACTGTTAATTCGTTTTCAGGAAAGTCAGACTAATTCGTTTAGAATTTAAATTTAAAAAAAGAACAAGATTTGTTCCACATTTTTAACTAATTTGAGAAATTAGCTTTCAGTTGATATACACATTAAGCCAACTTTTTCTAAAGATATTTCATAACTCATTAGGGATCGGGAAAAAACTTTTAAATTAAAGTAATTTCCCTTCCTAAATAATACTTGTGTTCATATATTCCTCAAGATTCTTTAGTTAATTATAATTGTGAAAATTCTTTTACAATATGTTCTAAAGCAAATATGAAGTTAAACACCATAAAAATAAAATTGTTCCTTTTATTTCTGTTAACTTTTTTAACGTGTTTATAACGACTGTAGTTATTTACGACCTTTCATCTATAGCAAAACATTCAAATCGATGGAATGCGACTGCATTGTACTTCTTTTACTTTATATATTGGAATGATTTATAGAAAGTTTGAAATGAAACATCAGAAAAAAAAATTGTTACAGCATTATCACTACAACAATATTATGTTCTCATTTTTCATTTTCTTGAATTTTAATAACTATTTGTTCATAATAACAATGTTTAAAATGTTTAAATTTTGTCACTTAATATAATTTTTAATATAGCTGACTGCAAAAATTATATGTTTTTAAATATTTTTACCAGAAACAAAGTTTTATTAATATGAAAAATATCATTACTTCTACAACCATTAAATATTTATAGTTTTTCCTGATTCATAAACCATATTCTACTTTTAAACCATATTAATATTATTCCCATGACAATAAAATATTTCAAATAAATATAATACTTATCCTTTTCATTAACTTACTGGAAAAATTCAATACTTGTTTGTTTTTAAATATACTTTGTTTTTAATGTTTGTTTTCTAACTTCATTGTAATCCTTCTTTAGTTTATATATGAATAAATATAAATAGACGAGGTTTGGTTATACTTGGTGTTATTCAATCAGTATAAGATATTGATTAACTACCAATAAAGGGTTTAGTTAAGAAAACATATCTTGCGTTTGAACAACATATGGTGAGACAAATGAATATAATTAATGAACAAATAATATGTAAATATTCTTTTTTGGCTAATGAATACTTTTTTCTATTATTTTCAGTAAAAAATTTATAAATTTTTTTTTGGCTGTGATCATATGTTCCAGTTGTAATATGTTGCTCTTAGATTATGGTCACTAAAACTATATTTTTTTTCTGCGAGTATTTACATACATATATCTAACCATCATTTAAGAAATCTCTTCATAAATATAAATCAAAGATATGCAGAAATGATGATTTTAGCTCATGACTGTCATTTTAAGAATATTATTTTTAAGATTCTTACTCACTGCTCTTCAGCAATTTTTACGTTTTTTTTTTTTTTTTTGTTTTGTTGGAAGTGAAGCTTGTAGTTTAAGGATTTAAAAAGAATTATATACTATACAACTTCCGAAATTATGCATTTAGATCAACATTTTAAGTGAGGAAAATGTTACTGTTTTTTGCCCTTTTAAAGTAATTTGCATAAATAATTGAGCAATACTGAATATAATTCCGACTATGTATACATATTTTTATAGACAGATCCATGGTACGAGTACCACCTAAAATTCATTATATTCATTCATTATATGGAGTGTATCCAAGAAACTTAAAATAAAACAACGAAATATACTTAATTACAATTCATTGCATTAATTTACTCCTATACACTACTTGCCCCAATGATACGAATAAAGCACATTGTAAACTTTAATTCGGGGGAAAGGGTAAAAAATTTAAGTTCATAACGTCACATAAACTTTATCTATTGAGTTTTCTCTGCGTTGTAATGTGTAAAATGTTTTTGTTCATTTTTTCATTATTATGTTGCGAAATAAAAACACTACTTGTATTTCGATGTGTTTAATGGTGCATTGAAAACCAATTGGTGCCCATGTCACACAGACATTATAAATTTTAAATAACAAAAAATTTCGAACAAATAAAGCAACAAACAACTAAAAGTACGAGTTGCAGTTCATGCACCATGAATTTCAATTCCATTAATTCCACTAGATTGACCCGTAAAAAACAGCAAAACAATATGATAGCGCCATCACACGGACAATAGTCACATTAATGAAATCATTGTGGAGGGGAAACATAAATGTTAACGACCAATATATTCAACAATCAAACAAAGGCATACACTTTATATGTGTGTATGGTGTTGCTGTACGTGTGTTTGGATGGAGCCAAAATTCTTTTTAAATAGAGTTTCTTCATGTGTGTTTGTATCAGGGATGGATAAATGAAATCTTTATATAATAAATAATACTATTTACCTTTTCAAATGAAAAGGTACATAAATAAGTCAGGAAATCTTTTAAAATATTTATTTGTATCTTGAAAATTTTCAAATACAATTACAAGTAATTGCAATTAATTTTTTTCTCAAGTTTACAAGTTCGGATAAACATCTGGGCTTTAGCAGTAAACCAAAACATGTGATTCTACGATAAAACAGAATATTTGATCTGATGAATACACTGTATGATGTTATTTATAGAGGAAAATAATACGTCTTCGTTTAAATAATAAAAAAAAAAACAAAAAAATCTTTGTATAAATTTAGTTCTTGTCAAGATTTTCTTAATAGCGATTAACTATTTATAAAGCTTGACGTACTGATTTTTCTCATTTTCGAAAGGTTATTACTCAGAAATCAGTCTATATATGTACATAATTATTTCACAATATAATAGCTACAATTCCTAAAAATATGCATTTGAAATTTTATTGAGTTATACTTGGTGAAATATTATAAAAATAAGAAGAAATGACAGAATATTTTTGGAACATTTTTTTATATGTATATGTTATGTTAAAAATTTATAACAAATTTGACCATTAAATGCAAAAACCTACCAAGTACAAATTAAAACAATTTGGAATTTAAATTAAAATACCGTTATTGCTTACAAATCAGTAACTACAAATATTCGTATGCATACATTTTAACTTAAACATAATCCTAAGGTCAATAGAAAGCAAATAATAATAAAAAAAAACTTCTTTAATTTCTACAGTAATTATAGTTTTTCATGGGGACTCCTGGGACGGGAATCCCGCACAATTTTTAATCCCATAATCTCGGGAAATCATACGGGAATTCCCGGTGATGATGTTTTTGTATGAGAAAAACCTTTATTCATTGAAATGTATTATAAATCTGGAAATAGTAGGGATTCTGAAAACTGTAAAATTTGTTAGGGCTTTGTTAACAAAGCTTACTTCCGTAAAATTATCAAAGGGTCGAGGTAAGTTTTACTCGACTTTCGATGAGTTGTTATATAATAAAATTTTGTTAGTCCTTCATTTAGCTGAATTATTTTATATATATTTTTAAATTTGTAATTTTTTGTTTTTGGCGGAAATTCTCGGAATCCCAGGAAACTTAAAAATTAATCCAGATTTCCCGGGAGCGGTAAAATACCGAAAAAAGAAAAACTCTAACAGTACTGAATGAACAAAAATGAACTCAAAATTGTGCACAAATTTTAATACAAAATTATGATGAACAATAGAATATGGCGAAAGGAAATCTTAGCGAACATTATATATTGGCCATAAAAATGAAAGACTTGTATCTAAGCCTATTAAAAAAAAAAAAAACTTGAAAAGAAACTTTCAGTTCGGTAAGGATTTGTCTACATGTTATAGAATGATGGCGTGTCATCCTTTTATATATAGATTTTAGTAACCAAAATTGCTTTACAGTGTTGAAATAGTGTATTAAAAATTATTTGGTTATGTTTGGCGTTCTGTCGTTACAACAAAAAAGTTATATCATGTCGAAATCCAATTAAGGTAATTTTGATTCCCAAAATGTTAATATTTATTTTCGTCTATAACTAAGCCATTTGAAGACATCCACAAAATTTAGACACTTTGAAATATTTAAAGCGCAGCTAAAATGTCCTGTATAATAATTAGAAAGTGAGGTTATGAAACAAAATGGCAAACTGTTACCAAGTGAACCGAACTTTTTAATATGGACAATGGCATTAAATTGTGCATTACTAGTTTTTCGATAATGCATAAGTTAACAATTCTAGTGATTTAAAAATGACAAAAGAGAAGTTCCACCATGCTTTCGAATAAAACAAATGAGTGAAGAAAAAGTTACAAAATGTTTAACGTTCCATAAATCGGCAAAGGAAGAACATTTGAACCTTTTGTTTACAACGTAATCGGTAGGTATGATTTTATACCTACCGATTTCAAGCCTATAATTGCGAGTGCGATGAAGCTATCGTAAATTGGAGCTTGATTGTATTTCAAATCTTTATCTTTCTTTATTTCCGCTTCGGGTTTTTTTCCGTAAAATTTTTTCGATTAACTGCAGATATTTTGTACCCACCATCCAAAAATCGATTCATAAACAAAAAAGTTATGTAAAAATTTAAAATATCGTTGTCCATCGTAATTCTGGTTCATATATTTCCCCAATATCTCTCAAATGCATTACAAAGTAAATATAGAAAATCGTTTATAAAAAAAACTATTACAGCGAAGGTTTTTAGGTTTTGTGGGAATAATTTACTTATTGAGCTCCACAATTTAGATGAAAATAGAATATCTTAGTCTAGGAGGAATAGTGTAATCCATACAAAGTAAATATATATTATTGCACATATAGTGAATTATGGATCAGAGGAAATAGGGTGATCTATATAGTAAATTTTTATTGCTAGATTCGACCAAGCCAAATATAACCTTACTCGTTTTCTATTAATTTCATCGATTGAGTTAACATGAATTTGAAAAAAAACGCTAGCAAAATAATTCAAGGAAAATTTAGAAAATTTGCTCAAAAAAGTTCCACAAAAATTTGGGTCTTATTTCATATGAAAAATTACCGCCAAATTAAATTTTGCGGTTATTTTTCATTATTTTTGGGATATAATTTACTTTTGCTAAAGCATTTCTGAATTTTTGGGTTATTTTTCACTTTTATAATTTTTAATTGTTGTAACATGCATGAGAAAGAAAAATTCTGAGTCTGAGGAATTTATTATTTAACTTCATTCTTTTTTTGTGTTTTATTTATTAGTAATTAGAAAAAACCAATAGCTTTGTTCCAGTACTTGTAAAACTTGCAGGTTTTAGTCAAAATTTACAGGAAAGTGTCCCTGCACTCAAAATTTCCATATATTCTGTTGTTTTATTTACAATTTCTGAATAATTTTGACTAAAACTTGTAAATTTGACAAGTACTGAAATAGAACTAATGATAAAATTCAAAAAATAAATAGATAAATAAAAAATACACAGAAAAAATTATGGCTAAAATTTTTGTAAATATATCATTATTTGGATTTAAATCATGATGTAACTAAACCAGGTAAGATTATTAGGGAGAGTTGTTAGTTTCAATTCTTGTAGTCAAAAAAAAAAAAAAAATACACAAATGAAAAGATATAAAAATGTTTCGTTTACATTTAAAATGTTGAATAATTCCTGAAAAGCATTTTTGCGATATTTTACAAAATTTATCATGTATATTTGTTTTAAAAGAATAATTTATACAAGATTTCTTGCACACGTTAGTCTTCTTAACATAAAATTCAGTATATTAATCTTTATAACTTTAATTTGAAAATACTTTTTGATTTTTTTTTTTGCAGTTTACTTTAATTTTTCCACATTTTCTTTTGTTTTAGTTGTGAATGACTTTTCAGGGGAAATTGATTTGATAACGTTCTCTCTAATAATTGTACCTTGTTATTTAATCTACCATGGTTTAAATTAAAGTTAATAAAAAACAATAACTGGTTTGAATATTTTATTTTATTGGTGGTAAATATTTTCAAAATCAATACAAGAAAAAAAAACAATTTTCTGTATTTTAATAGGTTCAGTAAAATTATAAACAAAATTATTAAAATGCTGAAAAATAGAATTCATTTCCAAAATTTTTCCAGAAGTCCAGAGGTAAATTATATTAATTCAAATAATGAATTTCCAAATTTCAAAATAATACTAGACAAAATTTATCATGTAATGAACGTAAGTAGCGTTGTTTTTTTATACTCTATACCAATGTAATCATCGCGAATTCAATTTAACTATATCCGTCCGTTCGGCACATATAAATGAGCATTTTTTAGATTATTTAATAGAACTTGGTATGTGCAATTATTTTGCTACGTTTCCTAAATGCGGGTCCTCGGACCCTTTGTTGTCCGTGATAATATCTTAAGGTGTTCGCAAAAAATTGTTGTTTCATTCGAGATGATAGAGAAACTTGCTAAGAATAAAAATGGTAGATCAATTCCAGAAACTGTTTTATTGTATTTAGGACTGAGTATAAAAGATGAAAGACTGTCTTCACTTTCTAAGATCTTTGTCCATAAAAAGGGACTAATTTTATCTACATATTTATTTAACGAGAAAAAAAATCATGAAAAGGTCCGTGAAATACAATTCTGTGAACACTCCTGCCCTACACTACCATAGGCGATTCGGATATTGTGTCTGAAAGTATACCGTACCTATGTCCTTCTGTCTATTCGGTTGGCTCGCAATCTTAAAGATATTCTGGTGAAATTTGGCATGAAACTGGTCATGATAGATTCATTTTTTTTTACCTAGTCACCAAATATATATTGAATTGGAAAAGGGTTTGAACGTTTTAAATATAGCATAATGTTATGCATACGTATATTTTATAGAAATATAAATTACACATCAGAAGTACTCCAGTCGTTTCATATATGTTTATTTATTCGTACTTGCAGGTATGCGCTAGGTAGATTCGGTATTCATAGCTAAAGGATACATGGACCAGTCATATTTTAGTTTAAAACGAGCCTGACTGGTTTATAGTAAGTAATATTCAATAAAAAATATTTAAATTTTAATAATGATACTTTCTTTCAGATCGATTAGGACATTGGTGTATCGTGGAAGACGGTTCGAAGGACTAAAGATTTTTTAAACATTTAGTTAAAACTTGGAATATACTACTATTATGTGTTCTTAAATGTATATATATTTTTAGCAGTATTGTTAAAAATGTTAATAATGTATTAATTGCAAAAAAAAATTTTTTTTTAATAGCATGCCTATCACCGAAAATATTGTGACTGAAATATAGTCATAACATAAAAATTGTGACTATAGTCTTAAAAATAATATTCCGAAACAAAAATTTAACAATTTTTAGTCATAAGAGTTGTGACTATCATAAAAAATATTTTAATTAAAAATAAAAAAATATCAAAATATAAAAATTTTGTTGTGGAAAAACAATGCATGGATACATATTTGAAATCTTTGAGAGACAAGGGACAAAAATGCAGTTTTAGGTAAAATTCTTGAATGCATTTTTGCCGATTTTCATCGCATCTTCTATCTTTTTTGCTTACTGGCCATTCTTGTATAAATATTTTAAATGTTCATAAAAATATTTTATTTTTATTTTTCAATTTAACTGACATGAAAAGTTAGAATTTTTATTTTACATAGCATAGGCATGTTTTCTGACTATGTTAACAGAATATGGAGTTATGATCGAGTCACAAGAATAACCATAACTTTTAGTTATAATAGAATTGTAACTTTTTTAAGACTTTTTCTATGAATAGGCATATAAATCTTATTAAACGTTGTATTATTTCTAAGATAAATATTGTTTGAAAATCTATTGAAAACAATTATTTTATTGTTTTTTTTTCTTTTTTTGTAGAAATTTAAAAAAATTTATAAATAGTAAAAAAGTATTTTTTTCAATAAAACTTTTATGAATTTGATTTCAGTGAAAAACGTAATTGCTTTAAAGTTTTAGTAATATAATACGAAATTTAACTTTTTCTTTGTAGGTTTCAAACAGATCAATAAAAATGACTGAAAATTTTAAAGATCTTTGAAAATAATATTTGCAAGAAATTTAAGTAGCAATGTTATATAATATATTTGAAATAATTAAGTAAATGTTGTTATTATTTTAAATTATATTTATAAATAATTTATATAGTAAGTAAAATATTATGATAGATTTGTTAATTCCTTATTTTTTATTATATATATATATATATATATATATATATATGTATGTATAATAAATTGCGCTTTTTAATTGTGCATCAGCTATCTTTTGTCTAGATTTAAAAATTGTTAATAACTGCGACGTAAAAAAATTATAGTTACGTTAATTATAACAAAATCTCAACTAAAACTTTAATTAAATCGCAATATATTTCAATTAAAAAAAAATAAAAATTATAGTATTGTAATTTGTCTTCATAAAATTTTCGGACCATTTTCCTATCTCCCCACATTAGTTTTTGTGCAGTACTTTTATCAACATTAGAGCAGGCTTTTTGTCACTTATTCTGAAAATCTTACCAGTTATGTGTTATTTTCTCTTTACTAATGCCATTATCATCAGCGCCTAATATCTTTAAGTTTAGCGGATCTCCGTGCTCTTTAAATAACTTACTTCTATAGTAACGAAATTTATAATTAATTTTGTCTTTTACATAGTAAGTGGTAGCAAAATTTGTCTAAAATAGCACAGAACTATTGTGTTGTTGAATAGAAGTTTCTATAGACTTTTCTATAGGCTTTACGATATAAGTTTTGGTGTTTATTATTCCCTTTACAACTATTCTTTGTGTCGCAAATAGTACAACTACTAATAAACAGCAAATTTTTTCAAAAAGTGGATAATTTTTGTAAAATTTTAAAATGTTTTTTGTACATATTTTGCACAGATCCCTTCTCTGTATGAGACATAAACCACGTAGTTGAATTTGTTGAAACCTTTACGTCCCGAGTTTGGATTTTTCAAGTATTTTGCAAAAAATTTTTTCTCGATTTCATCTTAACATTGAAAAATTTTGCTTTTGTTTTGCACCGATTTGGTTTATGGTTGCCAACTAGTGACAGTTTTAAAGAGGATTAATTTTTTCGTGAACATATAAATTACAGATTTATTAACTTTTATAACAAAATGCTGAATAAACAGAAGCTAATAATATATTTTAATAGAAATATCGATCATACGATTATAATCCGGAATAGCTTTAAAAATATTTATTTTTTTATTTTTTTTTATTTTAAAGTACTAAACTTACCCCCACTTTAATGTAAAATATATTGACTTGTTTTGCTTTTGTATCATTAACAACAACCCTCCTTCCTACGTTGGTTATAAAAACAAACAATTTCACATAATATCATAAATTTTGGAGAAAGAAACCAAAAGTACAATTAAACTAACAGCCATTTGTATTGACATTAATTGTCAATTTGCAAAAGCACTCATCACTCGCATGTCTGCTTGACTTTCCGTTCCATTTTACCATCCATCCGTTCGCCTGTCTATTCATGCAACCATTCATTCCTCTTAAAAGAAGCTCTTTTGTGTTATGGAATGGTTTTGTTGTTTGTTTGTCTTTATTTCTGGTATGTAATTATATGAGATTGGAGCTCTTTTTTCAGTAAATATGTACGTATGTAATGTGTATGACAACAATGGAAAATATCATCACCACATTGAATCACAAACGATTGAAAAATATTATTTTAACATTCTCTAATACACTTAGTTTGCGTAAAGTAGAATTGGACATACATTACGTATATACTTTGTTAACTATGCACAGTGGCTCCAAAATGCTTTTTTGGAAATAATTTCGTAACTTGTGAACCGTTGGAAATAATTCAATAAAATTTTAGCCTCCAGAGACGAGGTGTTTTCCAGTTGATTTGAAGGAGTGCAGATTCCGAGCGCATCACGGGGGAGTCGGTATACCTCCAAAGTTGCTCATCTCGCATATGCAATTTTATTCCAAAATTCGCCAAAAACTCGTTTATGATTTGACAAAAAATAAATTACGTATTGATAATCATTATAAATCCCTGCAAGAAATATGCTTACATGTGTAGGCTATCTCTTTTAGTTTAGGTAATATTTAAATAAAATAAAATTATTACTAATTTTTAGCCTCTTTTTTTAGTTTTTTTTTTTTTAATATATAAATTATATAAAAAGTAGTATTAATCTCAAATTGGAACTTTAAAAAAATTTCATTTTTTTTTTTTGCTTTAAAAAAAAAAAAAAAAAATATTTAAAAACTTAAGCTAAGTTAACACACATAAAAAACGAGGTTAAAATGAGTGAAAAATTTATTTCGACCTAAATATCTCTTAAACTAAAAGAGGCAATCTACACATGCAAATGTTATTATTTTTTTTTTTTTTTTTTTTTTTGTAGGGATTTACAAGGACTATGTAATTTTTTTTCTGTGAAATCTTAAATGAATTTTTGGCGATGGAGGTCTACCCACTCTCCCCTGACCGGCTAGGAATCTGTACTCCTTGAAATCAACTCGAAAACACCTCGTCTCTGGCCGCGTGAAATTTTGCTGAAATGTTTCCAACGGTTCACAACTTACAGAATTACTTCGTTTTGAAACCACTGTGCTATTTAACACATACAACATTTACACTTAAACATTCATAGAAACTTGTAACAATAGGACTGATTTTGTATACTCGTAATGTTTGTTAGCATCAGTTGTGCTTTTTTTAATGCAGTTTTTTTCACTTTTGCGTCTGATATCGCAATGTTTCCGTTTTCCTCTTGGCATAAAATTAAAAAATAAACAAACAAATATTTAGTTGTGTCTATGCATCGGCATCAATTCAATGACAGACATTAACGAGTTCAATTTCCATGGATAAAAAAAACATATAATGACAGATTTGATAAAGAATTTGTGCAGAGGCTGTTGGATTTTTTATCCAGTGGCCGTAAATGTTATGATCTTTATTTAATAATTTTAACTTATTATTTATAATTTTTAGTTTTTAAAATATATAAAAATCAAAAGCATAGCAATTTGTGAAAGTCATATTAACCAGTCATATTACATCAAATTTATTTGACACATTTTTTTTAATTAAAAACTAATTGTTATTTCAGTTCCTGATTTTATTATTTACATAGTTTTTAAAAATATTTTGTAAAAAAGTGACTCATGTAAACTTTGGTTTAAATAGTGTCCATATTTTTATACGCTATGTGGTCTAATATTTCTAATATTTCAAATAATTTTAAGTAAAAATATTTTCAAAATTTCGTTGCTTCTGACACGAATGTCGATTTGTGGTTTTATATATTGACCAATATTGATGCAATAATGTTTATCAATCTATCAATAAAATTGTGGAGGTTTAAAGTTTAAACTTTCAATATAATTGTCTATAGACGTATTGCTTTATAGAAAACAAAACACCGATATTTCTTAGAACTTCCAAAGTCAAAATTATTACTGCATCCTCAATATTTATCGAAGTACACTGAAATGAAAAAATATTAATTTTATTTTCGTTAGATTTCATAAGTGGCAAAAAATTGATGTTGATTAAAAACTATAGGTAATAAAAGACATATTTTGGGACAATTTGCTGAAGAAATTAAGTTAACACAATCGCTATACAGTGAATCGTTCAAAGTAAAAAATATTGTCACTGTTGTCTTTAAATATCTTTGTCAAATATATGTCAAAGGAAAGCTAATAGTCAGTGTATTTTGAGTATATATTTTAGTTTACATTATTTTTACCAGTGCAGTAAATATAACCTCGCGAACTTAAAATTACGTCTTCATCTGTAGGTCTGGTTTATTGATGCAATATAATCTAGCATGGTATGATATAAGTCCTAAAGTCAAATATTTTAAAATAAAAAAAAAAAAAAAATACTAGAAATAAAAGCCTCAAACATGGGTATAGAAATAAATTTTTACAAACATTTTGTAGAATTTTGCGATCTTGCAACACAATTTTATTATTGTATTTTAATTATTTTTGAGCATGTTACACTTGAATGTCATCTCCAAAGAATATAAAGAATGGAAAGAAGATCTCTTTAGTACAACAGTAACATTTTTCTTTCCTCATTGGGGTTGCCAGATAGGCTGGATACGGCTGAATTTTCCAGTTCTTTTCATGATTTTATATTATATATGTATATTAATTTTTAAAAATAAATCAAAAAATAATATGCAAAATGGATACGAAAAATAACTAATTGCACGGTGGATTGTGAAATTGAAATTCTTCATTTAGTCCTTGCTGAGACAGCAAAGAATTTTCCAATATTCTTAAGTATTGAGGAGCCGCAGAACAAAAAGTACTTTTTCATAATTCTTACTAAGCATTATTTTCTCATAATTGAATATTTTCTATACCTTCAAAAATTACAAATCGATTGAAATATTTGTTCTTGTTTTTTTTAACAATACGTACTTTTTTAAAATTGCTTACAAACTTCCAAAAGTTCGAAATTGAAATATATTTTTAAATCTTAATCATTTCAAAGGCAAATTTTAAGTTAAATATCGTCGGTGCGTTGACGAAAAGTCCTACATATTATGGAGCAACTTTTCAGGGAAGCCAACAAAACATACAGAAAATTACACATTGTTATTTTTTATAACATCGGAAAAAAAATAAAATTAAAATGCTTTTAGATGGTCCATAAAAGAAATTTATAAATTACACAAAGGATTTTTCATCAGTGCACGAACGATGTATTGCATTTTAAAATATCATATTCCTAACGAAGGCCGAAAGAATTTTCTTAATAAAAGGCTATTTTTCTAATGTCCTGCCTTTTTTCCTAAATTCTTCTTTTTTATATCGAATGTCCAGCTTTTTGTATATCGAAGCCTTGCAACCTTACTCCTCACATATAAGTTCTCTATGAATTCAACACACTTGTGAGAGAGAAAAACAATACAAAATAAACAAAACTTTCATTTAAAATTTAAGGAAAATTACACTCGCTACATATTTTTTCACTAGCACACAATATTTTTAATACTTTTTCGCACAAATTCATTGCATTTTAACTTCCGTAGCATAAATATTTTCCAAGAACCGAAAACAATATTTTTTTATATTTTTGACACTCCTGTTTTGTATGTTTAAATTTAAATTGAACGAAGAAAGTTGCTACTTTTGGTATGAAAAATAAAACATAATTTAAAATAATTTTAAATTATTTTCATATTCATCAACAAAAAGCCAAAAAATTTAATTATATTTTCATTTATGTATGTTATTCACATGAAAATCTGCGAATATATAATAATTTTTTAATACTCTTTTGTGTAACTATGTGTGCTTATAATGTATGGTAAAAGTGACTTCAATACTAATATATATGAATAAAATTTAACTAACTCAGTCTTAAAGTTAGGTTTTTTTACAACAGAGTTAGGTTTTTTGACAAACCTCCCATTCTCTGTATTCTTTGGTTATTACTATGGTTTCTATATCAACTTGACATAAAATATAAATATTTCATGACAAATTTTATATTGTTAAAAGTACACATTTTAGTACTTTTTAAAAATTGTATGGGAAAATTCATAACTTTTTAAATTTTACTTAAATTTTGTAAGTGTTGGAAAAAAATAGATAATACAATTTCCGTAATTTTTAAGTTTATTATGTACTTAATTTTTACTCCATAACAAAATAATCGAAAAACGTAACTTTTACTATACAAAAATTCATAATTTATGAAGAGTATATTTATGATTTTATTTATAAGAAAATAAGGCTTTTATTTCAAAACTGAAAAGCAATGTAAATTGGTCGGAATAAGTTTTTTTATATTCTAATTTTCATTGTAATATAAAATAAAAAACTCTCTAATTTTCTTGTTTTTTGCTTCATGCTACTTTTTTTCAATTTTCTCGCAAAATTGGCTACCGTTACCGAAATACTAAAAACGTTAAAATACCGTCACCTAAATAAATCATATTACCGTTACCGCTAAAATACTATTACCGTTAATACAGTTTGAGAAGATAATATTATTTTGAATAAAATTAAAATAAAACTTGTAAGAATGTTACATTTATTAAAGCTCGATTTTTAAATACTTTTCTCCACTTTATATTTCATGGTTGAAAGCCAATATATGCAAAATGTCTGAATCAACGATTATCCTTTAAATACTATTACCGAAATAACTATAAATACCATTACCGCTAAAATACCGATACCGAAATAGCTCAAAATACCGATAACGCTAAAATACCGTTACCGAAATAACCGAAAGTAGCGTTACCGCTAAAAAAGCCTTACCGATATAATTCAAAGTACCATTACCGTTACCTTTCTATCTTTTTGAATTGGTTGCCATCCTTGTTTTCTCGTAATTTACAATCCTAATCTAAAATTACAAACATCTTTTTAACTCTATGGTTCAAGATAGATATCATTATTGCGAAAATGCTTGGATGTCAAAAGAATTTTTGTCTATTATACTTTGCGCTACAACTTATTTCAATAAAAAATAAATACTGCACAAAATTAATTTTTTTTTTTACAATGAAATAGTAGAAATAGTAAAATTAAAAATTTATTCATTCATTCATTCAAACTATAATACAAAATATGAAGGGACTCTTCTTGAGGTTATGAAATAATTTTTTGGTCCATAAAATTATGAGACCTTAAAATATTTTGATGTCCACTGAATGTTATTATTAGGCTTTCATTCGGTAGTTATCAGCACGCGAAATGTGTTTGGGACAAATAAATCGATTCCATATATATATATTTTTTTTTTCGAAGATCTTAAGTTATATCTTTTATTAAAGGAACGCGGAATAAAATATGGAAATTTAGCATTTTAAAAGGCTACCTGACTCAGAGCTGTAATTCATTAAGAAATGCTGTTTACGCGACATTTCAGACAATTTGAATAAAGGCTGAAGTTGTCAATCGTGAAAGATATACATTCTACGAATATTTACACTAATTATATGGAAGATTGTGATGATGCTATCCCATGCTTGCTTTTCTGACATCAACATAATAACCTCAAAATATAGAAAATCATGTCGTCTTTTATATTCTGTACTCAAACTCTAGTTTCACTTATGCGCGCAAATTTTCTATCAAAATGCCTGCGAAATTTAAAATGATATTTTTTCCTTCTTTTTATCACCGAAAATCGTTTCATCAGATAGCAATAGGGTAGCTAGTTACAGAACATATATATTTCCTAAGTCTTGTCTAGAGTGATCGATTATTGGACTTTTTAGAGAAACCGGTTTTCAAATAATTCGCATAGTTGGAGTTTTGAAAAAACCGGTTGCATTTTTTGAAATTCCAAAAAAATTATGTAACCAGTTTTTTTTTTTTTTGCAGAAGTTAATATTTCCATTAAAAGATTCCATTTCTTTCAAAAAACGCATTAAATCTTAGAACATTTAAGTTAAAATTTATTACATTTTCGTAAACATCTTGTAATTAAGGCAAAAAAAAAAAAAAATCATCATCAAAAATGAGACGTTTCTTTAGTATAAACAGAAACTATTAATATGGAAAAATCGTGTCTCAATTTTTTGAAATCGATTTTGAATATAGACCTCTTTCAAATACAATTCCTATATATATATATATATATATATATATATATACATATATATATATATATATATATCTATATATATATATATATAATATATATATATATATATATATATATATATATATATAATATATAAAATTTTGCATAAACTATGTATGTAATATTAACAAATAAATATTACTCATGGCTGGTATATCAGTTTTTTTACGGTTCGAAAAATCTCTTCAATATAGAATTCTATAAATCTATTAATTTACCTTAATGAATAATTAAATTCCCAGCACAAATTTAATGGTGGAAGCAAACAAGTTTTTCCGTAATTTTATTTTATTTTTTTAATTAAAATTTTTAACTTATGCATAAATTTCCTGTTCTTTCCCTACCCCAAGTATAAAAACAACAACGTGGAGAAAAATTTCTTAACAATAAATTTATTTAACACTTGCTAAACCCATTTAACTACGATGAGTCCTTATTCGAAAACATTAGTATTTCGTTCCAACATCCCCTTGTGACATGGTTATTTATGGAAATGTAAAGAAGAAAAAAAAAAATAAAATAAACACAATAAAAAAGATTTATTGAAAGAATGAATGTTTGTCTAAACCACGAGTCAGTCCCCAGCAAGTGCCCCTAGTAGGCATTATATTACAATTTATAACCACACACACACATACACTCACATCGTTTCGACCATCCCTTCTTCTTAACTGCCATTAAAGTCAAGACTTACAGTGAAATAATATGCTCCGCAAGCTATACCATTCATAGCCGTTTAGGGTGATATTCATAATGGCTGCAAAATGATCCAACAATGTTTTGTTTTCGCTTCCATTTCTCATGGGCTAAATGTTAGTATTTATTGTTGCTACATTTAATATTATAAGTTGGTGGTGGCAGGGGTGATATTGTGAGTATGTATTTGTGATAGCGATTCCATTCATTGTTTTATGGGCTTAATACTTTATAATCTTGGCTGATGGTTGCGTATAATAAGATTTTGATAAAAAAAAACCAGTAATTATTCCAAAAATTTAATATTTCGTGGGGATATGTGAGAAAATTTACTTTTATTGTTTAAAAAAACAATAATTTCCAACAATTTTTACATTATATTTATATATTTGAAACTTGCAGTGTGTAAATATGAATTAATTTTCTCAACCTTTTGAATTATTTCAAAATATTTAGACTCTATAAAGAAGTGGTCGCTAAATAGTTTATTGCTTTCCAATTTTTTAAATTTTACTTAATTTTCCATAATTTTTGAACATTCGACTTGAGCATCTAATTTAATATTTTGTGCAGAATTCCTGAATAATAGTTAAATAAGTCTGCAATCCATAGTTTATTACTTTAAATTTGTTAAAACTCGAAAGTAAATGCTGAACCTAAATGAAGAACTTAGCAAAATTAGTACAGGTAAAAAAATAAATAAAAAATCTCCAAATTAATGTTGCATTTTATCGCTACTATGCACGCTACAACTTGTACAAGTGACATTAGTAGCAACAATTTTCTTACAAACAATCATACATTAATATTTAGTCAGATGTTTTTTTAGTATTATCTTTTGTACAGTATATGGCGAAGGTTTTTCTTAAAAAAGAAAACGTAATCGTACCCGATAGATAACACTAGTCAAAAAAAGTAAATAAATAAATGGTTTGTTTCCTGAGATTTTTTTCTATCTCAAATTGAAGCATATTTTTTAAACACGGTAACAATTTTTTCCTAACAGTTTTTGTTTTTGAGTTATAGCTAACTACACTCATTTACTATTTTTAATTAGATTTTCGTATTTATTGGACACTAAAATATATTTTGTGGTTTTCCATATGACTTCATCAAGAAAATTTTGTGTGCTTAATCCAGATTGTTTTTGCTATATTTGTGGTGAATATATATTTGAAAAATATCGAAAACCTATATCGGACTTTGTAAAAACTGTGCATATTCAATACTTTAAAATAAAAGTGTCTAATTAGGGTTCATCATATTGTATGCCAGAAATGTGTGAAATGTATACGTTTATGATTTGGCGAGAACCTCGAAAATATAATTACGACTGCTACTTCTGCGTTGCGAAAATATTATCTTCTGCTCAACGAAATCAATTAAAATCACGAGAGATATAACCTAGCACATCTAAATCTTCTGACGATCCAAATCTCTGTGAACCCAAACAAAATACATCAAAAACCTCAACGATTTAATCAGAAAGAACTAAATGACTTAGTAAAAGAAAGCTTCTAAAATTTTAGCATTTCGTTTAAAAGAAAAATTTGCTTACTCCGGAAACCAACATCACATTTTATCGTACCCGAGAAAAAAAAACGTACTTTTCTCAAGAGAAGAATTTAGATTTTTGTAACGATATTGGTGGTACTTTGCAACAGATGGGTTTAAAAAAATACCAAACTATTAATTGGTATCTATTCATAGGCAGCAGCAAAAGAAGAAGCAAAACCCACTTTAGGTTTTGCTTTATAATGGTAACAAGTACGGATCCATATCTACTGCACATTCAACGACTTTGAAATAAGAATTCGCAAATGTTTCTAAGGTTGTGGAAAAAATCAAGTATCAAGAACACAACTGGGTCATTTGTGTTGATCTGAAAGTGGTTAACTTTATTTTAGGTCGACAAGCGGGGTAAACAAAGTTCCCTTATGTCATGTGTCTCTGGGACAGTCGTAACAAACAACACCATTGGCACAAAACGTTTGCCCAGTCCTGGTAGAGCTAAAATTTGGTACAAAAAATGTTAGAAACGTACCTGCCGACCACGTCGAGCTTATTGAGTGCATGCTATCGAACTTGCAAGAGCTAGGGTGCAACATGAGCATAAAAATCCACTAAAAAATCTATTAATCTCCCAGCATTGTTGTCTTAGTCAGGGCCATATAAATACCCAACAACAGAAAAAATAAAAGAAATAAGAATTGTGTTGACCAGTTAACTGTTCCCGAACTGTGTATTAAATATTACGGACCGGTTCTTATGTGATTTGTTTATACGAATATTGTTTATATATATATATATATTTTTGTCACGATATAATAAGAATAAATTGAAATAAAAACGATTTTAACGGTATGATATTCAGTAACAACATTTGGATTAGTAAACATCGCGAATCATCAATCTAACTTCCACACTTTTATAGGACAGCCTGTTCTACGCATAAGAATGACCCGGACACGCTACAAGTCTTCACATCAACTGAAGTGGCGAATTTCATCAACACTGCCAAACCTCCTTTGCCTACAACTACTTGTATGGTTTCCACAAAATGCACTGCGCCAGAACAGCCGTGCCATTATCACTTTTGACACTCTCAGTCATGCCTCATTCTTTCAGAATATCCCGCACTTACTCTACAATTTGTGATTACATAAGCGGACGACTATATTATGACGACGGTCACGGTGAATGGTTATCTCAATCTGATACATAATATCTTTACTGCGCGTAACCAGCAATAAATACCGCAAAAGTTTTCGCCTTCTGGACTAGGAAGGTAACACTCGAGCTTGTCTTCGTCGACGTTGTACAAATTCCGAAATAACCGAAGATTCTGAGGGTAACCTTTAACAGTCATTTTAGCAGCAAATTTTCCTTTCTAAAGAGTAGCAAAGGTTGTTTCAAGTTGTATTGGATTCAAATCAATACAATGTACTACAGTTGTGATCTGGGCAAGTTTTTCAAGTTTTACACTTGAAAAGTAAGCTTTTACATATTTCTCATATTTTTTTGGAATTTGGTTGACGGATTTGTATAAATTATTTTGTAAGTTTTTTTAATATTTCTTACATAATTGTAAAGAAAAGAATTCAGACCTAACAAAAGTCACCATAAAGGTCTATTTACTTATAATTATATTTGTCTATAATTTTTATTTATAAAATCTAAAACTATCAGAAGTTTAAATTTTAAAAATGCTTATTTGTGCATATTTATATAAGAAAGCACATGAAATTGTGTGCTTTTGCATATTTCTGTTCATATTATCATATTTTTTCGTGCTTCTTCAAGCAAATATTTTATATTTTTTTCTGTATATTTAAACTTGCCCTGATTATGACTATTTTCTACCTTTACTTCAGACTGTAAAATTATGTTTGTATATACGAATATATTTCTATTAAATCTACCTTGGCATTGATGTTGCCCTTGATACTTTAATATATTCTTGATGAAGTCAATGCTGACTATTTTTGTGGGGGATGGTATTCAGGGTCTCTCCACGTAAAACATTGCTAACAATATCATATTCTTTGTTATGCTCAATATACGAGTACATATAGTCGTTTATTATTTTGGCAACATCTTTTTGTTTTTTTTTTCTTTCTATTTTGTAGCTGTTTTTACGTTCTTGTTGTGTTTTTATTATTGTTATATAAATTTTTTATAGGTAATCCACTTAAGAGAATGACACTTAAAGTCATCATTACAAGCATTTTTATTGCAATAATGGCACATCTTGCACATAGTTTTGGCAATTTACCTCATCCCCTATAAATATGGATATTCTTCTTCTATTATTTCAACTGATTACTTCATTTGCAGTTAGTTGATTATACTGTGTTTGGTTAATTCAGTGGCTATATTGATGGCGGCTGTGATGATGATATTTGATGTGTCAGAAGGATGGGGTGAGTGAGTAGTGTATGTTTATTTGAACCGGAGCGTTGGTTTGATATAAAAATATCATTAAGTATTAGATGAAATTGCTTTTATAGTCAACGATAAAAGACGGGGATTTTTATTAAACATTAAACAATATGCTTGACACTTAATCAAACCATTACAAATTACAATTCAATATGCATGTGTAGGAATAAAGCTTGGCAAGCACATGTACTTGCTATTAAATGCAATAGTATGAGTGTGGATACATGTATATCTATATATGTATGTAAATAAATAACATAATCGAACTATAATAATGATATATGAAAGATTAATTTGTATGTTTTGTAATTATAATTTATTTAGTTTTCCGAAAGTAATTATTAATCCTTTTATTGGCTTTATAAATACAAATTTTAAGCATCAGTAATAGTTATTTTGGAAATAAGCTGAGCGTTCAAATAAAATATAACACATAATTTTCGTAATAACTTTTACTGCCGTTAATTTTAGATGTCATGTCAGATTCAACAAGTCAAAGAAAAATGTACAAAATAAAATTTTATATATTTTCTTTAACTTTTTTTGGACTTACTGGAAAATGTCAGTTGAGTATCTCTTGAAAAAAGTACTTGATTTCAGGGTAACAAAAAAGCTTAACAAATACCTAAAGAATGAGATGAAACTTGGTTCATAAAAGGAAAAGGTCACACACGAACGAATTCCAAGCTCAAAAATTAGAGAACCTAATAAAAGCTATGCTAAGCATGTTCGGGCGCATAATAAAATGTTGTGTTCATTTCTTCAAAATGAGTTATAAGTCATGTAAAGCTAAACCTGTGGTGTAGTCAGGGTCCCCAGATCTTTTTTCGAATCATACCCCCAAATTGCAAATTTTCATCCCCGAAATTTCCCAAATAACCGCTTATATTTTCCCCGAAAATCCTCACTAGAATAATACCTTAATTCTAAAGATTATATTTCTTTTTATTTATAATTGAATCCATTTCCTTTATAGATATGCAGATTTGAGCAGGTAAATTTACCTAAATAGTCAGTAGTGAGAATGAAAATTTCTAAATGATTTAAAAAAAAAAAAATTAGATTTTATGGAAATCTTAATATTTGTTTCAATAAATAATTTACGCCATTTTTATAGTCAATGAATAGAGCGAAGATTAAATTTTTATTTCTTCTTCAAAGGTACGTAAGTATGATTAAGTAAGTTCCGTTGTTTTAATTATTTTTGATACACTTTCTTCAACTTTTAAACAATTATGTATTGAAGGCTTTTAAATTCTTATTTACTACTACAGTAACAATAATGGAGCATCAATTGATCAAACATTACCCTCATATCAAACCGTACAATAATCATTTAATTTATTTTTTACTTTATGGTACGATATTCAGTATGTTCTTCACTAGACCGTTATCGAAATAAATATAATTTTATCTTACTTAAAAACCTCATATCCGGCTGAAAATTATGTTTTTTTTTTTAAATTTTCTAAGTTAAAAAGAGAAATTATAAAAATAAGATAACATCCCTAAAAATACCTAAAACTTAAAAAAAAAATTCGCAATAAATCCCCAAACCAAGTTTCTCATCATCATTTCCAAAAAGAAATATCTAATTTGGGCATAAATATCTTAATCTGACAACAAAAATTTTAAATAACAGTTGTAAGAAGAACTCTGAGGCACACAATGATGTTAAAATTTTCAATATATTGTATTAGCCTGGAAAACATATGTTATTGATGACTTTCCTCATGTTCCAGTGCATAAGTTTTATATGCCGACTAATCGAGAAAATAATTCTGAATAATATAAAACTAAAAAACAATCAAAACTTACAAAACAATTTTGAATTATGCTAAAAAAAAAATATTTTCTTGGGAAGTTCCTGGATAAATTATGTTATTGTTTTGTTAATTTTTTCTTTTTAAGATTTTTTGGAAAGTAGAGTCAAGCTTGTTATCCATATACATTTGTATATGTTTTGACCTAATATAAAAAGAAAATTTTTAAACAAAATTAAAAAAAAAAAATGAAAATTTTCATGTTTTAGTGCAATTTATTATAAATTTGTATATTTTTAAAAGACTTCACAAGATTTAAAGTCATAACAAGATTTATTTTCATTTAAATTGGAAAAATATTAGAACTTATTCGATTTTATATGGAATGATTTACTAAAACTTTATATTCATTTTTATTTTTGCTCCAAGTATGCTTCAAATAAAGCATACTTGCTTAAGGTACATTCAGACTAGTCAAATATTTGACCAAAATGACGTAACCACTACATAAAATATTTCATAATTTCTCTTTTTGTTTTACAATATTATTTTGGATTATTTTGATCAAATATTTGCCAAATATGAACATAGTTTTAGAAATATATTAAAAATAATTTGATAAATTTTAAATTTTTAAATAATTGTTTGAGTTTTTAAATGATTTGAAAAACTGCCGTCTAATTTTATTGCAAATGAAAAAGTATTTTTTCTTTAGTGCTAAAGAAAAAAATCCAAAGATTTATATCGTTAACAAAATTTTGAAATAGAAAAGCAAATTTATCTAAAAAAAATTAGTAAATTATTTCTTATATGTAAATATTAAATATTTAAATAAAGTTTAAAAGCTACGTTATTTTGCTTTCTTCATTCAATTAAATTCAAACCCGACTTAAAGTTTAGGTAGCTACGTGATTTTTAGTGCACCAACTATAATCAAAACGTTTTTTTATTTTCAAAATATCTCTAAATTTAGACAGTATTTCGAATTTTTGAAAATTTGTTAGTTTTTCTCGTTTGACAACTTTGTTTTTCTTTCTTACTTTTTACAAGTAAAAAGAAGTAATGAGCAAAACTATTACACTGATCAACAAAATAAAAAAAATTTCTGTTTCCTGTGATTTTTTTGTTTCTATCTTAAATTGATGCGGGTTTTTTTTTAATACGGCAACAATATTTTTCCTAGCAGCTTTTGTTTTCGAGTTAAAGCTAACTACCCTCATTTACTATTTTTAATTAGATTTTCGTTTTTTATTAAACACTAAAATATATTTTGTAGTTGTTTTCGATTTATAAATGATTTATATGAAATTAAACTAACCAGAATTGTGGCAATTGTAAAGGAATAAGATTCAAGTTAAAAGTAAATTTAAGGAGGCTCCAGCAGCGATCAATTGTGATTATTAATTTAAAATTCTTATAGAGAAATATCGCCAAAAATTTCGTAAAATTACTTTAATTTTTTTCAGAAACTGTACCAAAAAAAAATATTTAAATATAACCTAGTTAGCAATTCATTTCTACATAAAATGATACATCCGAAAAATCTGGAGAAGTAATTCTACAAAGGGTGCATTTATTTTAATCCTAGCTTATTCCGTTCTTCTTTTATTTTAATGCCATTAATTTTTGCATTTATCCACATTATAATAAAGACATATGTTTATAAAAATGAACTTAAATCATCATATAATTTGGTAAAATGTATACACATATATGAGAGCTATTGTCTGATACGGTCCAAATCTTATCTTACCTGCGCTTGAGTCTTTTTGGAACGTGCAAATTTTTGTTGGATTGTAGACCTACATATTTTTTTGTCTTTACTCAATCTATACTGCAATTCCGTAACTTTTTGAAGAGAAAAATTTGTTGTTAAGTAAGGAAAATTTGTTAGTTAACAAATCTTGTCGTTAAGTGTTATATATAGTAAAATTTTACTGATTTTTAACGTTAAATACATCTGTAGTTAACGAGAAGTTTCGGTAAGCTAAAAAAAAAGTTGTCGTAAAACCATAACAATAATAATAATGTTAAATTTTGGAGAACGTATTATAAAAAAGCTGATTTTGGATCTTAAATAATTTTTTTTTTTTTAATTTGATAACACTGTCTTATATAAATAATCTAATTAGAAAAATATAACGGATAATAAGTGCATTCGATCGTCCACCAAAAGTTTTGAATATTGGCAAAATTTTGAAACAGATTTATTATTTTTTTTTTAACAAAGTTCTGCTCTTAGTGTCCGTTGGAGTCTTTGCTACATTTACTCCTATCGGACGCGTCCCCAGGTGGCGGATCGGGGGGATTGGCTGTAAGGCACATGATATACACACTCTACTGAATGGTGCATTCTGGCTCATCGCGTGGGGATATATATCATGTGTATTATCTCCTATCTTAGGGCTTTTACAGCTTCTCGCGGACCAAATAAATGTAGTGCACTTTAAGGTCAAGGTGGTAGGCAGCAGTGCTGAAGACCTGAATGGTTAGTTGGTGCCTAAACAAACTAACAGCTCCCCTCCAACGCCCATGGCACGGGTTGGTTGTAATTCTAGCCTAGTCCGCGCACGCCGTCACTGCGCGAGATGGTCCTTTCTCTTTACTGGCATACTCGTGGGACAAGATAGAAAATTTTAAAAATTTTGAAAATCGGACACAAGATAACGGACAGTCGCAGGGCGACAGGACTGAAATGGACGGGAATACGGACGACGATAATGTGATGATAGGGGTCCAACGTGACTTTCTTCTTCAGGAAAGTCAACTGTTGGGCCAGCTATCAGAGACGGATGATATTCTGGGTATCTCGAGGGATTCCTTCACTGGGACCAGCGCCACTGAGAAACTTGAGAATCTTACTCTCGGCTCTGAAGATGAACATGAGATCACTGTAATCTCAGTTCGCGCTCAGAGTCTGGAGAAGAACTCGAGTGTTGAGGCGGGGTCTGAGCGGGGGGATGGCTCGACGAACTCAGAGGGTCATTCGTCTGGCAGTGGTTTAGTTCGGCAAGACACGGTAATGCTTGATGCGACAATCGACGATTTAAGCCGAACTAAAGAGGAGAATGCTCGTAGTGGCGCAAGAGCCTCTCTTGGTTATCTGCACAAGATAGCCAAGAGAGGCTCTTTGCCACTTACAGGTAAGGATAAGTACCTTATCAGGAAGCACAGGAGGAACGTTAAAAGATTCGAACGAATCTACGGTCCTGTCTGTGCCTCTTTGGAAATGCCTTATCCTGAAGGATTGTATGTGGATGCTGGCAACACTCCAGAAGTGTCTCGTGAGAGCACAGGAGAAAAGCCAACCTCTTCATCAATCCCTACCGGACCGAACTATTCTGGTAGTGGCAACCCGGGCAAACCTGCAGTCCTAGAGAAACAGCAGGCAACGTCTGGTAAGCCAACAACTACCATTCAAATGGTTGGTCATACACTATCCAGCAAACCTGGCAACCAACAAAAAGTTGTCAGAGATGCTAGGCCTGGAGATGATCAGCCATCAACTAGTAAGAGTACTTTACTTTCGAAGCCTGCCAGCTCCAGCAGTGGGGCTGTACGAGCTTCGATTGGGAAGCCTCTACATCGAAGAACGCTGGTCAAAAACCCATCCGGCTCTCTTAAAGGCCCTCATAGGGGGGTTGTTAAGAGGGCCAGGTCTGGGGATGACCAACAACCTTCGATGGCCAAGAAGGTTGTTCACACACCAAACAGCTCTAGTAAGGGCCACCATAAGGAGGTCATTAAGAGAGCTGTATCAGGAGGTGAACAACCCTCAACATCGAAAAGAGCGAAGGAATCAGTGTTGCAGAATTGTATTCAAGCTGCTGTCATTGACAGGGTTGATCCAGATGGGAGGATCAGCGTTGAGCAATGGCGACAAATTGAACACAAGCTCATTGAGGAAATCGCTCTTGTTAAAGGAAGACCGGATGAGGTATCCTTCAAAGGCGCAGACTGGATGAAGGGCGTCAAGACTATTAACTGCGGGAACGAGAAATCATTTGAATTTCTCAGGAACGCAGTTGCTAGGTGCGACACTCTCTATCCAGGAGCGAAGCTTGAGGTGATACTCGTATCTGAGCTGCCCCTGCGTCCAATAGTGACAGCATGGTTCCCTCCACGCATTCTAGAGGTTGGAACCATTCTGACAGTATTGGAAAATCAGAATGAATGTCTTCTTACAGGTCAATGGAAGTTGGTTAACACCATGACTTGTAAGGAGAACCAAGGTAGAGACTTCAGATTCGCAGTGGATCAGGAGTCTCTGAAGAAGCTGGAGTCACTGGGGGGAGTTGTCAATTTCGGATTTGGGGTGATCAGGTTTAGGTTCAACAAATCTGATAAACCCAAAGAGGCTGTCAGTGGTGCAAATTAACTTGCATCACTGTGAGGCAGCCTCAACCGAACTGACAAGACTCCTCATTGACTCCAACGTGGACGTGGCCCTCATACAGGAACCCTGGATTAACAACACCAGGGTATGTGGTCTGAGGGTCACGGGGTACAACCTGTTCATACCATCCACAACGGAAAAGGTACGGACATGTATATTGGCTAGGAATAATCTAAATATTAATTTTCTTCATTCCTTTAGCAGTGGGGACCTTACAGTCGTCCAACAGGAAGCCGCAGGATCTAGCGGGCTTATAATGGCGGCTGTGTACATGCCGTATGAGGCAGCCGATCCACCAGGTATCGCTCTGCAGCAGCTGGCGGAGCACGCTAGGAGGAAAGGCGCGTACGTGGTCTTGGGATGTGATGCGAACGCTCACCACTATCAATGGGGAAGCAGGGACATCAACAGAAGAGGTGAGTTGGTATACGATTTTATAACTTGTTATGATCTGCATATCTGTAATCGGGGGAAGAACTCCTACGTTCAGGGCGAAGGATAGGGAAACAGTTATAGATGTAACGCTGGCTAACCGTGGGGGAGATTATGTTAGGGATTGGAGAGTAGTTTTGGATTACTCTTTTTCCGACCATGGCATGATATCTTTTGGTCTCGACTTTGAGAAGGCGAGGGAGCAGCCCTATAGGAACTCGAGAAGGACAGATTGGAAGTCCTTTAGGAGGTCAGTCTGTAGGGACCTTAGAGATACTGAGGACTGGAGAGATTCAGTTGAGGGTATCGAGTTGGTTGTCAATAATTTCACGAATGTTATTAGGAATAGTTTTGTGCTCAATTGTCCAGTGATTTGTCCTGGAAAAAGGAAACAGCCGAAATGGTGGACTAGGGAACTTAGGGACCAGCGGTCTACAGTTAGGAAGCTGTTTAATAGAGCCAAACTAACGAGGAGCGATGAGGATTGGAATAGCTATAGGGATAGTTTCTCTAAGTATAAGAAGGACATTAGACGAGCGAAACGGACTTCATGGGTAAATTTCTGTGAATCGGTGGACTCTGCTAACGAGTTGTTCAGGTTTAGGCGAGTATTATCTAAGGACCCAGTGGCACCTGGATACATACAACGTGCGGATAACTCGTGGACAGAGTCTAGCTCAGAGTCCCTCAGTTTACTTATGGAGACTCATTTTCCAGGCTGTAAGGATATAGAATCTGTTGGAGGGACAGGTAGCGTCAGTGATAACCTACAACCCGAATCAAATGCTGGGGATACCGATGTGATAAGGAAGATGATCACTAGAGATAAGGTATTATGGGCGGTAAATTCATTCGAGCCATACAAATCTCCTGGCCCGGATGGAATATTTCCGGCCATGCTACAGAATGTCGATGAAAGAGCCATCTCTCTATTGACGGAGGTTTTTAGGGAATGTCTTAGAATGAAGTACATTCCCAGGGGGTGGAGAGAGGTAAGGGTCATTTTCATACCCAAAGCGGGTAAGACGACTCACTCGAAGCCCAAGGATTACAGACCGATCAGCCTATCGTCTTTCCTATTGAAGACAATAGAAAGAATGATCGATTTTTATCTTAGGACCAGCATAGGAACTCAGGTCATTAGCGAGTCTCAACATGCTTATCTTAAGGGTAAGTCCGTTGAGAGTGCTCTGCATGACGTTGTGAGTTACATTGAGCGAGGTCTGCTGCATAGGGAATATACCATGGCGGCTTTTCTCGATATAGAGGGGGCCTTTAATAATATCACGATAGAGGCTATTGAGGAATCACTTGTTTCGCTGAATATAAGTAAGCTCCTTGTTGAGTGGATAATTCTGATGCTTAGCAGCAGGGTTATCAACTCAAACATGGGAGGCACTTGTATGAGGAAACTCGTGACTAGGGGCACACCGCAAGGGGGGGGTCCTTTCTCCATTACTGTGGCTCTTGGCCGTGAACGTCATTTTAAGACAGTTTGATGCTAAGGGACGGAAGATTGTGGCCTACGCCGATGACGTTGTTTTACTGGTCTCTGGTAAGTTTTTATCTACGATCAGTGAGGTCATGCAGACAGGTTTACGTGATCTGTCCCTTTGGGCCAACAGCAAGGGATTAGGAGTAAACCCTGAGAAAACGGAACTAGTTTTGTTTACTAGGAAATACAAGGTCGAGCATTTTAGCTTGCTAGTATTGAATGGGATTGAGCTTGCATTGTCAAGTGAGGCCAAATACCTGGGTATGTACTTGGACAGTAAATTGTCTTGGAGGAGAAACACTCAGGAGAGGGTCAAGAAGGGACTCAATGCCTATTACACCTGCAAGAACTCTATAGGTAAGAATTGGGGCCTTAGGCCGCAAGTTGTATACTGGATTTACACTTCGGTTGTAAGACCTATTCTTACTTATGGCTGTACAGTATGGTGGAAGGTATTGGGTAAGGAAACGTATAGGAAACTTCTCTCTAAAGTTCAGTGGTGTGCTTCAGTTGGCATCTCAGGTGCCAGGAGAAGTGCACCTCAGGCGGCGCTGGAAATAATCCTCCACCTTCTTCCAATTGAGGAATTTGTGAGGGGTATGGCTGTCCGTGGCCTATTTAGATTGAAGGAACTGGGATTATTAGGTTCCTCTAGAGCGGGGCATGTCAGCATACTAGATGAAGTCAAATTCAACGGTCGGACACTATCCTTGGCTGAGCCTACGGATTATGTCGGGACTACGATTGACTTCGGGGCTACTCCCGCTAGCAGGGACCTTTGGGATGGAGTAGGAAAGCTCTATAGAGGGTGTGCGGTCTTCACGGACGGTTCAAAAATGGAAGTGGGCACTGGTGCAGGTGTATGGGAACTGATATCAGACGATCCTACAAATTGTCTGACAGTTGTAGTGTCTTTCAGGCGGAGATTCTTGGCATTTATAAGGCTCTAGGCTTGATTGAAGGGAATGTTGAACGAGGGTCTGAGATTACTATCTATGTTGATAGTCAGGCAGCGTTATTGGCTCTGAATAGTCATTTTGTTAGGTGCAGATTGGTACTTGAGTGCAGAAGGGAATTGAGAAGGTTAATGGATTCCTATATGATGAGACTCTGTTGGGTTCCTGGTCATTGTGACATTCTTGGCAACGAAATAGCCGATGAGCTAGCTCGCAGTGGCTCGGAGCTAGATAGGTCTTTCATAGAGTCATCTGTTAAGATTCCAATTGGGTCCTTCTTTAGGGCCATAGGGGAGTGGATTCTGGACAACACGAATCGAGCCTGGAGTGACAAATCGGACTGCAGAGTTTCTAGGGCATTATGGCCTAGCTTAAAACTGGCGGATTCCAAGCATCTTCTAGGTACGAGTCGTGGTAGTCTTATTGTCATAGTAGGTATGGTTACGGGTCACTTCTCAATAGGGAATATGATGAGTAAGTGGGACATTGGCACATCAGACTTTTGTAGAACGTGCGATGATGTTGAGGAGCTAGAGACAGTGGAGCACATACTCTGTCACTGCGTAGGGCTTCAGCATAATAGGTTGAAGTGGTTTGGAAGCCATTCACTACATGAACTAGGTGAGGTTAATGGCAAAGGACTTGTCAACCTCATAGGGTTTGTAATGGGAATAAAATGGCTTAGGAACAATCATAACTGATTGATTGGGTATAGGTTCCACTTTTCTTTTTCTTCTTTTCATAAAGGGATCACAATGGGCCGTTCGGCCTCTGGGTGTAGGCGTGAATGCGCCACCCTTTCCAACCTAACCTAACCTAACCTCTGCTCTTAGTGAATAGTTTCATTTTTTTAAAAACCTAATTTTGAGTTAAGGGTTTTGCAAAAATTTAAATTTTTAATAAAAATTCTTTTTTAAGGAAAATTAGGAGTTTTTTTTTTGTAAAAAAGTAGGATTTTAGTAAAATATGGATTTTTAGTAAACATTTTTTGTCAAAATTAAAATTTTTTCTAAAAAATTTTTATTTTTGTTTATAGTTTCATTTTTGAACTTTTTTATAATTTTTTTCTGAATTTTTTATATTTTCGGCTTAAGTTCACTGAATAATTGTAGAAGAATACATTATAAAAATTTTATTGGACACTCGGCGGAATGGAATGCATCTTCTAGTCCTCCACGACCGTCATCAGTACTCTTCAGCGTCACCACCGTATTGTTCTATGTAAACATTATCTATTTGACTTACAACGTTTCGGGAAATGGAATCCTTAACTTATTTTTCCCTATATGTTATTAAGTAAGACGAATGGTTTACGATAAAGCTTTTTACAATTATTTTGTATTCTTCTTTTTTCAATGATTATTGTTTATATGCTTAAAACTACCAGTTAGGTAGTAATTCAAGCAATGTACATATAATTGTTATTGTTTAGCAACTTATTAAGTAGCAATGAACAATGTTATTATTTGATTTGACAGTGGAGTCAAATAACACTTTATCTTACACCGTGCCTTGTGTTTGGGTTAATTTGTTTATAGTTTCTTTATTGAACTTTTTTATAGTTTCTTCTTAAGAATTTTTGAATAATTCTGGAAGATATTATATTAGGGGAATATATAAAAGATGTTTAAAATGTGAAATATTTGTTCACACTTGCTTGACGAAAAAGAGAAATTTTAAACAATCATTAAAAATAATCAATAATTTTTATTAAATATTTTAATTAAACAATAGAAACAATTATTAATACTAAAATTTATATGATTTTTGTTAATATTTGTATTTTTTGAAAAGTTTTAGTATGTATGTTGTTGTTCTTTTAAATAAATAATCACACAAGAATATGACAATATATATATTCAAAAAATTTTAAATAACATTCGCATTGAATTTAAGTATATAATTTTTTATTCATATCATAATGTAAAGTACTCGAACAATATTGTTGGGAAAATATATATTTTTTTATTTTTTAATTTATATATAAATAAGACATTTTTAATAAATAATTCTGTTGTTCCCATACACTTACATACATTATTCATTGATATTCAATGGATTCTTATAACAAATTTTATTATTTGGTTTATTGATTGTTGTTTTATTTGTATTAAAAAAAATGTGAAATTAAATATTTCAAACACATTCTATACAGTTTAATAACATTTAGTTATTTATGAATAAAAGAAATAATAAAATTTATTAAAGTATGATTTAATAACTTAATTAACTCATTTATATATATACATAGATATATATATATATATATATATATATATATATATATAAATATATATACATGAAATCGAGAGAAAAAAATATAATAATTGTTAGCTTTAACAACCTACCTCGAGTAATATTTGTCAAATTAAAATGAGCATACAAACAAGACAATTAATTAAAGTGGCGATTAAACGGAACTAATTTGTTTTTTATTTACCTAGTTTGAGTATTCGTAATTAAAAACTTATTATGAGTAATTTAAACCAAAAGAAAAATATTAATTAAGAAGATTTTTTAAATAGCAATTAAATATCTATTAATGTGGAATACTTAAGACAAATGGATATTTGAGCAAAAAATAAATAAAATATACATTAAACTGCAATAATTTTAAAATAAATTTTGTGTGAATTATTAAATCATAAATAAAAATTTTAAATAAAAGCAAGTTATATGTTTCATCTTTTTTTTATTAATTTATACCTACTTAGAATTGTATATACGTGTTTAAAGATGTATTGTGCTTTTTAAAAATGTTTGTTGAATTTTAATTGCCTTTAAGTACGATAATCACGCAAAAACAGCACAAATTATTGTTGCTCGTAGATGTTAAAAATTAATTGTAAATTATTTGCTTTTCAAACAAACTTATTATTTACTATACATTAATATACATTTGTTGTATATACGTACTGTGGAGTATTTGATGGATATATAGGAAAATTCAGATAATTTGTTATAACTTAATAAGACGCAATAATACAAAAAAAAAATTACAGAAAAGATTAACTTGTACCTATACGTTTGCAAACTTGTTTACTCGTGTACATTTCAAAAAAATAAAGAAACACTAAATTAATTTAAGTGTAGTTACAGAAATATTCAATTCAGCTCTGATTTTTGGCCTATCCGATTTAACAGAAATTCAAAATATAGAACGTATGTATATATCAATGCTTATTATATACTTGTTATTATACTAACTTTTAAACAAATGTATCCAAATACTTAAAAACAATTAATTTAAACAATTTGGAATATAAATCCTTTTCAATGACATTAATTTTGTTCAAATCATTAACTCACAAGAAAATATCAGAGATAATTAAATTTAGAAAGCCATAAAATATCAAGCTTCTATGATATGGGACTGAGTTATATACCAAAAAATATGTAACAGCAAGTTTAGTATCAACTTAATGTAAAACAATTAAGAATGTTGTATTCGGCTTGGTCAAATCTATTGCAATTGCCATCTTCAACTCTTTTATGCCACCCTAATTTAGAAATTCACTTTATATGGGAGGTGGACAGTAAATTTTTTTCTGAGTTCCTCTATCTCTAACTCTTTTTACGTGATTTCGTTTCTGATGGTGCTTTTACTGGAGAGATTTCGGCGGCAAAAGATGATCTGAAGTTGTGGTTTAGATGGTTTTTGGCTCATAACTTTTTTTATTTATGAACCCATTTAATCCCAGGTAATCCGCACCAAGCCCAATCTTGCTTCCAACATGCAGACAGACGGACGGACATAACTAGATCGCCTTATGGTTTCAGAAGGGGGTTATGACGTTTCTATCTCTTGTAAGGATTATTTTTAAAGAAACTTAAAAAGAATTACAGTAGAAATATCACCTAAACATTTTAATATATTATGTAAATAATATTTGGAATACATACGAATATATTCATGAAGTAGAATGTTATATATAAAAATCTGTACATTTAATGACCTCATTTTTTAAGTCCTAACTATTTTTGAAAAATAATTTCTTTTAGAGACAAAAACTCAAAAGCAATAAATCCCTTTCATAGAACTTTATGATGAACCTAAGAATCAAATGGATGAACTGGCCTTAATTTGTAATTCATAATATTAATATGTATATGCGAATGTATCTAGAATGCATGTAAATTTTGTTTTTGTTTATACAGTAGGGTTTAAACGTCATTTGGTCATACCATTAATTTTGGTCGATTAACTGTTCGAATAATTTAAAATTGACTATTTTTAGGAGAGTACTTTTTTTATTATTTTTTGTGCTTAAGAAGTAATACAAATTGCATTCAAAGATATTATTATAAAAAAATTAAAATGAATTGTTCTGCTATAAAGCATTGGAATTCGTTTATTTTTGCAAATACTTGTTACTAAAAACAATGCACAAAAAATTATTGCAGCACCCTGCTAAGATTATACAAATCGTCTTAGAAAGTAAGTCTTCTTTAACGATATCTTGCTATTTGTTATGCACAAAGTACAGGTCGCAATTTTAGGATTAAGTTGGCGAAGCCTATTGAAATTGGTTATGATCGGTTAGTTATTTTACCTAGCCCTCATACAAACACTTCCCCGGACCTAGAAATGCTTTAATTATGTCACTATTTCAATAAAAGTCGTTACAAATACGTTGCCTGTACTATTATTAGACTGCCCAATTTCACAAAGATCGGTCCATAATTAAGAATAACTTCAACTAGCATAAATCCTTCATAAATGACAGTATCAAGAAAATATTTGACATAAAGTTTAATATAAGCAGAAATAATCGAATTTCATAAAGATCAGCTCATAAATGTCCATAAATGGTCAAAAAATGCAATTTGTTCACATAATGGCAGAAAGAGCTGATTAGATTAACCCTATGTAAAAGAATTTGATCTACATTATATTTCTAAATAACTATTTCATTGATTTTATACTATAATTAGTGTTATTTATATGTTTTGCATACATTACTATGACTACTCGGTTAACCAAATAATTTGCCATTAATCGGTTACTAACCAAACAACTTTTAACATCGAATAATTATTTTATTAACAAAAATAAACAAACCAATGTTTCGTTAAGTTTTTAATCTAAATGTAGAAATATGTATTACAAAAATCATTAGAAAGACACAAAAATAATACAGTGTTGCAGACCTCTATTCGGTAAATTTTTGTAAAAAAAAATATTAAATTTGTGTTCTTTTATACGGGGGAAGCTAATATATATATATATATATATATATATATATCAGAATTTGTAGGACGACTAGTTTTATAAGTAAGCCTAATTTGAATTTTGTAAGTCATCTAAAGGGTTCTCAAGACGAGCACTGGAAAGACAAAACTATATGTATGTTTTATATATATATATATATATATATATATATATATATATATATATATATATATATATATATATATATATATATATATATATATATATGTATGTATGTATATATATATATGAGACTCTTAAAATGTATTTTATTTTACTAACAAGAACTTGTTTGCTCTCTTTTGAAAAAATTGAAATAACAATCAGGATTATAAAATTGCAATCAATTATAGAGTATGTAATTAATTGGAAAATAACGTCGCGCAGTGTGGACGACTAAAGATTTCAGAAAAATTATCCTGTAGTCACCCTGTGATTATACGAGGTAACCTATAGGGTGTCAAAGTTTACAACCTCGAGTATGTAAAAGTTTAAAAAAAATCATCACGTCTATAAATCAAGTCCGATTTCAAGGATTTCTACATTTATGTAAAGTTCTTGGTAAGGTAAAGAAAGAATAAGCTGACTCCTAAGTTACTTCGTAAAATTAAAAAGATATTTACATTTGAACTTTGAATTTTTGACTTTTTGTCTCGTCTCTATTTCGTTTTTCGGGAATAAGTCCTGAGGTATATGAGGGTACATTTCTTAAATACTCTGTAATTTCTAATACGTTCTGAAATAATATCTCAATACGTGAAAAATGTTCAAATTACAGAATGTATCCCGGGATTTCCCGGTTTGCAGTTTTCAATGTCCTGCTTCCTAGAGGAAATTCTGGGGAATTTTAAAAGCACTTAAATGGAAGAGACCTGCATGAATTTTAACAAAAAACATATATATTTTAATACTTTTTTAATGAAAATTAAGCTAAAAAACCAACTGAGAACTATATCTTAAAGAAAATTTCATCAGTAGGTTTTTATTTATACTTTATTATCTGATATTTATGGGATGACACTATTGCATGAATTTTTATCTTAACACAATGTCGGCACTAACTAGACATTTTAATATACGTTATATACTTGCGGAATTTGTCTCATAGAAATTTGACAAAACATTAAGAAATTTAAGAGAAAAAGTAAGAAGCGAGTCCAACAAATCATTAATTATTCATATAATTTTAAACTGGAAAGGTATGAGAGAATGTCTGATCGGATCTATAACATGAAAGCGAGTGTTTTATGTGGGAAATTTAACAGATGATAGACTGAAGTTTAGGGCGGTCGAAAATTCTTTTTTGTGAGCTACATTTAATCGTATTATGAAAGGGGACATCAATTATAACATCTTGGTCAAATTTTAACTTCCGACGACAATTGGAACAGGGTACTACACCATATATTTTTATAATCCTAAAGTAAATCTTAATTTTTTCCCCATCAATATTAATGATACATATATACGTTAAACTATAGCTAAAAAATATTAGTATACCCATATTTTATATTAATTAGGATAAAAACGTAATTTTAATGTATAAACTTAACAAGCCCGGCCCGGAAATTGAAATTTGGCCAAAATATTATATACATATGATGTCCCCTTTCATAATTTTATACACGTTTAAATCTGCGGCACCATTTTGTCATTTTCGTATAATGTTGGACAAACAATTTAATAACGACCCTGAAGTATTTTGGAAACGGCGATCATAACAATATGGTTTAATATTGTATCGATATCCACAAAACAATAGGATTCATATCCCATTTGGGTCTCAGTTGTTCAACTGATAATTACAATTCGGGATCCCAGGAAGGAAGTCGAAATTTTTTTCGCGTTTTCCAGGAAAATCAAAAGTCCAGGAAATTGCGATCCCTGATTACAATTGTTTCACTTTTTTTTATCAAAGTTTTATTAATAAAAAAAAAAAATTATCTTTACATCTTTGAAGAGACAAGACTTCAGAAATTTTAAATTGATTTGGATTTACATCCTACATTTGGAATTGGTCGGAAATGGTTGGATTTAAAAAAAAAACTGTCATTTTTATCGATGAATAAAAAAATGTCACGCATTTTTTTTAAATTTATTGACACTGTCTAATTTAAAGGGGATTTAGATCAATTTGGCACTAAATTGCTTCCCGCCTGGCAAAAAACGAATACAGGAAGGAGTCCAGATTTTATGAAAAAAGTAAATTTTTTAAAAGACTCACTATTATCTATTATGCAATGTATAAAATAAGTATCAATTTTTCATTCCTCCAAAAATCATTTATATAGCTTCAACAACCAATTGTTGGCAATGCCTTGCAAATTAAAATAAATCTTATTTTTCCCTTAATAACATTAACACTTATGGACATAAATATATACATGCATATGTATATGAAAACAGAAAATACTATACAAAATATTGTCCAAAAGGAAGAAACCAAAATGAGTCGTCCATTTGAATTCCTTAAAAAAAATTATATGTATATGTATTTTTATTTCTTGATTTGGGTACTCAACTAAAAGAAACGTACTTTGTGTTTACTTCTATCACATTTAAAAGTTAATAGCTTTCGTAGTTACCAAAAATATAATAAAAACAATATCATATGTTTGTCAACAACTTTTTTTATTTTTCAGTAAAAATTTATACGAAAGTTCATGTTGCGGAACCCTTTTAATTGAAACGGGAAAACGTCATGTGGCGCATAAAAAATTGCTGGTAAATATTTACCATTTAAAAATGATTTTCTACGAAAAAATTTTTTATACATATGTATATATTTTACAAAGTACATACAAACATATTATAGAAAACCTTAAAAACGCATGAAGTCATTTTTAAGAAGACTAATTTTTTCTGATGTCATATATCATAAACATTTTTGTATCTAGATGTATACCATATGTTTATTAAAAAAAAATGGTTTTAGTTTTCTCTCCTTCTAATTTATTTCATTCGGTATTAATCATTTATCTATACAAAATTTTGTATTTTTATTAAAAAAATGTTTAAATAAATATTTGTCCATTTAATACTTTAACGTTGTAACTTCTTATTAAAAACATTTACACAAATAAAATTCAATTACTTGTATGGATGTAGATGTGTGATACGTGTTCCGTAATATTTTTATATATGGTCTGATATAAAATTGTAATAAAATTTTATGAGTGACATGTTCGAATAAAAGAACCACTGCAATCACATTGGAATTTACATGAAAAACATTATAAAATTTTACAAGTAAAATTGTTTATGTTGGTGTCGAATTGAGTTAACCATGAATACTACATAAGTGCATCAATGCTCTAGGATAGAGTTTCTCAAACTTTTTTAGTACTTTATAATGTTATAACACTCTAAATATGGTACGATAGAAAAATAACATATTATGATCTGATAGTATCGGCCTAAAATAAAAAAAAAAAATAAAAAAAAAATAAAAATAAATTTGAATATAAATTAAGATATAAATAATTTTAATATATTATATAATATATATTAATAGTTCTGGCAATCTTGTACTAATACTTAAATTTTTAGGTCAAGAGAATTTTTTTCTATAATTATACCGAGAATTAAACACGGTCTTGTGATTCAAATGATGTTCTCTTCTAATGCTTATTATTCATTGATTTTAAAGTTGTTCTTGTATGTTATTTTTATTTTATTTTTATTTTATTTGGCGTTACCAAATTTGACGACGAGGAAATAAGAATCGTTTCAATACAATATCGATGCCGACATTTCTTAGAGAATATCAAAAATAATTCATCGATAACGACAACGAGAATACCAATTTACCATAGGCAATACAAGGCAGCGTCGTTTTGTATCGACAACGACAACTAGAATAAGGATGATTGTGTTGATGTCAGAAAAATAGATCATCACAAACTTCCATATAATTGGTATAAAAACAGGTTTTATTGTAATTGTCTAAATATCGCGTAAACTGAATTCCTTAACAAAAAAAACAAATCCAATTCAAATTGGTATTTAAAATATTTTAAATTTTTAAATGTATTTTATACAATATAATTCAAATTAAAAATTTTCACCAAATAATAAAAACTATTTTCAATGTAAAACTTATCGCTAAATAATATGCATGTTTGAAATTTTGCGAAAATTCCCTTAAAAAGAATCTCGTTTTTTTGAGGAATATTGTCATGAGCAATATGGTTTAAACGGTTATATTTTCAATATATCTAATTTTTTCTGCAAAATATTCCAAATTATGTTGGTAATGATAACCGTATATCCATCTGTCTATTGAAATCAACTTTCAGATGGCTCCAGACATCCGATATATCATTATGCTAAAATCAGTCAGAGATATCTCTAAAACACAAATTTCAACATCTTTAAACTTCGATCGGGAGTTCGAAACGTTTTGCTTATTTTTTCACGTCTACCTTCGATCAAATGTAAATTGAAAATATCAAAGTTTGATGGATGAATGATCTGCGATTAAGAAAGAGAAAATCATTTAAAACTTTTTAATGAAATGCCAATTATTTACGTTAAATATTATTTCTTTAATTTAGCTGCCAACACGCATGAATTAGAAATCTAGATGCAGAAAAAATATACATAGTTTATTATGGTCACAGGCAATTTTAACATGTTTAAAAATTAATTTACAACATTATATAATATACTGTGGTTAAAGTAATCAAATTATGTGTGTAGAGGTCATAAAATAATATTCAGGGATAAAATCATTTGTTGTCTGGTAATAGGATTCCGTCGAAATCTTTTTAACAATTTAAATTTAGTTGCTTTTACCATTACATCAATCAAAATTTTAAATAAAAACCATTTTTTAATTAGAATTTTATATTTGGTGGCAAAATTTATGTTTAGTTTTCCGCCAAAATAATCAGCTGATTCAAAAATTAGTAATGTTTTTTTGTTTGTCTCAAGTCTGTTAGAGAGCGTGGAAATGATGTTGATGTCGACACAAGGTGATTTTGACTCAAAAAACACATTGACAATGACAACTACAACTGGAATAAAGGCGAATATACCTCATGCTATAAAAAAAAGAACTTCGTCTTTTAATTCTGTTTTCTAACTTTAATTTCACTGCGCGTAAACCTTAAATTAAAATAAAAACCACAAATTTGTTGTTTAATTTTTTTTTTAACTAAATAGTTATACAACATATGAATTTTTCTAAGTCTGATTAATGGTTTGAATATGTAAGATGTAAATTGGGAGTGAAAAATCAAAATTAATCAAACAGTCTTCGAAAGTTTCAACTCATTTTTTATTTCTTAAGCTTTAAATCAATGTTGGCTATCGTTACCGCAAAAAATACCTTTACCGCTAAAACAAAACAATTTAACTTGACTACCGTTACCTCTAAAATACCGCTACCGAAATAATTGGAAATTTTATTTTCAACTATTTAACGAAATAGCTCAAAATACCGTTACCAAATTAAAAGAAATTATCGTTGCCGGTAAAATAACTTTACCGTTGTTACACAGTTTCAGAAAAAATAATTATTTTCAATAAAATTAAAATAAAACTTGTAGGAATATTAAGATTATACCAGCCCGACTTTTTAATACTTGACTCCATTTTATAATTCATGGTTGTGAACTATTATCTGCCAAATTTCTGAAACAACCATTACCCTTAAAGTAGCATAACTGAAAGTACCTTTACCGCTAAAATAACCATACGGAAATAATCCAAAATATCAATACCGTTACATTTTTTGAATCGGTTGCCAACCCCGCTTGAGATTTTAAGTTAATGTCCTACAACTTTGAATTTCTTAGTTATTTCGCAAGGTCCTACTAAAAACCATCAAAATTTATCTTGTTTTTAAAATGAAGAAAAAAACATCAGCCAAAACTAAAAATACTGTAAAGCATTTTAAATATCTCGGTTTTTCAATATAAACTCCCTAAAATATCATAATTTTCCTTTTAGTAAAGTGTTTACTCACAACTACATTAGTGTGAGCGTGAATAAGCAAGCATTTACTAAATGTATAATTTCTTATCTTGAATTTATATTTTGTTGGCTCAAAATATTATTTTTCAATATACATTCGAACACATTTCGATGGAATATTTATCCATTTCTTTTTTAAACCTTTGGAGAGGATGCAAGAAAATTGCCTTCTATAATTCAGGTGCTAATGGTTTCCTTATGTGAATTTATAAAACATTAAAGTTTTGTTGAGAAGACACGACTGACTAGCAAAAGAGATGCTGTATATTTGGATGTTGGAATTGTTGGCGTTGTATTGGAATACAAATAATTTCCCAAAAAGCAATTTACTTTAATGACCTTAAAATTCCATAGGGATAAACGAAAAATGTGAAGGATTCGTTTTTGCCTTTTTTTGTTATGCAGAGCACACATACAAACATACTCCTGCTTATGTACGTATGTAGGTAGGTATTTAGGCATGTATGTATGTATATGAAAAGAACGAATCGCAGCTAAGGAGGAAAAAAGAACCTTCTGAGTTACCAAAATAGATCAAAACGTTGCCAGAAAGTTTAAAAAATTCTAAAACATTTGCATTCAAACAATACTGTGGCTGTTTAAAAATATTTTTGAATATAAATTTTATAATGATAATATGTAGTTGAATACCTGTATTCTGAACTTTGTTACAAGGACAAAATTATAACAATTTTTTTTTTACATTTTCACATGAATATTGTTTTTTTTATATTTGTTTTGTTATAGTTTTGTCATTAGTCATAAAGTTTGCTTTTGTAAAGCCGACGAATTATATAAATATATTTTAGTTCTACATTTACCATAATGTTCAGTTTTAGGCAAATAAGATAACTCAAAAACTAATTTTACTAATTTTATTTTGCAGGATTTGTTTGCCTAGTTATTACATATGGCAATATTTTTACCTTCTATTTATATATGTTGTTTCGGATTTCTCTGTTCCATCTTAGTTAATCTCCCACTTTTAGCGTTTTCGTTTTGTTGTTCTTTGGGGGTTTCGTTTTCTGTGAACCAAAGAATATGCGAGTAAACGTCTATGTCGTATACCGATAGACTGGGTGGCAGAATATGTGTGCGACTAGCCTGAGTTTTAGTTATTTATTATAATGGATGTTATGTGCTTTTTAATGTGTTGGTGCATGCAGAACCGTTATAAGGATATATAAGGCGATAAACGAGATTAAGGAACGTTTATTCACATTAATGTTGTTTTTCTTTCTTGTTTCTTCCTCTTTTGCGTTTTAAACTCGTAAAACTGTAAAAACGCAATTTAACAGAACTAAGTAAAACATTTTTCCGTAGAACCAGTGAAGAGAGGAATATTTGTAAAAAACACGACGCTGGAATTTACGTAACCATGAAACAGGTATCGACTGTTTTATTATTTTTTAAATTGTTCTTCAAATGCTTTCATTCTTTTTTTCCAATTTCTTTGTATTTGTCTTAAGGGAAATTATAAGAATTTTAATTCTCCATAAAAAAGCAAGTCAAACCTAAGGTTACTTGTACGAAAAAAAAACATTCATATACAGAAATACTGCCATTATCGTTATTTTTACATCTCTAGAAGGTCAACTTGAGGTACATATTTATGATATTTGTCATACTTGTTTTAAACTCATCTACGAGTGTGTTTTTTTACCTGTTAAATATTTTGAATTTTTTAGGGAATTACTTGACATTTCAGCTTTAGTGTTTTTATGGTTTTATTACAATTTGTAGCCATTAATTTTATTATGAGTAAAATACGAATTAATATTTAGCTAAAGTTGACTTAGTGTGTTAGTGACCTTGAACGAAATATTAATTATAAATATTAATAATAATTCACGAAAATTTAATGATGATTATGATGGTTTCTTAAAAAGTAACTGGAAAGTAAATTAAAGTTTGAGATGATAAAAAATTTAAGAAACCCCAATTGTTCAGAGAAGCACTAAAACTGTTTATTTCACTCATTTTTCAACATTTTGCAATCTGGTCTTTTACGATTTATTACGTTTACTAAACCTCACACTTAAAAATAAATCTTTTTAACCCCATTATTCGTGAAATAGATGGTAGAGAGATAGAGAGCCCTTTTTCTTAATTTATTTTTAATGTGTGTTATAAAATGTTCAGATAGCCTTTTTGGTTTATCGAAAATTAAAAACGTAAAAGATAAAATTGACAATATATTAAATTTATGATACCTTATCAATCAAGAGATAAAAAAGCGAAATGTGGTGGTCAGCATAATTATCTTTAAAAGATACAACTGTAAAATAACAAGTGTGGGTCCAAAAAGTGGAAACGTTTTAATAATTAAAATTATAAATTAATATTGGAAAAAAAAATTGTAGATTGATTAAAATTATATTAAATTTCATATCAACAGTTCAATTTTGATTAAAACATTCAAAGACGCTGTATGCAGATTAATTAATGATTTAAAAAGTTTGACGACATCTGTGGACTTAAAAAAACAAATAAAGTTTTCAATTTTTTATGAGAGTGAAAAATAGGAGAATCGTTTTGATAAGACGTCAAACCGACACAGAAATTGATTTCGAGTCGAACGGTATACTTAAAAATGGATGTTTAATAATTTGTTATAAGTTTTAATTTTTCATTATTTTGTTCCATTCTGTGCTGTTTATGAAATAATAGTAAAGTGATCTAGTAAACGCCATTAATTTATATTTTGCATTACCTTTACATGTTTTACTTCTCTAAAATAAAATATTAACCGTTTTTAAAGTTTATCAACTTTTCATTTAAATATAACTTTTTTAAGAAACTGTTTTTGGTATTTAAGATATTTCTCTTATAATCACGAATTCAATTATTGCTTCAATTATTTTATTCCAGCCTTTAAACTTAAGGCATAACGCTCCCAATTAAGCTCATAAAATGTTGATGGGTATACGCGACTGTGGTCTATAAACTTCTAAAAAAGTTTACAAATTTAATTATAATGTTTTTTTTTTTTTTCTTTAGACTGTATTAAGACAACATAATTTTGATGAGTCATTTTATGATTCCAATTCAAAATGTGTAAAAAAGTTTAAATCTCAAGGAAAGATCTCATTATTTACAAATTTTTAATTTTACACTTCTTTGAAAAAGAAAAAAATATATATTATTTATAAAAAGCCCAAAAACAAAAAATGTAAAACACAGTGAATATATTTTGAATATAAGCCCTCGATATGTATATAAGTATTTAAGTATATTTAAGAAAACTAAAGAAAAGAATCTGGTATATTTCGTTCATATTGAAGGTCATAAGGTAATTGTGTATTCTTATTTAATATTTAATGAATGGGGAATATTCTTTGACGAATACGAGAAAAATATTAAATAAATTGCAAAGTGCAACACTGATTCTGTCATTTGGAATTTCTCAATCAATTTTTGATATAAACGGCCAAATGTTAAATTAAGGATATTGGTCGACATATTGCAACATATATCAGGAATGTGTTCAATTTTTATTAATATTATCTTTTAATATCTTCAATAGTTAAAGAGATTTTCAACAAGTTATGTCAAAAAATTTATACAAAGTTTTTGTTTTTACAAAAATTGTAAAAAATCGAAAATAATAAAAATGTGTATAAAGCTGAATATGTTACAAATAAAACGAGACATTAAAATCCAAACTTAATATTTGACTATATTCCAAATTAACCGATTGCAACTCATGTACAATTCATAAAAAAATATACTGGTATTATTTTCGAAAAAAGTTATAATTCACAAACTTTTTTTTTTTAATTGAGATAACATTACTTAATTGCAAATAAAGTCATAATTTATACATGTATTTAAATGAAATATGACTTGTTTGATTTGCAACATAATTAGCTTTTTATGTAGGGAATAAAAGATCATATTTTTGCTATCTTTATTTTTTTTTTTATTAATTAAAATTTATTTATTTCCCCCAAAAAATCTCTACTCAATAATTATTATTTTTTCCTCTTAATAAGTATTTATGGTTTCTCTTTATGGAAATAATTTTTGGATGAATATTTTAACTAAACTACATATATGTATTCAAAAATAAAAACGTGATATAGGTATTAAGTTTCAGATTTACCATCTTGTAAATTAAAAGAATTGCAACTGTACTTGACTTTAGAATTAAAACTATTTAACATATCGGATTAAATTCTTGCCAGTATAATTTAGTAGAATTTATTAATACTAACATATTAATGGCCAAGGTAATATTCTGAGGAGATATTTGTGCAAAACATTTGTTTTACTATTGGTTATAATGATGAAAAATTCTTGAAAAATATATTAGAGGCTCTTTTTGTGGGCAGTATATTTATTTATTGTGAGATTTTCCAGTTTTACAAAAATAAGAAGGGAAGCATTTATATATTATATATTTTACATATAAAGCATCACATTACCAAAAAAGTCAAATTCGAAACGAACATTGAGAAAAAAGTAGCCTTAAGAAAATAACAATTGCATTGCTCTTTTCCTTAAAAAGTGGAAATTCTCAAGAAATTTTCTACACATAGTTTTATTATTATTATTATTATCATTATTATTATTATTATTATTTTGTTCTTCAGAAAGTCCCATCCATGTGTAGCAAAAACCAATTACAGTTGCTTTTTGTAACTTCGAAACAGGTAGAGGTAATGGAAAATGCTTTGGTGAGTGAGTGTAAGACTATTAATTATATAAAATGTGGTCATAATCATAAAGTTTAAAAAAACTCCAAAAATTTCGTCAGGTTACTGACGAACTGCGACTCTTTAAAATTTAAAAATAACAGCCAATAATTAAGCTGTACTCAGGTACGATCGGATATAATAAGTTAATATGCCTTAAGAAGTTCATATTCATCCTATCTTGAACTTTGGTCTTTGTTAAACTTATAATCGAAAATATGCCTTATACACATGTGTTGCTTGTGAAAGTTCTTTATAATGAAATGTAAATGTAGCATCTTCAAAATTGTATACTTTTGTCTAAAATTCCAACTTTATTAACTAAACAAAAGATACAGTTATTGCATAATTTCCCCAAAAAAATCCCCAAAATATTTTGGATATCCCAAACAAATTCCCCAATCTTCATGCTTTTCTGCAACAAAAATTCCCCAAATTCGGGATTAAAGTTCCTAATCTGTCAACCTCGCACAGAGGTTCAGATTAGGAGCTTTCAACTTCTGAAATTGAGAAAAATGTTGATTAATTGAAAATTGAAAACTAATATTTTGAAAAAGTTATTGATTCTCGGTAAAAATAAATAAAATGAAATCTGTTAAAAAATTCTTTAATTCTTTTTCACTCTCCGTGTAGTACACCGTCAAAGTCTCACAGCCGTATTGGAAAAAAACTTAATACAGCTTTACTAAACATTGTTAAGCAAAATTCCTTAAAGTTGTATTCAAAAACGATGATTCGCTTAATGTACCTTTAGTAAGCCATTGTTAACCTTAAATGTTTTAAACCAGGTTCGACCCTAATTCAAAGCTACTTTAAGATAACTTCCGTTATGTAAAGCAATTTTTTTTTTTTTTTTTTTTTTGTATTCATGCGTAAATTTTTAACAAAAAGTTCACATTTTATTATATAAAAAAATGAGCCAATACAGCTATTTAAAAACGTATAAATTAAATTCCGGGGCAGGATAATATTTTCTGCACATATTTGTAATAAAATCATAAACATAAACAGGAAAAAGTGTATTTTTTCTTTTTGGTATATTTTTCCCGTTTTGGATTAAAATACCAATATTTCGGCTGCCTGCATGTCATCTATATGTTCGCCATAATTACATATGAGCGAATTTTTCCTTGTTTGCTGTTTCCATGTAATTTCGAATAATATTTTAATACGTATAAGACTTAGATTAGGTGCCATTAGATTAAGGTGTCATTAATCTAATATATCAACTCCGGGTTAAAAATTACACAATTAAGGGACAAATTATTAAAATTAATTATTACAAAATTAAATTTTTATAAAATTTCAACAAAAATAACGTAAGACCAACCAAATTTGAAATGGTAATTTTGATTTTATCTCAAAATATTCGTTATTCGGGTACTTATAATTACAACCAAAAAAAATTAAATAAAAGCATTTAATTTATTATAAATATATATTCGTAAGCTAATTAATGATATTTTTTAAATAAAAAATTTATTTATCATCAAAAAAGTACTATAACGTCAAAAATAATAATGGAGTAAAACAGTTAACGAATAATTTATTCTAACTACTCACAACACTGACAATATAAATGAGAGAGCAACTGAAAAGGGTTGCAGTTAATGTAGATTGCAAACAGTTTTTTGAATACGATGAGTTAGATAGTTTTTATTTTGAAAACGGTTGTCAGATTTTTGCAATTTTTAAACACAGTGGTGAAAACTTAAAATCTAAATTTTTCAAGTTTATAATTTTGTGTTTTAAGAAATTAGTTTTGTTACTATAGAGTTGTTAAGCGTAGCTTTTTAGAAGCATATTTACGTATTTTATGTTGAAATTAATGTTGTACAAATACTTTTAATATATATATAGAAATTATAAAAGTTGTTAGACGATCTGGGGTGAAAACAAAAATGTTGTGTTTTTACTTAATATGTATAATATGAAAATCCAACAAAAAACAATTTAAAGATTTTTTGCGATTCGGAAGAAAAAATATTCTTTTTAAAAATTTTCAAAATAAAATTAAAGTAATAAAAATTTAAAATAAAAATATTATTTACTTAATTTTTTTCCTTACTTAAGAAGAGAAAAGTAAAAGTAAAGCAATTTTTGCCATATTAAATCACTCTAACGCGCAAACGTAATTAAGAATTTGCGTTAACGTAACATGGTCTTATATGAAAGCTATGGTCATTTTTGGACCGATCATTCTGAAATCTGGCTGGAAGGTTAATACTTAAATGGGATTTATTTTTATAAAATTTTATGTTTATGCGATCATGTTTATAGGAATTGTGAACAAAAAAGTGATTCCGGGAGATGATATGTTAGGTATGGTCAATTATGGACATATCCTCATGTAAATTGGTAGAGTGATTTTTGCTTAGACAGAACTCACTTTTGATGAATTTTATTTAAATACAGATATATTTAATATCTTTATGAGCATTTGACCTATTTTCGGGAAAATTTTAATATAGAGGCTGAGTGAAATAATGATTACATTTTAACCAATTTTACTATGTTGTATTATTGATCCAAAATTGGCTCAAGTACCAATTTTCATAAAGTTACCTTTAAAACTGCGATCCACAGATTAGCAAAAACAATGGCTTTTGATTCACGGGCAGCTGGATGGACAGAAGTTTAATCTAAAAAAATTAAAACTCAAAAAGTACTTTTTCGATGTACTAATGAGCTAATTATTGCAACAAAATTATAAAAAATAACTCTATACACCTTCCCTGAATTAAGCGCCATTTTTGGCGATTCTACCCCACTGTACGTATTATATCCATGTAACCCAAAATTTACTTCTGTATGCTGAATATCATACAGAAGTAAAGTTTAAGAACTTGAGAACAAAAATATTCAATGTAAATTTGAAAGTATTGTGAGAATAATTTTGATTTAAGTTAACTGATCTCTTAAGTCATGTTTATAACAATCCGGGGAATCACATTCGAATATTTAATAATGTTAGGAAATCACAAATAAATGTTTGTTGTGCCATCTATATAGAGATCAAAGTAATGCCGATAAGCATTTAGTGTACAAAACATTTAGTACCAAACGATTATAGGCTATTGTGCACAAATACTCAAGATAGGGATACATTTCAAATGAGTTCCTCGATATATGGACACTGAGGGTAATTACCAGATTAATAGGCTGGAACAGCAGGAACTGTAATTTGACTAATATAACCCGTAAACTTCAACTCATTACCGTTGGAAAATGGGTCAAGGAATCCAGTTGTTTTGAAACCACAAAGATTTGGTTAGTGTTGAATATGCATCGACTAGGATGGCAATGAAAGTACATAATTTTTTGCTTTGGAATTAAATATCTGTAACAAATAGAGATGCCAAATGGGGAATTTTGAAAACACCTTTAAAAGTTATATCTGTTAAAAAAATTATGAAAACTAATTAAAAATATTCAACTAAAAATATTCTACTAGGGGTTTTTTTCTTTCTTCGTCTATCAGCTTCCTCTCTTATTTGTAAAGGGATCACAATGGACCGAGTAGTCTCCAGGTGGAGGCGTGAAGACCTACTCTACTAAAAATTACATATCGTGGGCTTATATTCAATAGAGGCTATCTAATAAAATCAATTAAAAACATACAGATAGCCCCATCTTTTTAGAATTAATTTTTATTTTCAAAATTCATACCACTGGTAAAGGACACAAAAACAAAGAGTGTGGAAATCTGCAGATAGTCCTTATTGTATATAAGTCCTTGATTTGTACTTTACATATATGTTGCCTATAAAAGAAGAAAACGGAAAAAAATTGCAATTTAACATTAGATTGAAGTATAAAATGGAATGATCAAACGGTTTAATGAGTTAGAAATTTCTTTTGAAAAATCACCTTATAATAAAATTAAAATAATTTATTTTAACTTCATTGTTTATTTTAATTTCATTAAAAGTATTTTTTATCGAAATAAAATAATAATCTTATAAACAATACGCACTGAATAAGAATTATAAAAAATGTTATTCGAATGGCAACTATGGGTTAAAATCATTAGTTTGTAGCTTTTTTTAGCATTAAATTTCCTTCAAATGACAATACTATGTTCAAATCATTTTTTGAAGTTTTCTTTTATTAGGGTATTATTCTATGCCTATTTTTCGTTGTTTCTATTAACAAATATATATATATATATATATATATATATATATATATATATATATTTTAATTATGAAAAATTTGTGTTTACGAATTTGGGATTACGAAATTACATCGTTTCGGCATGTCTAGTTAGTGACAAGTTATTACCGCAAATGCTTTGACCCATAGGCAAAAATCAAAAAAAAAAGTATGCCATTAATGTTAGTAAATTTTATATTTTTGGAAATCTAACATAATAGTTTAACTAATCGTGAATAAAAAAGTTTAAAGTTTTTACTATTTGTTAACAATCAAGGACGCCAAAGTCATACAAATTTGAACGCAATGTATGTATTTAGAAAAAAATTCGCTAAAATTCTATTTTTGAATATGTTGATTCAAAGCTTTTGTTCTCTTGGGATTACAAACAATATATTTAAAAAGAATGATTAAGAAATATTTTTTATTGCATCCAAATTCACGTATTTTTTTTATCCAAAAATCCAATATTAGTTTGAATTTAATGATGTATAAAAATTTTTTTAGGAAAAACATTTTATTTTTGTTTTTAATAGAAAATTTTAACAGCAAATTCAAAAATTGTATGTTGTCGTAATGCCTAATTTAACCATTTGTCAAAAATAAAAATAGGCCAATATTTGTAGTATAACTAAAAATAAACTGTACAATTGGAAAGTCCGAACTAGAATTTTATAGAGAAACATTTGTAATGTTTAATAAAAAAACGTGTTTATTAATTAAAAAAAGTATATTAAAAAACTTGTGTTTTATTAATGATTTTGTAAGCTTAATTGATATTCTAGAAGATCGCAAATTTGAAATTTATGAATTTTTCTTGCCACGTAATTTTTCACTTTTTTGTTCAATTGCATATAAGAAATTAAATCTGTACAGCAGATATAAACAAATTTTAAAATTTCATGAAAAATTTTAATAGAAATTAATGGTATTGATACTTTTATCTAATGATGTATAAAATAATATATTATTGTGTTTTTTTATTTAAAGAATAAATAAAAAAGAAAACATTATAAAAAAAAACAAGTAAGAAACCCGAGAATATGAAAAATACATACATATATGCGTAAAATTTTCGTATAAGATTTTATATAGTCAGCTATGAACCAATCCTAATAAAATTTGGCACAGTGCTTTCAACTTTTATAAGTCTGATTTGTGTCAAAATTTTATTATAATATTTACATTTATATGGGATTTACGTACTTTAAAATTGTTTTAGGAATTTGGGTTATTGCCAATTATGGAGCGTTAAAACTTTATTCCGGGAGGACGTTTGGATAAGGGCTAGGTGAAATAATGGATCGATCATAACCAATTTCAACAGAATTGGTTCTTGTATCAAAATAGTCATATGTGCTAAATTGTATTAAATTTTCTTTAAATTTTATTCAAATGAACATAAAAAAGTACAGGTCTTTATGCACATAGTTTACGTGGGAAGTTGGCGTATCCTTAAACCGATTTAGCTAAAATTTGGCATAGGTGAAGATAATAAAAATACATGTCAATGTATAAAATTTGTTTTCAATTTGATTATAAATGCAGACAAAATATAATTTTGAAAGTTCTGTGTGTTTGGGAGGTGAACGTGTCTTTCAACCGATTTGGCTAAAATTCGGTACATTTATAGATAATCTAAACTTATTATAACTGTAACAAAAATATCGTTTTCAAAATTCAGTTCATCAGTTTTTGACTGTGCCAAGTTTTATGTTTCTACGATAATTCTTCTATTTTTGCCGATTCGTTATATGGAAACAAAGCACTGTACACCGCCTTCTGCCGAAAGCTATGGCTAAACAAACAGTACATAAAAATTTAATAAAAATTTTTAAAAGGTCAATATTGCAAAAAATATTTTTTTCACTAAAACTTTAACATATAACTTCATATAGCTTCATAATTATTTTTTAATTTATGTTTTACTAGCATTTAACCCGCTACTGCGTTAGCACAATAACTATTAAACTGTTTGTATCTTTATTAGTTTAGCAGATATAAGGTTACAAAATTTTTCCTCTTCACCCTCTCTTATCCCCTTAACACTGGAATTTCCATAAATCCCATCTTAGTGGATCAATTTGATGGGAGGCCAACCTACAGTCTAAATTTAATCTATCTAGCTTCAGGCGTTTGGTCTGTGCTATGCTGAACCAGTAAGTAAATCAGTATAAATATATACATAAATATATACATTTTAATAACTCTATATGACAAATTTTGGGTCATCGAATATTACCTTAATGAAAGTGTACCATCAGATTAATAAAATTTCCAAAGGTTTTTGCAAAGTTGATTCGAATTTTGATTTTATGGACTCTTAACTTTGGATATTTTGGAGTAATTTTTTCATTATGTGTAAAAAAACATTTAGAACAGTAAATTTCAATATATTTACGAGTTTTTATCGATTCATAGAATTCTAAACTTCCCTTAGGTAGGAAGGGACATTTAGTTCCTTCTCCCTTTGTGGATAAAACTATGAACCAAAATATAAGTTGGATGCCACGCTCAGTTTTTAGCCCACTTTGAGTAAAAATCAGTTTTGCTACTTTCATGAAGCTACTGGGACAATTCAAATAAAATTTCACAAACAAAAGGAATAGAAAATACTGTGTATAATAAAATTTAATCTGTATGGGAACCACGCCTCTTTTTCACTCATTTTTATTATACTATGATATTTTTTTTACAAAATCATCAAAATTTTAATAAATTTTGAAATTTGCTTGCAAATAACAAAAGCAACCCTTTTTTAAAGTGGCATCCCGTGAGCACTTTCTTTAAGGATATACATATGTGCCAAGTTTAACTTTAATCCGTTCAATAGTTTAAATGAAATTTCAAGTTAAATAAAGTAAACTATATTATAACAAAAATGTGCGTAAAAATCTAATATAAAGTAGTCTATAATACAACAACATATAATAACATTTGGATTAAATTATGTAAATGATTTTTATTTCCAATCAAATTGAAAAAAGCTCCATAAAAATTGAAATTTAAGAGGCCATAAAACCGAAATTTGCTTGACTACTGGTACGCTTTTATTTTGCTTTGGAATTATTTATGCAATTTTTTCTTGTTGCAATGTGTAATAAGCAAAACCTTAATAATTTTAAATAATTTATTATTTATTTATTAACAAATTTTAAATAATTTATTCCACTTTAAAAGAAAAAAAGAATTATTTTGTCTTCTGTTGGCCTCATAACAATCAAATGCATTTGCAAACAGAAATATAAATATTTTAAAAATCTACCTGTAATACTCGTAGATTTAATTTATAATTAGAGTATATATTTAATCAATTTATTGTTTAATTTGCATAAATAATATCACTTTTCGTATATTGCTATAATCAAATTTCAAAGAAAAAATACAAAATAAAACATGTATTAAATTAAAAAAAAATACATAATTTTAGCTATTATGTATTTTATTTTTCTATAAAAAGTCTCCTGTAATCCGTTTGTTGAAAATATTATTACCACAAAAACTTATTAAGGATTGAAATCAGTTTCAGCCAGTTGAAAAACTTTTGATAATAACCCAGATATTTTTACGCATTTTACATTTTCAAATCGGTATATTTCGCGAAGCGCTTCATAAAATTATTTTGGACAATTGTTAGTTTTGCCAAGGATAATATGTGAATCAAATATCATCAAATTCTGAAGGGGTGAGAAAATCAGTTGGTTTATTTTAAAGGGATTGACTACACAAAAAAAAACAATATTATATAATATTTTTCAATTGACACAGTTCTTTCATTTCACATCAAAATTTAATTAATATTTTCAGCAAAAATAAAATAAAAGAAATAATAAATCTAAAATTCATGTAAGTTTTTTTCTCATTTAAATTTTTAATTCATTCAATCCCATGCTTTTATCTACTTGATTGATTTAATAAATTTTTTAATTAGAAAAAATTTTCTATTTTTCATTTCTTACAGTTATTAGTAATTGATATAATAATTTTGGTGAGAGGTGTAAACAGTTTTTAATCGAATGAATTATCGTCTTGATTGGTGACTTTTGTCTGTGTGATACATAATTTTTAATAAAAAATGTTTTTCCTTTCAAATCAATTTAATATTTAAAAAAATCAAATGCAAATTCAGATTCTTTAATTTTCAACATATTTGTAATTCACTTAATTTCATCTAATATACCTGACATAAATAAATTTTAATTTGTAATTCCGATCATCTGAAATGCTTTTAAACCTAAAACAACACAAAACAAAATCTCATTACAATTTGTTTATTTTGATTTTAATGGCACAAACAGGCGAAGGGAAAGCTGGAAGGAAGAAAAATACTTACATAAGCAAATGAAAAATATATTTATAGTATAAACATACATATGTATATATGTATAGCAATGTGCAATATTTTTTTAAAGATTAAAAAAAGCAGAAAATATGAAGCGAAATAAAATATAATCAACATTAGCACGAAGCAAATATATGTTACACAAATATACAAACCTACAAATACAGTCACCGTAACAGCTGTAGAAAAATACTTGTTTTATAGTCCACATATCTCTTTCAAGATGGGTTGATTGTCTGCTTAAGAAAAAAAAAAAAAAAACTATGAAACTGACTTGGGTGCATAAACTCTGCACATACATATATACATACATTCTAAAAAAGAAAAAACCCAAACAGAAGACAGGGAGTTGGAGCTAAAGGATGATTACAAGAAAAAGTCCCAGATGTGAAAAATGTGCTACAAATTTTTACTTACTCACACTAACATTTCCTTGATATTTTCTTAAGAAGAAATATCAGTAAAAGACAATAACAATTTAAATTGTTCAAAACAGAGTGGTATTTGCTAAAATGGGTATTATGACTTCTCTCAATTATTGATTTCCAAAATTCATAGTATTTTTAGCAACATTGATAGTGAAAAAACTTCTGATAACTTCTTCCACTAGTATGTCTTGTTTACTATTTAACCAAATCAAAAAACTGAATTTAATGATTCCAATTCATGATAATAAATTGAAATACGTTTCAAAGTGATAGTTGACGCTTGAGATTCAGGACCGATAACATAACAAAATTGTGCAATAAAGATTTAGATTATTACAAAGCCACGATTCTTAAATTTTTTGCCATGATTATTTTTAATAATATTATTCCCCACCAAAATTTTCATTCCACGCAACTGACAAAAATAAAAGCTAAGAAAATCGAAAAGAGTATCTAAAAGAATCCCCATAAAGGCAATTTTGTACGTCGGTAGCAAGATGTTTTTATATACAACAACAACAACAAAATTATCCAAGAAACAAACATAGGCTACGCAGCACAATGTAAGAGATACAACCCCATTTCCGTTAACTTTGTTCAATCAGATACCAAAATCCCTTTTTCCTTGTACTCTGAATGAGTATAGATGAGCAAAATTGTTATATGCAAGTGTATGTGTTAAAAGAAATTACAGAGTAAAGTTAGAAAATCTTAAAAAGTACAACGCACACAAACTTTCTCATACATACATAGAATAAATACAAATAACAAAGAAAAAAGTGAACAAATACTTGGAATACGATACGTGTGCCCCAGGAACAACGCGTCTTTGCAATAAATCTTTTTTACGAGCGCACACAATGGCAACAATGGCCGCAGGAAGTGGCAAATGGTTGTTTGGATGGATGAAAATGAACCTAAGTAAACTATTTGAATGGAATTTCAAGAAGTAAAATGAAATAACAAATAAAAACAACAACAGCAGCAGCAAAAAACATTAACATTATAAGAAGGAAAAACAATACATTCGCACACGAACACACACAGTGGAAAATAAGTGAACAAATGTTCGATAGGAAATGAGAAAAATAACACACAGATATATGTACACATATACTCATAAACATTAAAAAAGGGTCCTAGGGTTGGGCATTAAAAAACAACACGCAGCGAAAAGAAGAAGATAAAGTATAAAAAACTGGTTTACAAAGAAGAAAGCATTTTGTATACCGCCCTGTATTTATAGAAATAACAGAAAATAAAGGCAATTTCTTAAAGTTGTCTGCCATCTTAAATTGTTCAAGATTTTAATAGAATTTCTATAAAAAAAAATCGAATTGCGAAATATATAGGTACATATTAAAAAACACATTTTGAAAAAATAAACGATTTAAAATATTAAAATGAGTAGTGCTAATTTGTTTTACAATTAATTAAAATTTTCATTGAAGATCCAAATATCCAATAGATCTTTTGAATGCTCAATGTTCAGTGTTTAAAAGAATGATTTAATTCTATTCTAAATTAAAGAATTTTTAAAAATTCACTTTTTAAATTTAACGATTTTAGAAAGAAGAGAAATTACGTTTTCTAAATGTATACACATTTGTTTACATTATATGAACTTTTGCTGAATTATTGTAATAAATGCCTGCAGTTTTCATTTTATTTTTTAATTTTTTCAACTTCCGCGATATTTTTTTCTCTTTCCCTTTTAGTACTCCTTTCCTCGACAAGTATTGCCGAGTAGTAAAATTAAGAATTTACGAAATTACAATCTCTTTTACCTTGTTCATATGAAATATTTAATCGAACAAAATATAAAATAAAAAAATAAAATGGTTCTAAAATTATTTTAAAATCTATAGACCTATAGTCTTCTAATTGTCTGTTATTTATTTAGAAATATATATATATATATATATATATATATATATATATATATATATATATATATATATATATATATATATATATATCTGTGCTAATAAGTTCTAGGTTTTAACAAAAAAGGGCATAAATTGTTCGTTACATAATTCAAATTTTAAATAAATTTACAAAAAGATAGGGTTTCATATAAAATAAGAGAAAAAATTGTGGAAGTTTTAAATAAAAAATAAAATCGCAGATATTTTTAACAATACTTCACCAAATGTTCGTGCAATATAAACAAATGTATGTATACAATTATTAAGCTTGATTTCTCTTCTATCTAAAATCGTTAAAAATTTCCTACTTGAGAAAAGATTAATTATTTACAATTTTTTTGTTTTATTCGTTAAGTCGTAAAAATCGAGGGTGTATCGAAGCCCACACTATGTCACTTCAAAAGTATATCCAACTTTTTGTACATGTAGTTTTTATGAACAAAGTAAGGGTCTTGATTTTTAAAATATCTTAGTAAGATTTGTCTGGAATATAAAGCTATATAAGGCTCTTGATTACAAAAATCCCTCATGTATATAAATAAATCTTAGTATAAACGTACTATAATGCATATGTATGTTTTATAGAAATGAACATTACAGGGTAATTCCAAAAAATTTCGACCCAGCTCGGATTTTACAAGTTCCGATTTTCTATAATATACTCCTCTATGCACTTCATATGCGCTCGATTTTTTTGTAAAATATGATAAACATTTAAGCTTGAATAACTTTTATGTGCATTATTAGATTTCAACAAACTTATAAACTGGAAAGAAGCAGAATTCTTCTTTATTATAAAGTCTTAAAAAATATCCTTTATCTTTGGATATCCTGAGAAACAATCTTTTAAATTTCATTATTTCTTTACACGATGTTTACAACGATTTTTCATTATAGTGTAAAAATTTCAAAATGAGATTTCAGTGGGATCAGAAGTTTAACAATATTTCTTTACTAACTAACATATTTTCTACTAGATATTAAGTGACTTTTAAGCACATTAATTATATACTTTTTCAAATTTTAATATAATAGATCATTATTTATTAACATAAGTTGTACACAAGTTGTAGCACATTCCTGTTACCGAAAAGAATAATATAATATTATTTTAGAAATTTTAGGAACACATTAACAGACCATTAACCCACTTTACAAAATCCGCCGAATTATTTGTGACGATTTCATAAGCAAAATCTATTTAAATTGATCATGAAGAAGCATTTTTATAAAAAGGCGATAATTATTAAAAAAAAAAGAAAAGAATACAGTTCATATTGTAAATTCTCTTACTTTGGTTTTCATATTCCCTCGATATTTTTTAGCAGAAGTATGCTTGTTGTTAAGAAAGCCCCAAAGAATTTTACAGATTTTTATATCAGATTTATAACCCATTTCTATGAATAATGGTTTTTCTCATACAAAAATATAATTAAGTTCTTTCTATTTTTATGCTACACTATTAATCTATAGCTAAGGAAAACCTGAGCTCAAAAATTAATTTACATCATGTTCAGTTCTTCGACAATTAAAACCTTTAAATTGCATAGTCTTATAAGTGAACTTTTTGTAATTTATCTAATAAAGAATTCAAATACAGTTTCACCGGTGCTTTAAAATTATAATTTGTTGATTGATGATTCCAAATACTTTAAAGAGATTCTTCTTACAATTTTCACATGTGTGCAAATTATTTTCAAATTTTTTAATAAATGTACTTTTCAAATGTCGAATTTTACTTTGTGGTAGTCTTTTTGCGGCGTGTTATTTCTTACCACAATGAAAAAAATTTGTAGAATCTAATTTTTTCTATTTAAAATATTACACAAAATGTATGAAGGACTCCGAAACTTTCAAATATATTTAGATATTCCTATAAAGAAATTTCAACTTGTAACAAAATCAGTTAAAATAACTAGAAACAAATGTAAAAATACATTATATAATAAAATAATTATACGTCAGAAAATATAATCATTTTGCACACACAAAAATTTCCGGGATTTCCTAAGATTACGGGACTGAAAAGTTCATGAATTCATATAGTAATTGACGGTATCAACATAACATTATGTATACCTATATATCTGTGGACTTTGGACAAATCAACTTAACTTAAATGTTTAAATCTTTCAGAAGAGCTAAAATCAATTATTTCTATGGAAATGTAAATTTTTTGTCATACTATGCACATACACAATGGTGCAGGGTATTATAAGGTCGGGCTTGACCAACTATATCATCATCATTACTTATTTTAATTTAATTTAAATTGACGAATGAATCCATTATATACTCTGACTTATACCTACTTATAAATAGGAATAAAAGGAACGGCAAGTGAAAAAGGAAAAACAGTATTCACATCAGCAACAAGAAGTAACATCCAATATGTGAACCAATAAATAAACTTAATGTGTATGCGAGAATATTAAAAAAGAAAATTATATTAAGTACAACATTTCTGTCAAATTGCGAGGGTGATTTGATAATGAAGTATTTTAATTTCGATTAAAGACAAACAAATTTCATATGAAGTTTGGATCTTGTAAAAATTTAATACAGGCGAGAATTTGAAAATTAAAATCTCGATCAAATACATAACTTTTCAAACTTAAACAGTCGCTTAAATTTATTTCAGCCACATACCACTTATTTCGGTTACTTTGTTACCGTTAATCACTATTGTTTTAACCTTATCGTACCACAAGTTTTTCCTTTTTTTTAATTAAAACATTTGTGATGTTTTTTTTACAACTTCTTCATTCTGAAAATAAAATAGAATTAAGACATCGCTAATATAAAAATCAGTACCATAATTACCAAACAACCTTCGTGCATTAAGTCCCATAAGAACTTTTGCCATAAGGCGTTTTCATATTTTCTTTTTTTCTTTAATAAGTATAAATGGCTAAAGTATTCATGCGTCATTCTACATACATACTTTTAATAACTATTGAAAATTTGCCTTTAAGCTCATGAAAATTGGTAACAGAGATCCTTCTTTGGTAAGTTAGTATTTTCTTTTTTAATATTTTTCGTTTTTCCAACAGTTCGTATTGCAAAATTTGCATAAATATAATTATAATAAAAGAATTTATATGTGTATTTATATACTCACACTCGCATGAAAACTTATACAGTCATGCATGCATTGAAAGACATTAAACAAAATTAAAAATATATTCATATGGAAAATGAGATTACTGTTAAAAATGAAAATATTCGTACAAAAAAATAAATAAAAAAAAAAAATGCAAGAAAGAAACCAAATAATATTATATAACGGTTTCTCATATATCTCATAATTAAAATGCATGAATTTATATTTACAGATAGACCGACGTACCAGAGTAATATATGTGAATATAAATTCATTAAACATAAAAATAAGCATGATCCAATATCAATTACATTACTTAACTTTTTTTTCCATTCATCTACACTTTTGATTCGCGCGATTTTTTTTTAATTTTAAAATTTGTTTGATTTTTTGCACGGTGCCTGTGTGCCCCTTAACGGAATGTAAATTTTGAAACAGGAATTGATACTTGTTTTCAGTATGAATATTATGCAGATTAATGGAAAGGCTTCTGCGAATCTATCAACAATACCAAAGAATCTACAAGACTCAGTAAGGTTTTGGCAAATGGTCATAATAATCCATGCTATATTAAAAGGATGGATGGCTCATGGTCAGAATCGTCAGCGGAATCTCTGGGCATTTTACTTAATATTCATTTTCCCGGCTGTACAGATGTTACGGACCAGGAGATGGGGCATTCTAAATCCTCGCAAGTAATCGAGGATGACATGATATCCGTTGAGAAAATTTCATGGGCAATGGATAGCTTCTCTCCGTACAAATCTGAAGGGCCTGATGGTATTATACCAAGGATGCTACAAAGTGCAAAGGTATACATACATCATACCCTGGTTGCATAGAATCTTTAAGCTCTGCCTAAACCTCAACTATATTCCCCGGAATTGGAGGAGAGTGCAGGTAGTGTTGATTCCAAAAACCGGAAAAAGAAGTCATGAAAATGCAAAGGACTTTTTTTTGGCTGAAAACCCTGGAGAGAAACATTGATTTACATATAAGGCGGCGTCTAGAGGGTACAACTCGACTCTCAGGAAGTCAACATACCTAAATTAAAGGTCACTCCACGGAGACGGCTCTTCATGAGGTCGTAAAGGTCATCTAGCGATCTATTGAATTTAAACAATACGCAATGGCTGCCTTTCTGGACATAGAAGGCGCCTTTAACAATGTCACGACTATGGCGATACAGAGAGCTCTGCACGAACTAGGAGTTGAGGATTATATCACCAACTGGCTGGTCTCAATGGTAGAGACAAGAATCGTCATTGCGAATTTAGGCAACAGTGTTAAGACCAAAGAAGTTATGCGTGGAACTCCACAAGGAGATGTGATTTCTCCGCTGTTATGGCTTATTGTCATTAATACCATCCTGTGCGAATTGGAAAACAAGGGAGTGAAAGTCGTGGCTTATGCGGACGATGTGGTGATACTAGTATCAGGACTGTTTCTGAACGTGATAAGCGATATCATGTCAACTGCTCTGACTACACTCAGCGACTGGTCCAAAGAATGTGGACTAGGTGTGAATTCGGGCAAGACAGAGCTGCTACTTTTCACCACAAAGATTCCGAGCTTCAGACTACCACCATTGTCACCTTGTCGGACAATGCAAAGTACTTGGGCATTATTTTGGACTCCAAGCTTTCATGGAAGCTAAACTTTCAACATAGGGTTAGTAAGGGGGTTTGAGTCCAAAACTGACAAAATGGCTATACAGTGCAATAGTATGGCCCATTCTTGTATATGGATCTCTTGTGTGGTGGACCGCTACTAGTAAGAGATACATGATGGATCAACTTTACAGGATACAAAGATCCACTTCCAATAGCATTGCAGATGCACTACGTACTAGTTCATCAGAAGCTCTGAACACTATATTGCAACGGAAAGCTGGAGATCAAGAACGCGAGGATATTAAGTTTAATACCCTCGCAATTCAATCAATCTAGCGACTATATGATTCCCCAGATGGACTTCGGAAATAATATTAAAGTCCTATTCCCCACCAGGAGTGAATGGAGAAGGGGAAATCGGTGTCGGCTCTGGTGTCTTCTTGGAATTAGATACTCATATAGACTCCCTGACGAGGCAAGCGTATTCCAAGCGGAAATACTAGCGGTCAGGGAAGCGTCCAAACTAATTCAAGATAGAAATATTCAAGGGAGTATTGGTTTATTTGTCGACAGTCAAGCGGAATTACTATCGCTTAAATCACTCAAAACTACCTCTATTCTAGTCAGACAGTGTAAAGAGGAACTGCTAGGACTAAGTCGACTGTATGACATTACTATAGTCTGGGTTCCTGCGCATAGGGATTACTATGGTAATGAACAGGCAGACGAATTATCCCGGGCAGGCTCTGCTATGCCTCCTTATCGGTTTCTGTCGCAATCCCGTTAGAAACAGTCAAAAGCAGATTCCAAAAACACTATCTGGAAAAGACAAAAAATAGATGGCGAAATCTGGACAAATGTAGAGTCGCGAAAGAAACGTGGGCTACCTACAATGAAAAGTGCTCAATGCAACTCATTGGCTACAAACATAAAGACATCTCGAGACTAATAGCATTGTTTACAGGTCACTGAACGATCGAAAAACATGCCAGCAGACTTGATCTCCATTACAATGAATACTGTCGTAGCCGTTGCAATCGCGGGAAGGAGGAGACAGTATATCATCTTCTATGTGAATGCCCAGCCTTGAACGCAATCAGACATACATTTCTGGGAAGGTACCAATTAGACAATCTCTATGTCACACTAGACTCAGTGACATTATTAACTATCTCAATGCTACAGGCTGGATCTAATTAATTTATGTTCTCATTGTTCTTATGTACACTTCTATCTCATTACAGATTCAATACAACTCATTCACCTGGCGAGAAGTGTGGTCCCATCAAAACGGATTCTAACGAGTCTAATTGATTGCCCGTAAGGTTACGGGCTACCACGTAAACCAACCAACCATGAATATTATGCGCTATATCCCATTGATGTGTCCTAAATAGTCAACGCATTAGGTAGTCTCAAAATTTGGAGCAGAAGAGCGATAATTAAAAAAATCTGTTTTTGCGAGGTACTTTCATAGTTTTTTATTATTTTACACAATGAAATCAAAGGAGCATTAAAAATAAATTTAGTACATTAATGTTATGGACTTTTTGAAAATTATGCAAAAATTGCACTTTTTTGGTATTTTTATATAGCAAATTACAATTTGTGCAAATTTTCGATATCTAGATATAAGATCGGATATAAATATAATTTCATCGGAACCATACACTTAAGTTAAATATCGTTGATAGTTGAATACGGGAAACTTTTATCAAAACACATTTCGCATGGGCACTTCGAAATGTACTATAATTAATATTATTAGTGGGATATTGTAATGCTTAATGGAAATGTAGAGGCGCATCCAAAAATTTCTAAATTTAAAAATTTAATGAACCAAAAAAAAAAAAAATTACTTGGGTTAAAAAAATAATCTAATAATCTAATGTAATAAAATTTAATAAAATATATTTTCATATAATAAAAGTATGAAGAAATAAATTAGATGCGAACCCAATTTTATGCAAAATTTAAAAAAAATTGCGGTTTTTTTGCATATCGACAATTTTAAGAATTTTAAAATAGCGGTTCTCAAATGGGGATCCGCGACAAGTGGTCCGTAAAGACATTCGTGGGGATCGCGAAGAGATCCTGAAAAATATTCTAGAAGACACAATTTATTAATGTAAGTATTATTTAGAAGTTTAAATAAAAATTCAAATGCAAGCAAGAAGCTATTTCAAAATGCAAAGATATTTTTTTACAAAAAATATCCCCAAATTACAAACAAAAGCAAAGACAATAATGAAATGAAGAAAGTGATGCTGTCCAATGATATAATATAAAGAAAACTTTACGATGTGCTAGTAATAACAATTAATTAAAAAAGATAGTAAATAGTTCAGTTTAATTAAATTTAAAGTTTTTAATTTAATTTGATGGAACTATCGATTTTACGAAACCCTATTTTTATTTTTTGTAAATATATTACACCAAGAACTTTTTAAAAAAATCGTTTCAACGCCTTTTTCGAATTCTAATCATAGAATAACATCCTGTGGAATAAGACTAATAAAATCTCAATACTGAGTACACAAAACCTTTATTTCCTAAAGAAGTTTGCGGGCTATAAAAACAAAATTTGCTTAGACGACTTTGTAATTTAAAGACAAGAAAATCCTTTCAATATGAATATCGACAAAATACCAAATCTATTTCAAAAGCAGTAACTCATGTGTTAAATTTAATTTTGAATCAACAGATTTCAAAGCGTTTCAGTTGAAATATAGCAAAGTTTATCCGCTTGTTGACTCCGAAGCGCTAAAACTATTAGAATAATTTCCATCAGCGTACATTTTTATGTGAAACTATCTTTTTCACTCTTTTAGCCATCAAAACAAAGAACTGTGTCACGCTTCCATTGCAATATCAAAAGGCGGTCGCGAAGCAAGATCTTATGAGAATCCCTGCCCCAAAATATGCTACACTCCATCAAACTTAGAAAATATCGTAACTTTTGTTTGATATCAAAAAAAAAAAGAAAAATGTAAGGCCTCAATCAAAAATTTTTGATAATGGCCCGCCCATATATGTACATATATCTGTGAAATTTTAACAAACATCTTCAGTAGCGATAAGTTCATTGAAAGTTTTTTTAATAAAATTAAATTTTAAAAACACGTCGTCTTTGTATGATTCATAGCTTTAAAAAGATAAAGAAAAATTAAAAATTTTCTGTGTAAGAAAAAAGTACGTTTTTAAAAATTCTAATAAATTTTGAATAAAAAAAAAGGAGAAAATATTTTCGGTATAACGTCTAGAGGATCATATTTGTTCTCCAAATAATGTTATGCTAAAAATTAAAATGATTAAATTTATTGTGAAAATTTTCAAAATTTTAAATATATTTGGATAAAGTTCAAAAATTCAATTATGTCGTTAAATGCGCCTCTTAAAATAACATACTTTATTAGTCCTTGCGATAAATATTAAGGAAAATAAAAAAACTAAAAAGGACATTTAGTAATTTTAATCCACCTCGCGAAATTGTAATGAGTGGGAATATTTGTACCTTTCATTTTTATGCCACCCTAATATACATATACATAGTTAGTTATATAGGTATTTATTTCGTGGAACATTTTTTATAAGATTTAATTCTAATAACTAAACATTAGTTGTATAATTATTATTTATTACTTATAAATCTTTATTGATTATTTCTAATTAAAATATAAAAATACATTAATATACATATACATTTTATTTAAACCTCTCCTACTGGGAGGTCTTAATCGAAGATGAGAAAAAGTAACGACCTTTTGTTCAGGATACCAACTGCAATCAAGCTGTGGCAATACAAAAACGTTTATAAAATTTATGACATTTCGAAATAAATTCCCGCCATTAAAAACAAAACAAAAACGTAATAAAAAAGATTTATATACTCATCTTAATTATTATAATGGCGTAAAATAAAATAAAAATGACCAGTTACTTAAAATGTTTTATTTTCAACCACGCCTTAAGATTTTGATCTCATATGTTTCCGTCTCTTTCTCTTTTTTTCAAGCACTTACACAAAATAAGAATATAAACCAATACGGATTTTGTCTTTTATGGTCAGCTGCATAATTAGAGCAAAACCAAAACTTAAAATCAGTTCTGAATTATTCATTTTGAACCTGAAGACAACATGTGGCCGAGCGATCGTTTATGGAAGATACAACAACATTAAATACTCAAAATTAAGAAAACAATAAAATATAACAAATAAATATTCATTCCGTCAAACAACAACATCAACCAAAAATGAAAACAAAGATTGGCAATAATTAATTTTAATAAAACATTCCAGCTTCTTTTTGTTTTTGTGCCACAAATACAATCGGATAACTGACATACAGATGTATGGATGGAAACAGATTCTTTTCTTAGTCATACGGTACGTACATACGTACATACACGAACACAGGTAACTACTATACTGAAAGAAACAAGATGAAGTTGACTTTTAAATACAATTTATTACTTTTACATAAATTTTCACAAAGATACGAAACGACAATGACAGCCGTAGCAGCAGTCGCTATCAGCCGCAATATAAACCAAAGATCAGATCAGTTAAATTCTCTCGACGGCGTTCACAAACATGCGCTTGCTTAATGAAGATCTGAAGATCGTTTACCTGTTAATTTCATTTGTTATTTCCACGTAAATTACTAATTTAAAAATAAAATACAAAACTAAATTAGTATACGGCATTTAATAGGACGAGTAAAGTAATAAAAATGTTTTATTTGACAACGATTTATTTGTTTTTCATTTTTCTTTTGATATTTTGGGTTAATTAAGATGCAATGTGATGACGGGTTTTATGGATAAAGACGGTTTTAATTACGAATGAATAAATTAAAAATGTCAATGGATATAGAAATTGTAAAACTAAATTTGTTAAATTATAGAAAGATATAAAGAATTGAAAGGATATTTTGTGGGTGAATCATATCACAAAAACTCGGATTGCCAAAATCAAAGTTCTTTACAATAGCCTTATGCTTATTAGGACTTCCAAAATTATAGATAGTAAAAGCCCTATAAAAGATTATATCAGTATCTTACGAAATGCAAACGCAACTTTTTCATCAAATCGGTATAACCTTCAGTCAATTGCTTATTATTAGACGAATACCAAAGTTTACATAACAAAGCGATATAGTCTACAAGGAAAAATATTAAGATGATTAAAAAAATACTCGCTTCAAAATGTAATAGCTTTCATCAAGGTTTCCCAAATGGGGTCCGCAAAGGAGACCGAAAATGTGTATTTTTCAGCATATATAATTATACGGCGCCTTTCATTTGGATGTGGAAAATCTATTGAAGCTTCGTATAATATATCAATGCTAATAGCAAAAGCAAAGAAACCACATCTAATTGGTGAACTTTTAATTAAGCGTCATTTTGCTGGCGTTGGGAATATAAAAAAAAATATTATGAGTATACATTTGCCATATAATTCTGAAAAAAAGAATTGTTAGACTTCAGTACAATGAAACGACTGATATTTCTAATCGGCTTTTATGTTATTGCAGAAAGTGAATTAAAAGAAGAATAATTTTTTACTAAACCTTTAATCGCTTAAATCTCACTATATAATTCAGCGACTTGCTGCGAAAACCTTAATTAATATATTTAAAAGTAAAAGATGTAGTAAATTTTTTAAAAACTAGTGCCTTAAGAAATAATAATAGTTCTTTAAATCCTATGTATCCATTTAAATACAAAACATAAGAAATTACTACCCCATACCGATGTCTGTTGGATTTCGAAGGGAAATATGCTGAAGTGATTAAAGATAGAAGTAGAGATTAAAAGGTAGAAGTAGAGATTTTCCTATTATACAAAAATTAATTTATTTATAAAACATTTACAGAAAACTAGTTTTATATATTACTTTGCCTATATCTAAAAATTTTTCAACGCGTTAAACAATCTACAATTCATAAAATACAAAGTTAAATCACGTTTTGATCTTATACGGAGCACCCAATCAAAAATTCTTAGGACCATGACGGGTGCACCATGGTACTTAACAAATGAAAATATCAATTGAGATTTAGAGGTGCCGTTAGTTAAGACGAGTTCAGGAAATTCAGAGAAAAATACATCCTTAAACTACAGAGTCTTTCCAACCCACCAACAAGATTTCCTGCTTCGTTGAGCCGACCTACCATCCTGCTGATGTGAGGCTCATTTAACTCTCCTTAGAAAAAAACTAGTTTTAGTTTTAAGATTTAAATACTTGTTATGAGGCCTATAAAAGATAGATTCGATAAATAAATAAAAAGTTAAAAAAATATCACGTTTGGATGTGGAAAATGAAATAAAAAGATTTTTTTAGAAAATTTTCCCAATGTTAAAAAAAATAAAATTAAATAAAAAAAAAATTAAAAATTTCCAAAAATTTTATTGATGAAAAGTTTATAAATTTGAAATTTTTATTATGAATAAAGTCTTTAATATTTTTATGAGCTTTAAAAGATTCATTGTTTTTATATTTAATAAATAAAGGAATATAGGTGACGCAATTTTATTTAAAATAAATACCTTTTGGGTTTTTAGTATTTTTCATTTCTACTATACTAAAAATCAAATGTGTCAAAAGGTCCGCGAAAAAACAAAAATTTCTAAAAGGGTTTGTGAATACATTGTCTTCAATTTATTATTTATTATTTTTTTTTTTTATTATTATTGCATTATTATCTTTTTAGCTTATATTTTTATTTTTAAAGCTAATTATGTTCACACGCTGAAAGAAAAAACATGAATTTAGCCCTAAATTTCTCTTACAAAATATTTATGTTGTATTAAAACTAGGACAATATTTATAAATAAAATCGTTATAGATCAAAAACAAAAAAGTTGTAGAACAAACAATATTTTAATAAATATATTTTAAAACTTAGATATCATGAATTCCAGGAAAAATTGATGAAAAATTACGGTTTTTGACTTTGAAATTAAGCAGATATTTAAGCTAGGGAATAAAATGGATATTTTTATTTTTCTAAATTTCGAAGAACTTGCGATTTTAGTTGCGATATTTATTTCTAGAAAATGATGAAAAATATACGAAGTATCTAGGTTTAAATAATTATAACGTTTTAGGTTATTTGTTTTAGGTTCCAATCAGATTTCAGTGAGAAAGTAATTATGTCCTCTTCAAGTCTAATAATTAAAAAAAAAATACTCTTTAAAAAAGTGCATATAGAATAATGCAATTGCATTTTTCAGATGCGTTTTTTTTAACTGTTTTCTCCTTTCGATTTTTAATTTTCTCATTTCAAATAATATGTCTACTAATTTTAAAAATTTATAGATTTTTTTTTTAATATTTAAGTTTTTGTAAGTTTTACGCAGAGTGTGCAAACTCAAACATATATACTCAACACGTATACAAAATTATTAGAAAAAGTAGAATTTACCTATACATAACATCTTAGGATTTTGAAAATGACCTCAAAACGGAAGAAATTCTGGGGTAGCAACCCCAGATACAAAAAATCTAAATCTAGTAATAGATTTCAAGTTTTATCTGGAAGATGATGACAACTCTAGTGTCGATATTGAAGAAGATACCGAGGATGCAGTAAAAGTACCCCCAATTATTGTGGATAGCTGTCATAACTTAACAGCAGTAATGAAACTTCTAGGAAAACGTTGCAAGTACAAAAAATGTCAATTGGCACTAAGATAATTCCAAATACATTGTCTGAGTAGGAAGATAATTTTAAAAAACTAAAATTGGAGCAGATACAGATTATTCCTTACTGGGTGCGTAGTAAGGAATAATAAATAATTTAAACTCATGCTATTTGCTTTGCCCAAAATTGATATTAGATGAATTTAAGTTCAGCTTTAACATAGAACTTGCTAATATTAAAGAAGTTCAAACATCTCGGTCAAATGATGACGACGCTTTATTCATGCTGGATTTTAAAAGAGAGCAAATTACTAATCGTAAAGTAGTCAAAATAAAATATGTTTATGATGTCATAGTTTATTGTAGAAATCCACTTCGTAGATCTTGGGGACCAACCCAATATTCAAAGTGTACAATGTATGGGCATGGCTCAGAAAACTGCTATAGAGGTTCAGATTACCTAGGATGTGGTGGAAGCCATAATTATGCAAACTGTGAGCTAAATAAAACTTCCGCAAACGATCCTGTGATCTATAAATGTTTTAACTGTATAAAAAGGAATTTAAAAAACGTAAATCATCGTGCAGATGACCCACACTGTCCCTCAAGAAAGGAGTATATTGAGATCAGAACCAAAGTCACTAACAGCAGACGTCGGAACATTTTTGCTCAAGGAATAATAGTTACTCTTCATTGGAGGAAGAACCATCTCAAATAAATACTCAAAACAAAACAGGTAACTCTGGAAAAGTTTCGTATGTTACATTAGCAAGTACAAGTCGTCGTGTTGATGACAATAATGATATTTCTAATCAATAAATTTTAGAGATTTATTTCGAAGCCATTTATGCATTGGAAAAATGAAAAACCAAGTATGACAAATTGAGAGTGCTTGGCAACATGCTTCGTCATGTTATATAATCAAACAATATGTTGTCTTAAGGTTATGTATTGGAATGTCCAAGGTATAACAAATTCTGCATCTATATTAGAATTAGAACATTTTTTAAATGAACAACAAGTAGACCTTATTTTAATTAATGAAACGTTCTTAAAAGCAAATAATAAATTTAAAATTGCCAATTATAAAATTTATATGGAGGATCGAATAGCACATGGTGGGGTTGTTTTAATAGGCGTCAAAATGTCTATTCCTCATGAACGAATCTCAAAATACCTAACCACAGTTATAGAAAATTTTTCAATATTAATTAAAATAAACAACAAACCAATTAGATTTACGTCTGTATACTGACCAAAACAGATTTATAAAATGTGTATTATACCGATAATGACCTATGGATGCCAAATATGGACAACAAAATGTGCAAAAACTTATTAAAAAAAACTACAAATAATACAAAATAAAAATTTAAAAATTATTTATAATTTACCACGGAAGTACTCCACAGTTTGTTTACAAGAAAATTGCAAGGATGTAATATATCATCGGAGAGAAATTTAATATTGAGTATGTCAAAACAGCTGACTTTGTTTATTAATTATCATATCAATAAAGACAAAAACAACAGATGGCATCAGTTTCTGAAAAAGTTCCCAGCAGGCAATAAAAAATTTTATGAACTGAATAAAGCTATGAAAGGTAAACAAGAAAATGTTAGACAGTTTAACAATAGATGGCGCTGTTATTCATAATAATTTTCAAAAAGCTGATATTATTGCAGATGTTTTTGAAAAATTCATAATACAACGGGTAATATAACATAACCTATTGATCGTAAGGTCTATAAATATAGTGAATTGCTAGACAAACAAACCGTTTTCGGCAGTATTCAACAACATACAATATGTCAAAATGAAGTGAAGTTTTTTACAAAGACGCTAAAAAATGAAGAAGCCCCAAGTGTAGATGGGATAAATGCAATTCTATTAAAAATTATGTCCGATAATTTTTTTAATTGTATTGCAAAAATATTTAACTGGTGTTTGAAAAATGGATATTTTACAAAAAAATTTAAAACTGCAAAAGTTATACCAATCGCAAAGCCAGGAAAAGATGCCAAATCACCAAATAGCTATCGTTCGACTATCCACCAGGTAAAAAGATTTTTTAATCTTATTCAGCACAACAATGATAACAGAAAAAGTACTGGAGTGGTCTTATTAGATGTCGAAAAAGCATTTGACTCCATTTGGCATAACGGACTGATTTATAAGCTTAGCAGGTTTGGCTACCCAATCTATTTGCAAACAATAATAAGAAGCTTTTTAAATGAAAGATCTTTTGTGGTGAATGTTGATGATGTGCATTCAATGTACATACCTGATTTAAAATTATTAAAAACCATAAGTCAGCGCTGTATGCAGATGACACTGCGCTAATAACAACTGGTAAAGTCTCAAATGCAATCGTTAAAGATTTGGAAAAATCTTTATTACAAACTAAGAAATTCTTCTTGAAATGAAAAATTAAAATCAACGAGTTAAAAACTGAAGCAATCATATTCGCTTTTAATAAATCGCCAAAACGAATACCCAGTAGAACACTTTCAATTCAAGGAACTGAAATACCTTTCCTAGATTATGTTAATTACTTGGGGATTACACTTGATAAAAAGTTAACCTTTAAACAGCATATATTACAAACCTATACAAAAGCAATTAAATGTGGCAGAGCTCTATTTCCGTTATTAAATCGTAAATCAACTTTAAATCATAAAAACAAAATATTACTTTATCAAATGTGTAGTATACCAATAATGACCTATGGATGCCAAATATGGACAACAAAATGTGAAAAAACTTATTAAAAAAAAAACTACAAATAATACAAAATACAAATTTAAAAATTATTTATAATTTACCACGGAGGTACTCCACAATTTGTTTACATAGGAAATATAAAGAGGACTTGCTTGCAACGGTTACTAGCAAACTAAAGCAAAGCTTTGAAGATCGTAACAGTATTCAAACTACGTTTTAATAAGAAATTTGCATACGAGTAGCTAGCTCTTTTCCGTCTTTAACTCTAAAGATGATAAAAGGGATATCATAAGAATTTATTTGACATTTTCTTATAAATAAGGTTTTTCTATCTTTTTCCCTTAATTTGTAAATAATTTAATTATAAATGTATACATTATTATTTAAAAAAACTTTTTAATTTGCTGCAATACCATTTAGTATTTAGTAGTACCTCAAACATTGTAAATATATAAAGATTTTTTACAATTTTGGCTTGTTAATGATGATAGATAAATAAATTTAAAAAAAAAAAAAATTCCCAAACTTTTTGATTTCCCGGGATAGCGGGAGAATTTTTCTTACTAAATACTATAATTATTATAGTTTATATATATAAATAGGATGAATTTTGTCTTACAGATTTAAAATTGTAAATGTACTGAGAAAAGGAAATTTATTCTACTTATTAATCAACTCGAATGAATACTGACATATTATATGTCAGTATTCATTCTGACATATAATATGCTTAATATTATATCGACATAATATTAAGCAGTATTGTTGTACTTATTTAAACTATATGTACCATAAATCAATGTCATATTTGCGACAGAAAAATAGACATATCAGAAATTGAATAACGAAATACTTCGACAAATATTTACTCAAATATTTTTTAATCAAGTTTGTAAATTTCTTTAAAAATTAAATATATTAAGAATTTACTAAAAATGTAGAATTTAATAATTCCTAAAATTTCAAAAACATGTTATAAATGATATCTTTCATAATTTTAAATACAATATTCCTTATAAAACATTCGCTTTCATGTTATAGATCCGATTAGACATTTTCATTCACAGAGAATATTTTCTGTAGTTTTCCAGTTACAAATTAAAAGAATAACTAATGACTTGTCAGATTCACTACTTACATTTTCTCCTAACTTTCTTAATTTTTGTCAAACTTCTATCAGATAAAATGCACATGTTGTAGTTCTGCCATATTTATAACATATATTTAAAATATCTATACTTATATTTCCCCACTTGTTGGTTTTTAGGGCTGACCTTTTGTTAAGATATTCAATTGAATTCATGCTATAGAATCATCCCATTTAAATCATCTAATGAATTGTACATAAAAACTTACTAATGAAATTGTCCTTAAATTATAGTTAACAGCTAGATTTTTAGCCTAATTTTTATTAAAAAATTTGTTAAAATTCACGCAGTTTTCTTGCATTTAAATAGTTTTAAAATTCCTGAGAATCCTGGACGAAAGTCCCGGGAGAGTGGGACATGAAAAGTTGAAAATTTCCCGGGAATCCCGGGACGAGAAATCTGGGTATATATTACGTAATTCAATACAGAAAAAAAATAAAAATCGTATTTGATTACAAAATTCAAAGGTCTAAATAAAAATTTTTTAATTTTCAGCTTATAAAGATTTTTGTCACATTGACTAATTAATTTCTATTTTTTTTTTTTTTTTTTGGTAACTTGCCAAATTTAAATATTTGTTTTAGTTTTTAACGACATTTTATTGTCAAACTAACCATATTTCTGTTGAATAGAAATTAATTTACAGTAAATTAGTTCTTTTGTTTGATTATGATAATTGTTAATTATTTGCAGGATTGTAACTAAAATTTTAATTAAATCAACAAATCCTTTGTTGGGTTTTATATTCTTTCAAATAGAGACTAAATTTATTTGACTTTTGGTTGGATTTTTATTTATTTTCAATTAAAAGTTTTATCCTTTAATTTCACCAAAAATGAGAAAAATGTCTTAATATTTTTTATTTTTTAAAAGAAATATTATATAAAAATATATTAAAAGAAAATATAATAATATATCTTAGAGTTATTTTTTTACATTTAACGACCGCTAATTACTAATTTTTAAAATCATACTTAAATAATAAATTTTATGTTTCTAGATATAAGGTACTTTTTAATATTACATATAATCTATAAAATTTCTGAATATTATTTGTCTGAATTAAATAAGTACATAATAATTGTTGCATGAAGTTGTAAGATAAATCTGACTGTTTAGAAAACTCCAGAAGAAAGAAATTAAAAGCTATATTAACTACATTTTTTCGAATGAAAATGTACTTATTCATTTCTAATATTTGCACTTGTATTATGTAATTGATTAAAGAATTATTTTCTGGAACTGTAATAATGTAATATATATATATATACATATATATATATATATATATATATATATATATATATATATATACATATATATATGTATATGTAATCCTACCTAATTCTCGAAAGCAGTATCGTTCTTTTCAGGTGCGAAAGCACTTTTTGAAACGTGTTTTAAATTAAAAATGTTGCTGTATATTTTGCCCCTATTGCCAGTATTGTAATATTCCTGATATTGTATGATTTCTAATTAATACTTAAATTATTTATAATCAAAAAATGCATACTTACCAATCTTTTGAAGAGAAATTGTAACAATCAGCAAATGCTTTGTAAATGTGTTGCTCTGTACTTACATCATCATTCAAAAGATTTTTTTTTATCCATTTAACAAATTTTTTGGTTAAAATAAATTTTAAACTTATTAATCTTTTCTTAAGTGAATTTATCGATTGCTTTTTAGCACAACATGTTTTTGACTAATGCTTTTACCAATTTAACTACATTTTTCATCACCAACATTTTTGTATTAATAAAACGAAATTGAAGGTAATTTTGATTTTTTTCTATGAAGGGTTTTTGATTCAGTAAAATTTTTTTCATTTAACGTATTTTCTTCTTAAATATCCCGCAAAATATATCGGAATTTGTTCAAAATTCACAAAACCTTCATTGAATACTAAGTAGCTAATGTCCTGAATTATTTATTCCAAATCAATTCTTTTGAGCAAGTTATAAACGTATTAAGTAAAAATAATAAGAAATATAAAGTAGTTCTAATATAATTTTCACAAGAATTGAAATTACAACCACGTGCTAAATTCATGGATGTTTCACCAAAATTGGAACTAGTTCATTAGCGTAAGTGAATTCACTAATGAATTGTATGCTCTTTTTCTTTGCTGGGATAGAATGTATTTATTAAATAGGAGAAAGAATTTTATGACTTATTTATACGATTTACCTCAGATAGTCCAGTTATCTGAAAGTTATAACTATAACTGAGAAATTAAATATTATAACAAACATTGACTTATTTGCATTAAAAACCATATACATCCAATTAACGTTAACTAAAACACCACACATCCACTTCTATCCACATATAGACTTCTTTATGTGAATTGAAATGATCGCAGGCATAGAAAGGCAATCCTTTCTAATTATTTTGAGATTCAAAATGAAATTTATTTGAATTTGAATGAAAATTGTTGTACCGTCAGTTGTTATTTTTGGTTTCTATTTTTGTTGAAACTCATAATCATAAATATGAATTTAACAAATCCCACAATAGACTTTTAAACATTTTACCCAACAACCAAAAGTCAGAGTTCATACATGTTATAAGTCCTTTTTTTTGAGTTCTTATCAGTGTTGGGATTTATGGCACAATTGTGATAATTTTGGCACCGTTGGGCTTTGGAATTTGTTTTGGCACCTTTTTCACCAATTGAGTATTATGTTCACAAATTAGTTTTTGACTTCTTTTTCGAAAAACACAATGAGTTTAAACATCATTATTCACATATCATTTTGTTGTGTCTTTTCTTTTGGCCTGTTTTTCGTTTGCCAAAATATTTTCACAAAATTTTGATTTAAATAAAAATTTTACACACAAAAACTCTTTAATTCAAAAAATACAATTTTTAAACATAAAAAATTTATGAACAAATATAAATTTCATTTATAATTTTTAATTTTTTGTTTTTAAACTGTTTGATAATTTTTAAAAACTGTTTTTCCAACAAATTTCTATGTACTAAAAATACTAAAAATTTCTTCTCTGTATAGAAATTGTATAGAATTTAAATAATTAAACAACTCCAAGCTAGATGTTTTTTGGCTTTGAGATACGAAAAACCAAATCAATTTGTTTGTATTTTTTGAGAAAACGATTCATTTTTGAAAAAAACCTCTAGTGAACATATCATAAAATAAATTTATTTATCTAAATTTGTACAATATTTCCACCATGTTTCACTGAATGATACAAGTTTACTCTGAATGATTTCAAGACAACTATTACAACAAAATAAAAGTTCATATATGTATTTCAGCAAAACATTATATGTACATATATCAATAATATATTATAATATAAGAGCAAGTGCAAATTATTTTATTATATAAGCGAAAAAAGCGTAAGATGCGAGATATGGGTATTAAAAAAAATAAATTCTGTAGCACGAAGTGATCACTTGATTTTAGAATCTTATACAGGACTAAATTATTCTAAGTATATATTTAGGTGGTCCAAAATTATTTTTGGCATGATAAATTTAAACGTACCTAGAATTATGAACTGAACCATCCTTTTTAACATCTTGGCCAAATTTCAAGTTTCTACAATTAATGGAACATGATGCTATACTATCATTTATGTTGATATCCTCTTTCATAAATTTTAAATGCTCAGTACTCTTTTTTTTCTTTTTCATGGATTATGTTGTATATGATACTTTCAATTTACTGTCGCTCATTTCGAGGTATAATACATTTTCAGCTATTATAAATACCATCTCTTAAATTTGTGTTCGATTACTAAGTCGAAAAACTATACTTATCCCTTTTCAACCCTTCTTGGCACATCTGTGATCCCAACTTGGCACTAAATAAAAATTATCAAATCCCATCTCTGGTTCGTATACCAACTAAACAAGCACATATACATATACTTATTTTAGTATGTGTGTATGTACGTTCCTTATTTGGTGAATGTATTAGAAAATTTCCATTAAATACCTTGTGATTTTATAGAAATTTACTGTTACTGGTGAATCACATTCTGACTCAGGCTCTCTGTACTTCTACTAAGGGTAGTAAGTTGCTTGGAAAAGGGGACAGATGATATTGTTGTAGCGGTGGTTAGTTTCTGTATGGTCTTTATATTGTAGTTTATGTCATTAAATGTTTATTTCAGTTAAAACATTGCTTGAGAAACACCTAAGTATAGTACATTGACAAAGGAATTAAAATACACTCAAAGTATTTAAGGTCAATATCATACACAGCCTTTTCCTCAACCTATGTTGTATTAACCGTGGATAGAATCGCTCTTTTCAAATTTCAACAAATCTCATTATACTAAATAGGTGAGGCGTGTAAGTTTACGTCAAATCATAGAATTCGAAGTCATAACACATAATAGATTTAAATAAAAATAGGATATAATGAAAATAATATATTTAAAAATATTTCCATTAAAATTTAATTTGCTAAATTTTTGGAATGTATAAATTGTATATCATTTTTCTAAACTTTATTGGAATTGCTTTAATATTAGCTCTTGTATAGTTTTGGGCTGTGTTGTTGTATAAATTCTAGGCATATCAATCACAGTGGTCGAAATCTCTGATCCAGCGGCATTTAGTTGAAATTTTGAAAGCTTTAGATTAATATTTTATGGTATTCGGATCACCAATACTTCATTGGTAAATTGAAATTTTTACTTTTAGTTTGTTTTCAATATTCGCACAACCGTAAGGGGTCAAAAATAGCATATGTTGCAGCAAGTGAGAGAATATTTATTCAGTGCGTGTTTTTGATTATTTTTAATTTTTTTTTTTTAATTTTAAAAACTAAAAATTTGATAAAATTTGTCATAAATAATTTTTTTTTGTTTTGGTACAAGAACAAAGTCTATTAAAATTGGTTATTATCGGTTCATTATTTCACCTAGCCCTCATGTAAATACGCTCCCGAAATAGGGATTTAACGCTAATAAATAAGTATTTTAATGCAATTAGGCACAAATAAGTTCTATATAATTATAAACGTGTGTGCCAAATTAAATAAAAAATCAAAATCCCAAAATCACTTTAACATGATTTATATATAAACGTTATTATTAAGATTTTGACAAGAACAACTTTTATACAAATAGAAAGTAAAGTGAAAAATTTTTTGAGTATAGATCCAAAATTAGCTATACCTGCCATATAAGGCCTATTTTTGGAAATCACTAAAATCATCAAAAGGGGCACGAAATATGAGCAGGGCACCCAAAACGTCTGGCATATAATATAAAAATCCAATAATGCGCACCATGTATGGACGCAATTTCATATTTATAGGTTTTAAATTAGGAAAATAACATTGTCGCAAACATAGCAACATAATGAAACTGTGTTAATTATATAGCATTTTTTGTGTTATATGTGTATCAAACTTGATGTAATTCGCTTCATTAGTTTTCATGTAACAGTTTAAAAAAATGGGTGTAAGATGTGGGCGTGGTATTCGGTCAAGCTATTACAAAGCGAAGCACATGTTCTGTAGAAATTAGTTCTTTAAACAATTCAATACAAAAATCAATACTAAACTTCGTTATTAACCAGTTACGAATTTAATGCCGCTAGAATGGATATTTCGACCACTGTGCATAGGTACGGTTATTATTGTTGTAGTTAATATTCAATGTTACTAAGTTTTCTTTGGATGTGTGAATCTGTATATGAATAGAAAATTGCACAATGTATATTGTAGTGCAAAATGGATAAATGTACCTGTTTTGTCTATGAGTACATACTTACTTTTCGTGAGGCTTAAATGGCCAGGGCTGCCAGATACTTTTTTAGGCCAACTCCCAAGGTATATATATATATATATATATATATATATATTTGTGCTTTTTCTTTACAGAGATGATGAGACGATGATGGATGAATAATTTTACATAACTATATCGTCATAACTATATCGGTGCGCTGACGAAAAGTCCTATGTGTAGTTTTCTCAAATTTGTTCATTGGACTATCCAAATGCTTTACTGACTTAATTTAAAATTTAATTTAAAATTTAATTTTAATATATTTTCAAATACTTGGATTAGTTCCGAAGCTATTAAAACGATTAACATGTAATTTTGTATGGCTTTCATAGTTTTTTCACTCTCCTGTTCTAAAATGCATACGACTTTCGTCCTATGATGCAGTTAGGTTAACAATATCTCATGGAATAAAACAAAAAAATTCAAGATCTGAAATGGTTCCATGTGGTATCGGTAAACACTCAAATTTAAAAAATCCAAAAGAAGTGTTTGAAAATATCAGATTTTTTATCTTTCTTTTGATTCCCGTAAACGCGGATTTTAACATATGTGTCCAATTTCTCTATCGTAAACTATAAACACTTGTAGAAATGGGCCAAATTGTGGTCAATCAATGTGCCGTTAACCAGTGTTGAATTATATTGTTTACAATTGATGAAACCTAAATTTAAAAAAAAAAAATTAAATTTTGTACAGTTTTTCCATTAGACAATTTGCGCTGTTCCGAGTATTTATTTTATTGCTTTTATAATTATAAATTGTTTGAAATACATCTCGTTAATGTGCAGCGCTATAGGGGGTGTCCAAACTTGGGGAGAAAAGGCGTCTTAATTCATAATTTCAGTGAAGCTAAAGCATCGCTTTATCGAAAAAGTGTCCAAATTATATTTTAAAATTGTGGAGCGATAAATTATTAAATTGCAAAAAATTATAAATATGAATTGAAATAAGTATATCTATTCCATTTTAGTGGCATTCAAAAATAATTACGCGTTTGAATTTAATGAAACTTTTAACATTTTTGTCATTTATGTTCTAAGGGGAGGTTTAAATGGGTATATGGTCGCGATTATGTTCAATAATATAAAACTTACCGAATTTTGTTTAATATGTATTTTATATACATCTGTGTAGATTACATATATGCATTTATTATTGATATCGAACAATATTTTTAAACTTCTACATTTTAAGTATCACAACATAAACGGTAATTTCCTATCCATTAGTATAATTATATAATTTTTTTTATTGTCAATTATTAAAAATATATAAAAATTTTTTACAAAATTTAAAAACGAGAAATTATATGCATACTTGTTTGATTAAAATTATTATCTTCATTGCCATCTACAATATCATATCACTTTTAATTTATATTTCAGACATATTGATGTCGATTATATGCGTGTGGTAACTATACCCCACACCACCATAGGTGGTTGGGGTATTATTTTTTAAATGTTGTTGACAATATAATTTTGGCAATTTTTTATAACCTTTTATCTTAAACCTCCATAACACTAACGCCGTTCGCTAAAGATCATTCACGCAAACAGACTCGTGTTTCATTGAAGCCAGCTAATATTGGTACTAAATAGAATTGATGTGTCATTAAAAAAATGTTCAAATTTTTAAAATTCAAAATGTAGACCTTAAAAAATTGCCAAATGACATATTTTTTTTCTGTAAAAGTGAAAATTCACAATCAACTTTCTGATATTTATCATTAATATCCATCAAATTTTTTATTACTTTTAAATCGCTTTTTGACGCCTCAGCTATACTCAATCAGGTACGATCGTCTCCCGAAGTTTATATTGCGTGCTATTTTGAAGTTTGACTTTTGTTAAACTCATAACTGAAAGTATGAATTTTAACGATCCCTACCGATCGTTAGCATATTAAGGACTATTTATACAAGTTATTTATAATGACACGTAAATGTAGCATCTTTAAAAGATATAATATTGATCAAAATTCCAATTTTAAGAACTAAATAAAGATACAATTAATACATAATTTCCTCGAAAAAATCCCCAAAATAGTTTAGATATCCGCAACAAATTCCCCAAATCAAAACCAAAATTTTCATACCTTTCTGCTAAGAAAAATTAAAAAAAATATCTGGCAGACCTGTGTGTGGCTATTAAATAGATTTATGCGATAGTTTTGTTGTTGAACTTTTGCAAAAAAAAACTTACATACATGTGTTAGTATATGTAATTGTGTAAAATACATGCATTTAAAAGTTTGTATGTATTTCAATTTATTAATGTTTGTTTTTGTTTGCCAAAGTTTTAATGTCATTTAGATTTGGTTACGTGCGCGTTTAATGGGCAATTAGTGCTATCAAAATCCCATATATAGTAATTTTGATAATTTTGTCTGTTATAAAAGCACCAACCCAGTCTAACATTTCCCCATACATAAAAACAGACTGACATTCATTTACTTTTGGTAAAATAAATGAACTTTTCCTGTTGTTATTTGTTTACAAAATAAACAACAAACAAAACAAAATGACAAAAAAAAAATAATGATAATGATGATGGCGATAATGATTTTGTTTGTTGAAGCGTATGTTTTGATAACGTTTGAATGTGAATTAATATTTATTCCTTGCTAAAATTACAGAAGAGTAAATTAAAATAAAAAGGATTGTAAATATTATAGTGGAAGGAATACTTTTGCACTGGGTAAGTCATTGAGATGTTGGTTTTTAAATTTTATAAATAAACAATAATCTTATGTGAAAGTGAAAAAAATATCAGTTTTATTATAATACCGAGGGTAATAAGTTGGTATTCCGGAATGCATTTCATATGGTAGGATCTTACCAAATGCATACATGGAATGTCTAAATTATGAATATACCTATAATCCTAAACTCACAACTTAAAGTTAGTAAAATGTCTATTTCAAGCTTGGATTTTGAGTAAAAAAGAGGAGTTTAAAAGATTTGCAAATTAATAAAAACAGATATTAGTTATATGTAACAAAAACGTTTTAAATTACTTCTTAAAATTTCGTTAGAAATAACTTTAAATTCTTAACGTTATTTCTTTTCGCATAATAATAAGAAAAGGAAGGAGTTGACATTACCAAAAAAAAAAAACAAAGTTCTTTAGCCAATAAGAAACGATTACCAGCAAAAACTTCGTTTAAACAGTTTTTTCTTTGTTTTATCTTATTTTGCTGAGTAGTTCATAGTTAACCTCCTCCCTCAGCAAAAACAAAAAACAAAAAAGGGAAAAATTTCTTGTGCCAACGTATTTTACAGTTTTTTTTTTCAGAATCTCTTAACTTAAGCATGAAGAAGATAAAGAAATTCCAACAAGTTAAAAACAACAGGAGAAACCCAACATCGAACATACGAATACACACAAATTTGGCCAAGTCAGTATACAGTTTTTACTGAGAAGGAGTTCAAAAGGAAAAAGTTTAATATATTTTTTTATATTCGTTTTTATTTTTTTACCATAATCAAAACCATTTCTATAACGATAACAATTCTCATAATACTATCGCTATCGTCTAAACGATAATGCGCACATAAATGCGCACTAAAATCAATACAAGAATACACAAAAATTTTAGTGTTTTCTTAAAGAATAATGGAACCAACTATACAAAAAAGGTCACCAATCACCAAAATAATTCATTCAATTAAACATTTTTTTAATTTGAACATCTCACCAAAATGATTATATTAATTACTAAAAACTATAAAAAATTAGAAACAGTAAAACTTTTCCAATTAAAAAAATTTATTAAATCAATAAAGTAGATGATTGAATGAGTTAAAAATATAATTGAGAAAAAAAATTTACTTAAATTTTATATTTAATATTTCCCATATTTTATTTTTGCTTGAATATATTAATTAAATTTTGGTGTAACATGAAACAACAATTTTAATTGAAAAATATAAAGTAATATTTTTTTCTGTATATAAATTTAATAAAAACATTTAAAACTATTTGAATATATACATCACCATGTAACAATTTCTCAAAAAAAAAAAAAAAAAAAAAATTCACATATAAAAAATCGATATACACGATATATGTGTTGAGATCATATATACTAAAGCTGACTACTAAGTTTTTTCCAGGACGTCAAATTTAAATACCAAAAAATTCAAAAAGATATTTTCTTAACTTTTTTTTACTGTAGCATTTAAATAAAAACTATTACTATATTGCACGGATTTTTAGTTTTCCTTTGACATACATATTGGGTCAACATAATCTTCGTAAATGTTTTATAATTTTCTTAAAAGATGCGAATCCTTTAAAACTTTGATTGGACATTTGTTTTACAGTGGATGGTCTCCAGTTTCTTGTATATAACTATTTTTTACGTGTGAGAATGATTGTCGCAGCGCACAGTGGTTTAAAAACGCCTTTTTTGGAAATAATTCTGTAATTTGTAAACCGTTAGAAATTCTCAATAAAATTTCACCAAGCTAGAGACGATGTGTTTTCGAGCACAGAATTCTAGTAGGTCAGGGGGGAAGTGGGTAGACCTCCAAAGTTGGTCCTCTGGGGTATAAATTAATTTCATTTATGGTTTAACAACATTTAGATAAAAATATGATTATATTTCAAGGGTTATTATCTCTCATTTGACATACATATTACATTGATATAATATTCGTAAATTATTTATAATTGTGTATCCTTCGAAAGATTCAAGTCCATGTGAGATGAAATTTTATGACTATATATAGCCTCTACTTTCATGAATATATCGATTATTCCATGTGTGAAAATGACTGTTGTAGATTGTATTAAAAATAGAATTTTAAATTATGAAAATATTTCTTAGACATCAGAAATAATCTCCCTAAACTTCTCCCTTGTATAAAATATTATTCATTATTCTCATGTTATAAATTGATGAGGAATGAAAAGAAGATAAATTAAAACTCTTAATTAATCATCCAATCCTAATATTTTTCTACTAAAAAAATCTCTTTTTTCTTTGCGATCGAAACATGTGTACATAAGTTGAAACAAATGAAGAACTTAATTAACTTACAATATGCGAACCATCGGATGCCCGGTCACGTTATTTATACATAGTGAAAACAAAGTACTTTAATGAAAATATGCATTATAATTTACTAAAAGGTACAATTTCTATACGTCCTTGAATGATTTGAATTTAAGTAAAGAAAATAAATTTAATAGTTGTTGCATTTTTATTTTTTTAACAAGTAATAAAGAGTAATAAAGCAATCAATTATGCAACCTTAGAACTAACTTTGCATTACAATATAAAATGTTTAATATTTTTTTAAAATAGCTATAAAACAATTTTGCTTTCTAGTAAAAGAAAGTTAATGTACATATCTAAAGGAGGGCGTTGATGCACATGCGCTTCTTTAATATTAAAAGAAAAAGAAATAAAATACGTCAATAAGATTGTTGCACTTCAACTTGTTGAAAAAATATTATTGCAATAGGTACTTCGTTGTCTCATTGCTGTTCAGTTTGAAACTGAATACTTTATAAATTAGTTTTATGGAATCAATTGAATGATTTCGATGAAACACAAATTTTTTTCAAACTATTTAAGATTTAATGTTATCGGTTCTTTTAAAAAAATAAAGCTAAATATTTACACCTAAATAAAATCAAAAATAACCCAAAACACTCTCAAATATGCTAAAAACTTCAACATTTTGATATTTATACCCTACACCACCTTGAATGGGTTAAAGTTTTTGCATTTGCGTACATACATAAATTTTTTATTTCTCAAAATTAAATATGACCAATATTTTTAATATGACCAGAAGTTAAATAATTATCCATTTGAGGAATGTAATTAAAATATGATGCTAAAATATCTTAGTTTTCCAGAAGTCTAGCAATATCGCCATACCAGGCGCGAATCTAGCCAAAGCATTTGTGGGAGGAAATTTTTTTATTATATAAATAATAAAATAATATAAAACTTTTAAAGAATAGATTTCTAATGAAATTGTTCAGCTATGAAATTTTTATATTTCTGTCGCCTCGATATTTTACATCAATTTTCTATTTTTTGAAACACAAAAAAAAATAATAAAATTATACTTTTTAAAAGAAATATTTCTGGGAATATTGAATAGATTTTAATTACGTTATTATTATTTCACTATTATCCTTTTAAGAATTTCAAATTAAATTAATAAATAATGTTTAAGTTTAAGTTAACATGATGGGGACAGAAAAATGATTTTTAAATGACGTAAATATGTGCTGTATAGTTTTTGAAATTCAACTTACACCCATACAAATCCAAGTTATTTTACAGCAGGTCAATTGAACACTTTCTAAAATTTGTAATTTCTAATCAACTAGTACGATTTACATATAAATTTATACAATCGTAGCATATAATTTTCGCATTTTATGTATGATGACACTTTCCTGGCTTAAAATATTTCAAAAATTATTATTTATCAAATTTAAAATTCAGATTTTTTTATTTTTTCACTCGGAATAGTTAATGATGTGAGTTGGATCCAGGTTTTGTTAAAACTCGAAATTTGAATTTCCAGAGAGAAAATATTGCTGTTATATAAAAATTTCAAAAAGTCATTTGGATTTCCTACACATTTAATTAAGTAAATCCCAACTTTTAAAACCTTTTAATTTTGTTATATAATATGATATTTTCCCTAAAAATGATTATAGCTCCATTATATTGTAAAAAAATCATTCTGCCTTTTTCTATTTTCGATAAACTATTATTTTCTTGCAAAACAATTTATATTTTTTCAACTTTCTACTTGTAAATTTGTTCTACCTTTTAATTTTTCTTGGTTGAAAATTTCATTTTGGGTGAAAATTTCCTTCCCCCCTCCCCTTGTAGATCCGCTCCTGAAATTTAAAATCGTTTAAATCGGTCTTTTGCACAATTGGTTAGAAAAAAGGTACTTTTCAAAAGTTATTTAAAAAAGTACGAACAAAACGGGTGATGTTTTCAATGATTTTTTAAGCTTGACAAAATTTTTAATATAATAAGAAAAAAACTTTAGATTTTTGACTAAAAATTTGAATTTTATGCATTTTTCTCGCAATATTTTTCTTTCTTAAATTTTTTTTAAATTAGATGCATTTTTTTAATTGGATGCATTGTGTGCAGCAAATATAAATTAATTTGTACAATTTCACCTTAAAATACGTGAAAATTTACGTTAATTTTATAAATGAATATGTACATTAGAGTTATAACTATTTTTGGACGGACCCGATTTCCAAAATGCTTTGAATGTTTTTTTAAATATTTTTATTTTTATATATTTTATATAAAGTTCAAAATATTTAAAAGAATATCGTATGGAGTAAAAATACCCTGTTTTATGTCTTCTTCTTCCACTTAAATAAGAATAATATTGAAATATGGTACATCATTTGGAAGAAAATTCCTTAAGACTTATCGATTATCGTATTAAATATATAAATTTTATTAAAAACTAATTTATCGCATTTTTGCACATGTTCAGTGATAGATTAGTTCGAAATGAATTTACATTTTCAATTAAATTAATTACTTTATTCATAAATTTTATATTTAATTCGCGGTTGAATAGAGATTGCAGACGTAAACGGTTTTATATCAAAGACGACATAGCAAAGTCGCCAAAACTTATGTACATAGTTTGGTGGAAATTATAATATTTTTGTCCCAAACTAACAATACCAATATAAAAATCTTACAGCGTTGGGTGCGTGATACACATCGCATTTCTTTAATAATTTATTCCTTTTAATACTCTACAAGGCCTTGCTATTGCATTTTGTATATTTGCAAAAATTACAAATAGTTATAACCCTCATGTAAATTAAGCAATATTATACAGAACGACACTAAAATCGTTGAGTTAGACAGGAAAAAATGTATTAAAATTACTACATATTGTAATTGTAATAGTCAAGGTTTAACCCTATTGAAAGAGGTTATAATCGGGCCATTACTTCACCTAGTTCCCATACAAATGACATCTCATTATAGAGCGTTAACGCTCATAAATGTTATAAATATATCACTGTCATTATTATTATTATTATTATTATTTACGTATTATGACATTTGTACAATAGTTTCTATTATAGAGAGTTTAAATATTTATATCATAATTATAATGAAATTTGCCAAAAACTGTTTGCCAAATTGCATGAAAATCGGTCCATAATTTCTTCTGAAAATCACTTTAACGTGCATAAGTGTTAATATTAAAATTATATTTGACATAAACATATTTTATATAAGCAGAAAGCAAAGTGTCAACTCCTGCATAAATGTTAGTATCAATATAATATATATATATGCGAAATTTGTAAAAACTGAAATTTGGCATAAAAATTTCTGTATTTTTTATTGCTATTTTGAGTAATTTGCAAAAAGTCCACAAATTTTTTTATTAAATTTATTTTTAATGCTCCTTCGATAACAAAAAAAAAAACTAAGTAATCCATACTATTCCATAAGAAACTGTGAATGTGACTCGCGAAAAACTGACTTCTTTACAAATTTTCTTGTTTACCAAACTTTCAGACGATTTGCCGCGTTGACGTATAATTACAAAAAGTATCAATCCTGTTTCAGAATTTGTATCCCGTTGAGAGGCACACAGACACGCCCAATAAAAAAAAAGAAATTTAAAAAAATTTTGTCATCAAAATTTGACCACCCTGTATCTAAGTACTGAAAGTCTGCACAACAACAAAGAAAGTGTAGAATTTATCCACAAAGTCCGATTAGTTTCTGAATTTTGAAATAGTATTACCACAAAACTTATTAAATATTAAAATCAGTTTCAGTCAGGTTAAAAATTTTTGATATTGGTCTATATAAATTTGGTATATACCATATATTAACATAGATATGAATCGCTGTTGTCAAAAATCCGTTGTCAAAAAAATCTAATTCTAAGAATGTGTTAGTAAATCTATGGTATATGCCATAGACATTATGTTAATGTATAGCGTATACTTTCTAATGACAAAAAAAAAAGAATGAGTACCATCATATCATTTTATTATAGATAAAGGCTACAAATATAATTGACCTAGATCATAAATTTAAGTTAAATATCGTTGATAGTTAAATATCAAAGGTACATCGTATGCACAGTACGAAATTGACCATAACTGGCGTAAATAGTTGAAGCTTCTAATGCTTAACGGAAATGTAGAGTTGCATCATAAAATTTCGAAAAACAAAAATTTTATGAACCAAGAAAAATTCACTTGGGTTAGAAAGGGATCGCAATATAAAATACATTTCCTTTTAATCAACTATAATAAAATATATCTTCGTATAATATACAGAGAAATAACCTACATTCGATTCGTATTTATCGCAAAATTTTTAAAAATCGCGATTTTTAATATCATGAAATTTTTTTAATTTTACTAGGAAACCCTAAAATATGTCACACTAATACAATCAAACACTGAAAAATTTACTGAGTTATTTAAATAAAATTTATTTAAATAACTCAGTAAATTTTGATATTACGCGTAGTTTTATCCACAATTATACATATAATTTTAATTTGTAATTATTATTATTATTATTATTTTTTTTTTTTTGAGTGCTTAGAATCCAAAATTTTTTTATAACGGCCAATATATTAAATTTGTGCAATATTCTTCACGACGAAAAATAACTTCAAATCGTAGGCCCTAGTCAATGTATTTAAATGGCATAATAATAGTGCTGACATTAAAATGGTTTAGTTCCTTTAAGTATCTACCCAATTAAATGTATATTATTAAACAATTTTAGACATTTTTTTTAACGTAAAGAAAATATTTTCTCCATTATTATTCTATTTTTTATCTCGATTGTATTTATTTATTTAAATTCATGCAAAATTAGCTACATTTTTTAAAATGTCGTCAATGTATTTTTAAAATTTAATAAGTACCACTGGATATTTAAATTTCAAATTTGTTTTCGTACTTGTGCTAGTAGTTTCATCAAAAAAGAAATATGTATTTTTTATTTTTATCATTTCTATTTTTCCTGTTTTGTGCAGAAAAAAAGTATGAGTAGATGATGTTAATACCACCAATTCCTAAAACGAATGTTTTGTGAAAAAGTTTAGCTTGTTATTTTTAATGGCCGACAATAATCGTTAAAAATGAACATTGAAAGAGTGACGTCTCCTCATTGTTACACTTTTTGTCTTCTTTTTTATATTTATTTTGCAACAAAACTCATACAACCGGTGTACATGAACTGAATACAAAAATCCTTTTTCCACAACTTGTTTTATTTATTTAAAGGGAGGAAGTAATCTAAATATTTTATATAAAAGTTTAAGGAGATATTAAACTTGTTTAAACTTTTTTTATTGATCGACTTTTTGTTTTTTCGAAAATAAGTTTAGTTATGCCATAGCAACAGTTTTAATTCACAAATAAGCGAGAGGAAATGAATAAATGAAACTGTGTTTTATATTTCACTTATTATTATTTAAAATGCAAATGTTTTTTTTTTTTTTTGCTAAAATTTCGATTTCGAATGTAATTTCAACTAAAAACAAAGGGGTTAAAAAAATTTTTTTTTTTTTTTTTTTTTGAAATTACAATGTGACTTCTTAAGGGAGATGTTCCAGTTTCTTTGTGAAATACTCGAGTATAATAACTACATTCAAGGAGATGTCTTTGTACCTGTTGTATTTCTGTTGAATTCTATTTCCGTTTGGGATTGTTTCTTTTTTTTCTTCCTTTCAACATTTTAATTCATTCATACATATTTAAGAATTTTAATCAAGATTTTCGTCTCAATTTCATTTTTCTTTTGTTTTCTTTTTTTTACTCTAAACTCTTAACAGTTTGTATCCTGTATTGTAGTTCTCTATTTCATTTGCCAAAATAAAACAGCCCATTGGTGTGTGTACTCGTAACTAAATTTGAATTTTGAAGCAAGAAATTAAAAAAAGTTTTCATTTATTTCCATAGAATAGCACAAATGTTGTGTTGATATTTTTGGTGGCATTTTAATGTCACCCAAAATGTGCAATTTAAAAACAAATTAAATCCAACAAAACAACGAGAAGCAAAAACAAAATTAAACTAAAATTTAACTTTTTATGACTAATCTTGAGTATGTGAAATATATAGATCTAGTGTAAAAGGACAAATTACAGAGTGAATTTTTCATTAAAAAGATTTCAAATTATATAATATATTTTACAGTTTCTCACATCATTTCATTAAATTAAAAGTTTTTCAAAATAACTTCAAATTGCTCATGGAACGAGTTTCGAAATTTTTGGCAGCCATCTAATATTTGGAGTTACACAGAAAGACTGCATTCTAAAATCAAGTTTGTTTTTATTATTTTTAGCAAAAATCGTACTTAAAAATTTAAATACAATTCGTAATAAAGTATACTTAAAACAAGTGCAAAACGGGATTGATTGATTTAAAAATTAAGAATGAAATACTTAATTTATGAAAATAAATTGTACAAATTGTTCTCAAATTAAATAATTCATTGTTGAAATTAAAATTAAACCTATTTTGACTTGAATTAAGAAGAAAAATGTTATATTTATCTGCGACAGAATATCAATGGAATGAAATTTACTCTCTCTCTCTCTCTCTCTACTCTCCCACTTTTTACTTGTCTATCGGTTGGGTTCAAGTTACGTCATGTAATTTTCTTCAGTCTTTTATTGTGTATCGTTTAAATACTTCGGCATTTGTTTTTATACCTACCATCAAAAAATTATGGAGGTATATCGGGTTTGTCACTCCGTGTGTAACATGTCATAAAGCAAGCGAGAATCTAAGACGATGTAACGATGTCTGTTGAGTACAGGATAGGGGTCGGGGCGGACATCGTAGTGTGAGAGCTAATAATCGGTCTAATGACTTTAATGTCATACCTTGTATATCAGGCTTAAATTTCATCACAATTGTTTTGAAAATTGTTTTCACAAAATTTTTCTGACAAATTAAAAATTTTTTTGCAACTTTTTTGAATTTTAAATTATGAAGGAGGACGTAATTTAAAATAGAATTGAAAATTTTAAATACATTTTTTTGTGATTAATATTTCATTTTTCTATTTTTTATAAATTTTCAAATATTTTTATAATATTTGTGGAATTACGAAAATCGTTTCCATGAAAGAAATAGCGTGTGCAAGGCCAGAACAGACCGTTCGTCGAAAACAATACAGATCATGTATATAATTTTTTGTACCGTGGTCGTTTCTTTATATTACGTGGTCATTATTGACCGACTATTTAACATGTTATCGTCATACTTTTCATATTTGACAATTGATCAGGATATCCAATTCATTCTGTACCTTTGTGAAATTTTGGACCGCGAACCTGTTGACATATTAACCAACGGTTTGAATTCAAATCATCAAGTATCAAATAATAATTGAACAAATTTGGCATCGAAAATTCCTTATAGCTTCAAAATACAACAAGCAACAGTCATCGATTATATCGTTTTGTCTTAACATAAATTTCTTTTGATCAAATTTAATCTTATCTAAAATAATCTAACTTAATTTTCATCAAACTTCCCATTTAGTTTTTGTTAATTGTATTTTTTTTTTTCATTCTTTTAAATTTATAAAGAAAATATATAAATTCGACTTTCTATTTGACTATTAATCATAACATTTAGCTTATAAACATAACATATTTCATTCCGTAATATAACATACAAACTACTACCCATAATACATTACACTTCAATACATTGAGTAAATATTTAACATAACTTTTTAACTAAGAAAAAAATCAAGTTACGAAGAATTACAGGCCTGATGTCATCTTCAATGTTCACTCTTCAAAATAATAATAATAATAATAATAATAATAATAATAATAATAATAGTAATAATAATTACACAACTCCATTTCACTTCCATAACATCTTTTCAATTTAATTATTTTTTTTAATATTATTGCTATTCTGTTATTAACATAATCGTATGTTCAAAATAATTGATACATATAACTTTAGTGTTACATGTTTATAATATTTCAAGTTTGTAATACAGTAATTTTCAATTTGATAGCATAGTTATACAATATATATACAACATCACAATATTATTTTTAACTAGTTATGTTAATGTTGACTCATTATGTTATTAGCATTTCTCTGTTATTAACATTATGTTTTTGGTAAATTTGAAAATCTAATATAAGTAAATAACATATTTGTAGAATGTTACATAGTATATGTAAAATAACAATGATATAAAATATTGAAGTCTTTAATTTAATATAATTATTAATAAATATAATATTTATTAATTTTGAAAACAATTATTTTATAAATAATAATTCATCGTATTTCATTAATATGAAATTTACCAAAAATTTTGATTTGTTTTAAATTCAGGAAAGCTTAAGGTCATTTCGTACACGCAGAGAAAAAACATGGTTACGGCATTGTCACTACAACAATATTATGTTCTCATTGTTAATTTTCATTAATTTTAATAATACTGTGTTCATGATAAGAATGTTTTTGTTTCAGTTTTATCATTCAATATTTACATTGAATAAAAATTTTAATATAGTCCTACAAAAATCTTATGTTTTTGAATATATTTAACAGAAACAAAATTTTATTCATGTGAAAAATATCATTATTTCTAAAATTAAATGTTACCAATCTTTTTCCTTGTTCTTAAACCATAACTTGTTTTTAAACCAAATTAATATTACTCTTCCCATAATAATAGAATGTTAAATAAATAATTATTATACGTATGTTAATTATAAATATGGTTGAAAAACACATAACTTGTTTGTTTTTAAATATATTGCCATAATCATAAAACATGAATACGTTTTCCAACTTTATTATAATACTCATTTAGTTTATGCATAAATATATATATATATATATATATATATATATATAAAGATAAGGTTTTGTTGATTAACTACTATTAGTTAATAAAAAGTATCTTTTATTATCTTGCGCAACATATGTAAATAAAATAAATAAAATTAATTAATGAACAAATAATAATTGTTCATAATAAGATTAATATGAAACATATTATAAGTAATTTTGAACATGAAAAATTTTTTAATGTAAATAACATGATGAAGCTAAATCTTGGTATGAGAAAATCAGAACATAATTTTATAAAACCGCATCATAACATTATAGAATATTTAAATACAAAATACAAAAACTCGGATAATAATATGAAAAGTTAGATAATTTTATGATTATAATGTTCATTTTTATTATTATTCATGACCATATAGTCCAGTTTCTCTTCGATTATGGTTCCGGCAACCATATTTTTTCTCTGCGTGTAGGTAGGTAAATTTGGGTATCGGCACTTAAAAGAGAATTTTACACCTATATATCTTCAAACTATCTTCCCCAATATTTCATTTTTTTAAACATTATTTTTTCTGTTTTCTTTATCTATAACTTTTTCTTTAAATTTAAGTAATGAACTACAAGCTATCTCTATAGGTAGATAGTACAGCCCCCATAAATATACGCCCTCAGCGGTTTCGTTCGTTAGAGTATTTTGACGAACTTTGGCTCAAATATTTGTCTCATAATGACCAAACTCCAATTTTTACAAAAAAGCACGTACATCGACGAAATTTTGCACAAATAGTTCAACAACCAATGTTAATTCGGAAACAAATTCTTCCTTAGAAACAAATGACTTTTTTTGTGTTTCTGTGTTTTTTTTTTTTTTATTTCTACTTACATATTTATACATGTACGTATATTTACAAATCCTTTGTCATTTTTTATATTAACTTAGTGTTAACATAAGGGGGAAGAGTAAACCAAATTTAATTCTGCTCTCTTTGAAATTTTTTTGCATTACATCTTTTGTCATGTATTTGTTTATATATATATATATATATATATATATATATATATATATATATATATACATGTACATACATGTATAAATATGTAAGTAGGAATTGTACTTAAATCCAGAGCAAACTTTTTAATAAAAAGTAATAAGAAGTGTTGAAAATGAATAAAATTTGTGAAAAGGCTAGAGGTAAATTTGTCTGATTATAGAAAATTAAAGTACGGATTACTCAATTTACTTTTTGAGTGTACTTTCAAGAGTTTCAGTTTTGCAAAAATTAAATTAAAATTATGGCGAATCTAGTTTTAAATCTTAAAATATTTCGTATTTTTCACAATTTTAACAAAATTTTTTTGATTTAATAATAAAATTTATATTTTGTCTATCTGACACTTTAGATAATTCTATAGCATAATGGATCTTATATTCTAAACCATTAAGATTATAGAAATAGCAACGACATTTTAAACATGGCATAAAAAGAAAAAAATGTTCAACTTAAAGATTTCATCAGTTTCATACTCTTATTATGGGTTCATTTCAGTTGCTGCCAAGCATTTTAATAATGCAAATTGTTTTACATAAATGTTGTTAAAAAAATGCCTTCTCATCTTTGGTCTAGTATAAAGATACATACAGAAGCATACAATGAGTCTTTGGACATAATGTTGTTTTATTATTCACTGTGTCAACAACTTTTAGCTTTAAATTGTTTTTTTTTTTGCTGTCATCAACATCGCAGTTGTTAATTTTTAATTGTAATTTAAATGTATTTGCATCTTTGATACCAGTTTATAAACATAAATTTGTTAAAGCACTAATTCACAATGATTTATCAGTCATTATTTGTAATAAAAAAATAATTAAAAAATATTAAAAGCAATAATATTATCTTATAAATTTCAATTTATATTTTTCATATTGCAATATTGCTTCTAAATGAAATGAAAGTTAATTGCAAAGATAAAATATAAAAAAATAGGTAACTGGGAATGAAAGACTCCAGAAACAAAAATTGTCCATTTTTTTTTTTTTTTTTTTTTTTTTGTGAAAATTTTTTTATAAAAAAACTGCAATATTCAAAAAATTGTTAATTTTTGGTTTAATTTCTTATCATCGCATAACTTTTCAACAGATAGTAAAACAGTTACGTGTTATACAACATATGAATTTCGTAAGTGCAAAATTGAAATAAATCAAAAAATCTTCAAAATTTTGAAAACAGTTTTTTATGTTTTTTAGGTGAATGATCTAAAATTTTGGCTTATAGTTATTTTTTTAGGTATACCAAAATACATTAACAGTTTTCCTATTTTTAAAGCAAACTCTGAAAATACAAGACACATAAAATCGGTTTTAAAGTGTCTCGAAAATTTTTGAAATTCCTCATATATAAAAATTTCAAAATTTTTATAAAAATGAAATCAATTGATGTAAAAAATAACAATGTATTATGTTTTTCGTTTAAAATATAAGTAAATAAAAATAAAAAATAAGAAAAACAATAAACGCAAAGCTATAGTTGATCCATCCCGATCATATGACATACATACATACATATATACATATATTTATATAAGATATTTTCACGTTAGAGTTATTTTCGGAAGTGGGTCTTATATGGGTCTATGGTCAATTATGAACTAATCCTAATAAAATTTGGCGCAGTGCTTTCTACTTTAATACGACTTATTTGTATCAAATATTATGCTAATAATTACATTTATATGAGATTTATGTATGTTAAAATTTTTTTCGGAAATGGGGTTATATAGGAACTATTGCCAATTACGTACCGATCTTTCTTAAATTTGGGATACTGTTTTATACATATACTTATACTTATTTATGATGAATTACACTAAAATTTTAATGTATTTAAGACATTTATAAGTGTAGAAACCCTATTCCGGGAGGACACTTGTATGGGGACTAAATGAAATAATGAACCGATCATAACCAATTTTAATAGGATTGGTGTTTGTATCAAAAACAATCATATGTACTAAATTCCACCAAATTTCATCAAAGTAGCTTAAAAATGTACAGGTTTTGTGCACAAGGTTTACATGGGAAATGGAAGTGTCCTTGGACCGATTTAGCTAAAATTGGCATATATGAAGTTAACATAAATACATGCCAACGAATTAATTGTGGTCGTAATCTGATTAAATTTGTAGAAAAAATACAATTTTCAAAGTTCTGTGTGTATGGGAAGAGGGCGTGTCCTTGTACCGAATAAAATTCAGCACATATGTAGACGACCCAAATATATGAAAATTTGCTAATTTTGGTCACAATCTGGTTATAATAGTAGAAAAAATGTTATTTTGAAAATTCAGTTAATATTGGGAGGTGGGCGTGTCATTGACCCAATTTAATTTAAAATTAGAATTTTTCTTAATTTTTTCGTAAGACACTACTGTACCAAGTTTTATGTGTCTACGATACGTCCTCTATTTTTGTCGATTCATTATATGCGAAAAAAGCACATTGCGACATCTTCCGTAATAGCAAATACCCAGATTTGTGTTTTAATTTCACCACTAGCCCATTAGCGGCCTCTATTACATGTATATGTAACGTAACGAAATATAAGTTTTAAACTAAATTCTCAAAAAACGGAATAAATTAAGTTTCCCATTTGTACAATTGTGCAGATTTACGCTACGTGTTTCATAAACTCCTTTCTCAAATGTTGTGAAATACTAAGAATAAGAATACAAGAAATCATTGTAAACAATTGAAAAAAAAAAAATTAATCAGAAATACATACAATGATTTTATTATATTAACCTAACTATAATTTTTTACATCGCATTTATTAGTAATTTTTAAAAATAAACAAAAGACATCTGATTTATAAATTCACAATTGAACTGCGCAAGTTTGCGAGACTAAATAGTCGCGCAAACTTATAATTGTTGCGCAAATGATTTTCCATAAAATTTTTAATAGTTTATTTGCGAGGGTGCGTTTTCACGAGGACTCTTAATATAAACTTAAATTTTGTTAAGAATTGTGTAAATCAATATTCGTCCCGCCTACTTTTACTCTTGTTGTTATGACTAAAAGTTCTTCTGTAAAGCTTATTATTCGACAGCTTGCAAAAAATTCGATTTTTACGACAGGAAGTTTGCAAAAATGCTTATTATTTGCATTCAATATTTGATAAGGTATTACATATTTGTAATACTGGTCCATTCTTAACACTTTTTGGAAACCTTTATTTTCAATTCAAAAAGGATAAAATGACAAAATATTTTCGTAGTAAATATACTGTTAGCGCAGTAAACAGTGGGTCAAAATTTCACCCGTTTTTTGGAATTTTTTTATTTCAATAACAACATTGCTATTTGTTGTTATTGAAATAAAAAATTATTTAAAGAAAGAATTTTGAAAAAAATACTTATGAAGTCAAACGTTATAAGTATTTAAATTTGAACTTTAAATGAGAAACTGAAAAAAATGAGAGCAAGCGAGAAAGCGAATTCAAGAGGAATTAAAACAACAGACTGGAATAAACATTGATAAACCACTCGTAGGATACGGAAGTATGAACGATGGCAACATAGTTCGGCGTTTTTTCAAATATTTTGAAACAACCTCAAGAATTGATATGCATTACTACGAAGAGTCAACATCATTTTAATTGCAATAAACAGCAAACAGCATGTTAATTCAACAAAATTTGGCGAATACTCCTGTGAAATTTCAAAAAAAAAAAAACCTACAAAATTGTATGCTTGGAAATTGTTATCACCAACCGTACATAAGATATTATGCCTTGGAGAAATAATAATTAAGCATAATATTTTGCCCTTAAGATAACTTACGGAAGAGTCCCAAGAATCGAGAAATCAAGATTTCAAATATGTTCACCAGTTCATCACAAGAAAATGTTCCAAACTATAAGAAAATAAAGATATTTTTAATAATCTTATATTATAATCTGATCCAGTCTTATCATCTATGAGGATACGTTTGATTTAATACAGAGATTTGTCATATGAAAACATTTATTAATATAAGGATTTACTTTATCTTTTAGACATAGATTACTGTGAATCAGATTATTTTACTAAATTAATATACTATAATGATTTACCATAATTTTTAAATATATATTACTAACTTATTATTGTTTTTTTTTTTTTTTAATTAAGCTAATTTTTGTTAATTTAAACAAATCTTTTTAGTTATTTGTAGAGTCCATGTAATATTTTACTCATATCCAATATAATAATAACGATATTAAAGGTAAAATGTACCTGTCACAATTTACCTATCATGTACCTATACTAAAAACAGTATCCGTTCCAAATTATTTGTTAATAAAATTCTCAGGCCTAACATAAATGATTAACTGGCGAATAACATTACTTATTTATTTTCATTTATTTATTTAAATCAGCTATAGATTCTACAACAGCTAAGAACAAATTGCAATTGAAAAAGTTAAAATATATATACTTAAAACTATATACTATATATATTAAATACTATCATAAACAAAATTGTTGGCATTAAAATATCTTATTAATAAATCCAAGTTGGCTATTTAGAACATTAATGAATACTTTATTAATGAAATATTCGGAATCAATATTTCCATTAACAATATTCAAGAAAAACGTAATGTTTGCAATGATCCTTTTACTTTTTAAAATTAGAAGTTTTATAAGTTCCAAACGGCTACGATATGGAGGAAGGTTTAAATCATGGTTCCATCTTAGGATCTGGAGGCAAAAAAGGAGAAACTGTTTTTGGACTGATTCAAGTTTACGTATATAAACATTTTATTGTGAGTCCCAGATTACTGAGCCGTATTCAAGAATAGGCTTAACTAATGTAGTAAATAGCCTCTTCGTCACGTAAGGATCAGTGAATTCTTTCGACCACCGTTTTATAAAACTTAAAACACCTTATGCCTTATTCACAGTCATTATTATATGATTATTGAAGTTGATTTTTTTTATCAAAATTTATTCCTAAATCAATGAAGGAACCAACCGAGTTCAATTTTTGTATCACCAATATAGTAATCATTGCAATTAACTTAATGTTGCATCAATTATTAAGTCTCGATACATCGGATTGTAGATTTAGTACGTCTTCTTCATTTGATAAAGTTAGAAATAGCTTTTTAGATAATGTGCATACATTAGAATCTTGCAATATTGAATGAAATTAGGAAGATCATTTATAAAATGAATAAATAATAGTGGAACTTTACACATTGTTTACAATTCTTCAGATAGGAACAAATTCATTTAAGGAAGTTACCACAGAATCTAATTGCATCTAGTTTAGGAATAAATAGATCGTGGTTAACTTTGTTTGCAATCTTCTTCGAAAACAGGAATAAATATGTAATGTTAACTCCATTACGTTGGTAGATGTTGATCATCCATGGTAAAATCCACGCAGTGTTTTTGATATTATGGAGGAAATTTGTGGCAATAATATCGATGTTATAATCTGCTTTTTTCAAAATTAAAATTTAAGTGCCTATAACTTTTGATTACGAAAATATTTTTAAAATTTTTTTTTTCTTTGCACAATTTTGTTATTTGAATTAAATAAAAAAAAAAATTTGGACCCACTGTAGCGAAAAAACTTCACCAAGGAAGGCTAGAAAGAAAAAATTTTAATCTTTGAAGTATAATACCCTTAAACTAAAAGAGATAAGATATGCATACGACGATATTTTTTGTAGATCTCGACTAGCAGAATCCTTCTATCGGTTCTAATGTAAGCAATCAAGAACGTTTTTAAAAACCTTTAGGTGTCTAACTTTTGGACCCACTCCTGCAGGTCTATATGGTCCAAGCTCAAAACTTAAACTTGCCTACTATCGCATTAAATGACATTCAATTGGCTTCATTTAAGTAGATTTTGAAAAGGCTCTTTCGCTGATTGTGGAAGTTAGCAAAATTGTTAAAAGTGCATTGAAGAGCATTTCATGCAATTCATTTTTCACAGTTTTTCTGCCGAATAATCATTCAAACATATCATTTCCAAATTCTTTAGTTTATTTTTTGGAGCTAATAGTTAGAGCTGGTTGGATATGTTCCAGAATTTAGATATAAGAGTATTTATAACTTTTAAACGTCTTTCATAAATACGATGTTTGAAATGTGTGATTAATTCTTTAGAAAAATAATTGTTTATCTTTTCTAATTTTTCTTTTTATTAAAAATATAGTAATACCTTCAACTCAATTAATGTTGAGAATCTTTACTTTTCAGAAAATCTGACACCATATTAGATAAAGATGTCCATCGATGTTTGACATCATGTCTTTCTTGATGCAAAACATAAGACTGCAATGTTTTCTTTTTATCATTAGATTTGTTGAAAATTTTGCAACATTACGCGAACAATAACATCACTTACAGAAAAATTTCAGTTTCTATGTTGATTCCAAAATCATTGGGTACTTCTTTTTTGACGAAATAACAAATGTTACAGGCAGTTTTTTTTTTATTTTTAATTGTTCAATTTCGAAATTAAAATCTCTAATTTAATATGATATTAAACTTTAAAGTAGCATAGTTTTAGTTCTATAAATGATATTGACTTAAATTTTTTTTTATATAATTAAAAATTATATCAGCTAGGCTACCAAATTTATTTGAAAAAAATCGAGTTCATACTTTTTCCGATTTTTGGAGTTAAAATAAATTCTTTTCAAAAATTTGGTTTTTGGAGGTTTTTTTCCGGTAATAAAATCTTTGTTAATTAAGATATCTCGACACAATTTTCGGTGATCGTCATTTTAACTAATAAAGTGTAAGAAAATTTAAGATTTTTGTAAATGGAATTCTAAAATTCCCAAAAAACGGCGAATTGAATTTTACCCATAAAGTCCACATTTGTTGTATATCCTATGAATACACTTCCAAACTTTTTAGAATACATCGGAGATTCCAAATATGTATTCTAATAATATGTTCTTAAGAAAAAATTTATTTTATAGAAAAAATAATAAAGACACTTTTTCGGCCAAAAACTCAAAAATTCATAACTTTTGCAATTTGCAAATTCAAAATCGTTTATGTTAGGACTCAGAAAAGATATTGACTAAATATTTAAAAAACTCAACCAAGATATTGCAAAATTGATATAGTTGAAAATTCAAATCCAAATAACTTGAAAACTATAAAGGATAAATATCACATGCAAGCATGTTTTTCATAGGCCTACCGAGGACTTTAAGACGATCTATAAATATTTGAAACCGGATAAGAGACAAAAATATGGGAAGCGCTTAAAATTTTTCTGTGTCAGAGGTGCGCCATTTCGAACTCCAGAGGGGTGTGTAATTTCCCTCTTCCAAACTTAAAATTGTACACTGCTATGCTACGGTTATGTGAAATTTTATGTAGATCCAGCCAAGAACGGTTTGTAAAATTTAGATAAAAAAACAACTCCTGTAGATGCCGATTAAAATTATCTTCATGTTATCCTGACATAATTTTTTATCCGCTCAATATTTTCAGAGTTAATGGCTAAAATTCTTCAAATTTTTCATGAAAAGTTTATACTTTGTTCGCCACTTATTTTCCAATAATTCCTAAAATATTGAAGAAATGTTTCACAATAATATAGTGATTGAAAAAAATAAAGAATAGAAATTCTTTAGTGGTAGTGAAACGCTCAACGCACTTAAAATTTTCCCACAACTCTGCGCGATTTGATAGATAAAAACTTGGCGAAAATTAAAAAAAATATCTCTGTAATTCCGATTTATCAGTTTTTATGGAATAAATGTGCTATTAGATCTCAAATACAGCAAAGAGAAATTTTTTATTCATATCTCGAAAATTAGAACAAATTTCGAAAAAAGGGAGTAATATACGATGCACAACAACAATATAGAGTACACTAGATGTTAAACTTAAATATGCTACACTCAAAAATTTACTATTCAAAATACCAATAATGAAAAATGAATTAATTGAGATTATGTTTCCAGACATCTCGGGAGTTATACTCAGTTTTTCTCACGTTTTCTATTAAAATATAATTTAAACAAAAGAAAATTTTTCAAACAGAATTTATTAAAATCATTTTAAAGGGTGGTTTGAAGTGTTTTTGTAATTTTTGAAAAGCTATAAAATGACTAGTTTTTGTACTATGAAAAAACGAATGATACCCAATTAAAGGTTATTATTTATAATTTTGACCCAAATAAAACTAGTTAATTAATTGAGCTTTTATTCACTATAGAATAATTTGCGATTTTGTCTCACTTTTTAATTTGGACACACACTAATCTATGTTTTACACAAATGATTTGAGTTAAATTCAAAATTGTTGTGCAATATTTTTAAATATTGGATATATATTAAACTATGATTTATTTTGAGTATAAAATGTCTTTAAATGGTTTAGTTATAGCGAAAACATATCTCAACATCTTTAGTATCAAAACCACACTAATTGAAACTTGAGAACGTATAACACATATATAATGACTTATCGCCAGAAATAGCCAAACAAATTAAGTTCTTGACAATATATACCATCGTACAAATTTAGCTAGTTCTGGCTATATTAACTGGTACAAATTGACAGTGATATTTTTAAATAACTTCATCTAGAAATTACCCTTAACATACCAGAAAATAGCCAAACGAGAAAATAGGTTTTTAAGTAATTTTAAATTTAAGGCCTCATTTTATAAAAGGAAACGTTTACAAACGGCAGGAATTGCTATGAAAAATACTCAAATTAAAAAAAAAATAACCCAGTATTCTTCGTACAAATTTCAAACTTTTGAAAACGTTTTGTTTCATAAAATTAGGCCTTGAATTTCATAAGCAAACTGATTTGTTGTTTTAGCATTACGCGCCATCTATGTTTGACTTTAAACAACGTAATATTTATCAGTTGAGACATCCATCTCCTATGTGGCGACATCTGTTGTTCAGCAGGCAATTTAAGAATAGTCATCACAGATGTCTGCGATGAATGCAATCGATAACAAATTAAAACTAAAATTTGTACCATTTGAAGGTTTATCCACAGGCTAGCCTTTCAACTGGTCATACACGAACCTTAAGCTTCTGTATTAGCTGGTATGTCATACATCGCCGACTTTCTCGGTCGCCAGTGTTGCCGATTAGATAACAAAACATATTTTATTTTATTTACGTATAGGCCAAAAGAAAAAACTACATAACTTATGTCGTTTTCCGTTTTTTAACTTTTTGAATTGTTGTATTTCATTACATATTGTGTAATTTTTTTTTTTACAAAAATTTGTCCATTACTTTAGTAGATAGTGGTATGCATGACAACATAATTCCTTTGATTTTACATTTTTCGAAATGTAAAAATTAACAAATAAATTAACAAGTGGTTCTTTCCATATTTTCTATATTAAAATTCAAGATTGAATTTAGTATACTTATTTGAAATATGTAGTTTTTTAAGACATAGATTTTATTTTCATAGTATTTTGGAAATGGAATGAGTACATAATTCAACGTATTCAGGATATATTTTAAAATTCCATTTTGGAAAAATGTATAACTTGAGATATTGTTTAAACAAAATAATAATTTTATAAAGGTAAAAACGACACCATTAGTTTTTTGCTCTATTTTTCGATATTCAATATACATATCGGTTTGAAAAATATACCATATAATTTTCGTATGAATTGCTTATATATTTACACGGTAGATAAATCAAAATCGTATACCTACGACCTCTAATTTCAATATAAAATCTAAAAAAAAAAATAGTTATTCCTTTAGCAAAAATTTTCCGATTTACTTTGATATTTAAAATTTTATAATATAAATACATAGCTTGAAAGTACATAGTTCAGAATTATAAAATGATAGCTCATATTTATATTTTTTGTTAACTTTAAGACCATAAAAATAAACAATTGATTTTGAGAATAAGATATGAATCTGGATTGTATTATTTATTTGAAATCTACCTAATATCATTCTTCGCAAATATATATATGATGAATTTCATAAATTTTCAAAACTCTTTGAAACCGACTTTATGGGTCTTGTAGTTCTAAAGTTTGTTTTAAAAATAGGAAAACTGTTGATTCATTTTGGTGGACCTAACAAAATAACTAAGAATTCCAAAATTTTAGATTATTCACTAAAAATCTCAAGGAAATACATCCATTTAAACCTAAGAAGTATAAAAAATTGTGTTGAAACTTTCAAAGAAAAAAATTTCACGCATTTTTTTAAATTTTCAAATTCTATTCCTCATTTTTTTAAGACGAGATATGAATTTAGATCATCGAAAAGTATCTGCAAAGAATATTCTTAATGGTTAAAATTGATAATGTGAAAAACAACTACTTGCTAACAACTACTGCGAAGTATAAATGACGTTAATATTAATGTCAAGTGAAAGCATATTATTTGTTTAATTCTAAAATTCAGGTGGCATCAAAATATTTTAAGGACTTATAATTGTATGGACCAAAAAATATATTCTTTACTTCAAAAATCAGCCAGCCCCACATACTTCGCATTATAGTTCGAATTTTAAAATAATAAAAACTATTTTCGACGTAAAACTTATCACTAATAAAATATATGTTTAACATTTAATGAAAATTCACTTTTAAAAGATTAAAATCGCGTTTTTTGTAAGGAATGTTATCATGATTGGTAATGCTTAAAGAACTATATTTTCCAAACTAGTACTTAAGTTTTTCACTTAATTTCACTTAATTTTTTCAGCAAACTATACCAAAATACAGCTATTATTACCCATAATTTTTAAAAATTTCAAACCAATATCGTTTTCTGCTATTTTCGAAACCGTGCAAAAACTAAAATTACAAATTTTTCTTTTCAGTATATTTCAATAAATATTGAAGATTCTGTAGTAGTTTTGACATGTGCTGATAGCATTTTAGAAGTTCTATAAAATCGTGTTGTTTTGGTTTCGACAGAGCGAAACCTCTGTTTTTAAGATTTCTTTTAATGTTTTCAACTTTAAACCTCTACAAAATTGATAAAAATGATTGAAGCGAACAGACTTTGTATATTCGTTAACAAAACCACAAATAGCAGTGAGTGTCAGAAGAAAAAAAAATTAAACATTTTTACTGAAAATTTTCAAAATTTTTGAAATTCCTCATGCTTTTTTGTCAGTTAATATTAGTAGATTAATTAAGAATGCCATCTCCAAATATTTACAGATCCTAAAAACTACATCGCAATCCTTCAAGTGTTGTTTAGATAATATAGGTACATATGTTGACAATTTGAAGAGAATATACTTATTTCAAAATTTTATACATCTTATAGAATATTTTCCAAATTTTATCTGTAGAATTGTACCTTTTATCTCCAGTTTGTAAAGAAATAAGTGCTCCAAAAATGTTTTATATATATAAGTCGGCAAAAGGATTAATGAATCTTTATTAAAATCTTTTTTTTAATATATTGTATGGGAAATATTATATTTTCTTTGGGATAAGCCATTCCATTTAAAACCAATACAACAACTTATAAATTTGGGCCTTACCTCTCCGAATGTTATAATAATTGGTATTATCATTATACTCGTCAAAACTAAGACTCAAAATTTCAGATTATTGTGCCTATAACATTTTTTCACCAACATTTAAATGGTCCATATCTCACGATTTATTGTTAGCGGATAAATATCTCAAAGAATGGTATTTAAAAAAATTTTAAATATATGTTAATGGGGAAAATGTTTTTTCCCCTTGGTAAGAGGTGTGCTGCGACTCACAATATTATCCGAGTTATTACAAACAATGCCATACTAAAACAAAGAATTTATTATAATATGTGTTGTTACGTTTATGATAAAACAGAAAAATTGTCAATTGCAATTACCATTAACACTATTAATGCATACACAGAGTTTTATAATGATTTCCGCAATGGTTCGCGATTTATAAAAAATCTTTCACATACATACATATATGTATGTACATATTTATACTAAAGTTCCTTTCGAAAAAAAAAGTTACAAATGTGCCCCTCTAGAAGAATGTTCTTATATGATTCTCAAAATGTTACACAGAAATATCAGTTTCGTTGTACCAACCGAATTTGTTGCCAAACGAATAAATATCATATCATTTCCGAATATTTCTATCACCAACACTTCAATATTACTTTAAGGGCGACCGATTTTAAATTAATTCAGTTACCAGAAATGAAAATGACATAGAAATAACTGATTTAAAAGCTACTAATTCGGTTACCAAAACTGAAACATAAATTTATTTATTATTTATTTGTTATTATTTATTATTATTTATTATTATTTTTTATTTATTGATGACAACATCTTGGATCTTACTTAGCACACGAAGGTTTCGATTGCGCAAAGTAACATTTTTGCAGGCAGATAATGGTAAAACGGTCTAGGAAATTCAAAGTTCATTAATTCCGCATCCGGGCTAAATGGAATATATGATTGATTAGAGTTTAGAAAGTTATAAATTTTTTTCATGACGATTGAATTAAATTTAATAAGATAGCCCAGTATGTGGTAATATAACAATATTTAACGAATTTAATACCATGAATTCGGTTGCTTGCGGAATAGCTGAAATACTGGAAATATCCGGCAAATTTCTATGGAAATAAGTTAATAAATTCTATAATTTCAAATATCATCACTCTTTTATATACAATATTTAAACGACAGAAAGGTCATGCAATTACTCATATTTTACATTTAGAATTTCCTTATGATGTTTTTCTTTTAAATTTAATTTATTACAATTTAATATTTTTTTTCAATGTCAAACAATATCCGATCGTTTGAGGGAACCGAATGCTTTTCCAATTTTTTAAATATTGGAATAAATTGTTGACAATCGCAACTAAAAAAAATGTTATATAAATGAACTTTGATTGCAGCTACTGAAATTCGTTACATTTAAGTGCATTTAAAGTAATTAAATTTGGTTACCTCAACTGAATCGGTTAATTACCAATTAATCGTTTAACATATGGAAACAATTTGTTATTTTTAATAACGGAGAAGTAATTTTGTTTATTTTCTATGAATTTCTATAATAGTAACCATTTTTCAACCAATCTTTTTTCTATGTGCACGACTAAAAATACGGATTTCTTTCAACAGCATTATAAAAATTATAAGAAAATAAACTTCAAAATGTAATAGAGACATTTTAATACTTTGAATATGCATTTAAATAATTTTTACATCTCTTTTCATTCGCGAAATATTAAGATTTTATTGAAATTTTTTGTCATATTTTCATTATCTAAACATGTAATTGTATACATTTCGGACATTTTTCAATATATATTGGGTTTTAAGGTATCATTGGAGAGGTATAGTATTAAAATCTATTAATTAATTAACCCTTTAAAAGCCAAAATGTCAATTTTACACATTTGGTTCCCAAAAGGTTAAATCAGCTTTGTTTGCAAATAAGTTGTGTAGAAGTATTTATTATACTTAAATATCAATGAAATTATGAAAAATATAATAAACTCTTTTAAAACCGCGACAATAATCGAATAAAAGAAAGTCTTTGAAATTTAGACACTATTTTTCACGAATTTATATTTTCTTTTAACAAATTTATGATTCTTGACATTTTTTTCCCCAACATTTATTTGCGTATATCAATATCAATAGTATCAATAATACTGAATAAAACCAATTCAATGATGCTCTAAAATCTAAATTACAATGTGCACAAGTATAGGGACCTTGTTTTATGGTTTCTTACAGATGATGGCAGAGACGGGGGGTATAATTAATAAAAAGGGCCAATCTTTAAGAAATTTTTAATTATAATTACTCGTGTAGGAGCAATTACAATTGTAGAGATGAAAAGGAACAATAACAAAATTAGTGTTGAAACTCCATAGGGTAGCTGGCTGTTGTGTCATGAAAAAAAAAAAACTCACCTTTCTTTGGGTTACCTTTATGAAATGAGATGTATACACTTGCTGCTGATTTCAATTCAAGTATATGTATGTTGTTTTATTGTACTTAGTTGAGTTGATTTCGGGAGGTAAGTACAGATAAGTTAACAATCTTCAGGTAGGTTAAGGAAAGTATAAATTGTAGGTATAAGTTTAGGTTATACAAATTCAGTGGTAAGTAATTACGATGATGTGATCGTTGCGATGGGTAGTTAACAAGTGAATTCTTTTTCGTCATGACAGCAATAATAGTAGCATTCAGATTCCAATAAATTTCGGGTTTTCCAATCGATACAATGTGCACTTAAATAATTATCTTATATTAATTAATATAAAAATTATAAGGGTTATAATTTAAGTGTCCAACTAGTTTGGACACAATGGAAAATGTCTAAAATATTCAAATAGTTGAACCGATATTTATAACATATCAATCTCTAAATTTTGGGGGGTCTTCTATCAATTCGATTAAAAATAGGAAAAAAGAAGAACAAAAAATTAGGACATTTTGGGTAAAAATGATGGTTTAATTTATAATGGAGCCAATTATAATTCTTACGTGTATACTTGGGAGAAAGGATTATATATTTTAAATTTGCAATAAATTTGACTATTAAATGGAAAAAGTAGTTAGTTCTAAGTAATTGTATATTTGGCTAATTGATTATACAAGTTTATGGAATTTATATAGAATTTCTTATATCTTTCACCGATCTTGTTAGGAAATCAAGAGTTGCAGAATAATTTTGCACAAAATTGAACTAAACTATAATCATGAGATCAGTATAATACAAATAAGAGTAAATTATCTTAAAAACTGCATACAATTGTATAATAATAAATAATTATCTGAATACCTTCTAAATATTGAACATAATTGATCAATATATTATAAAGTATTGTAAAACCTAGTGCACAGAAATTATTCTGAGAATAATAGCCCAATTTCTTGTGTAATTTAGAGTAATTCAAGTCTCAAGATATATCTGGATATATATCTTTTAAATTACTTAAAAAGCTAGTATGTTTTTGGTTAGTTATTTGCTGGTATCTTACAGGTAATTTCTAAATGATGCTATTTAAATTTGTACCAATTCATATAGCAAGAACTAACTAAAATTGTATAATGGTAAAGATTGTCAAGTAATTAATTTATTTGGCTACGTCAGGTGCTCAGTCATTGCAGTATATGGATTATGCGTACCTAAATTTCAGTTAGTGTAGTTTTGATACTAAAGATGTTGAGATATGTTTTCGCTATAACTAAACCATTAAGAGACATTTTATGCTCCAAGTAAAATATTGTACAAACATTTTATATTTAACCGAAAAATCTCTATGTAGAACATAGATTAGTGTGTGTCCAAATTAAAAAGTGAGTTTATGAGACATAATCACAAATTATTCTAAAGTGAATAAAAAATCAACATTAATTTTCATTTGTACCAAATGTATAGATAATCATATCGATTAATCCATTATAACTTTTTTTAATAACTCAGAAATTATTAAGAGTCCCAGGACAATATTTATTACGAATATTTAGTAAGACCCCTTCATCAGCATAAGCTTTTTTTTAGGGATTTTGAAATAATATTATACACGCAGAGAAAAATACAGTTACGGTATTATTAAAACAACAATATTATTCCTGCAGCAATAATCGGAAACAATATATAATTACTTTCAGTAATGTTGCGTTCATGATACTAATACTTTTGTTTAAATTTTATTACGCTAAGGAAAAAATTAGATTACAAATCCATCATTTTAAAATCCACATTTTAAAATCACTATATTCGCGAACCACTTGATAAAATTATTTTCTACTTTTTGTCTGTCTTAGTTTTTATAATGATAATAATTTTATCAAATATTATATTTGGAAGGGGTTAGCAAATCAGTTCGTTGGTTCTAAATGGAAAGAATAATGAATTCATTTGATAACTTCAAAACTAACAAGTAGACAGTTTGGAAAATATTTGGTGGGAAAATGAACATTCAACACAATTTATTTTGATATAATAAAAACAATTCTTTGAAATTATATATAGGGCTTTTCTACAGAGAACCGATATAAAAGTTAGTTAGATTTCATTTTAGAAATTCAATAAAACACTTTGTTTTAACATACGCGGGGTACATTGGTCTGACAGACGGGGGCGGGTATAGGTGTTACATTTTGGTGTAAACTATATTTTTAGTAATTGAAATTTATTTCTATACTTTATTATTATTATAAATTTCTTGAGTCTTATCTATCTGACAGAAGAATTTGAGATAAAAGCAGGTGTTCCACAGGGGAGTCTATTTAATTTACACTTCCGACTTGCCTATATGCGATGAACTGACTATTTCTACATTTGCTAATGATACAGTAATAATCAGTTCTTATAAAAACCCACACGTAGCAACTAAGAAACTAAATATTTATCTCCGACGTATGGAGACATGTTTAAAAAAACAGGTGTATATGGGTAAAATAATTGAAAAACCCATGCTACGTTTACCCTAGCTTTAATTTTAGTTTTAAGATATAAATACATATTGTGAGGCCTATAAAAGGCAGATTCAATAAATAAATAAAAAGTTAAAAAAATAGGTTCCCTGAAATTTATATGAAATGTTTGCAATTTTCACGCTAGGTGGCACAATGCAATCAGCTAAGTTCACAACCAATAGAATTAACAGGTATACTCATAAATATATTTTGACAGCAAAGGATGTGACAGCCACAGGTGGTTGAGTGGAGTCGCCGATTATTTTTAAAAGTCGCCGCCAACATGACGTAAATCTAGCCGCCGATTCTGGTCAAACTACTAGTAAATTCAATGTAAAACCTTTAGAAAATTAATTACATTCTTGAAATTTAAATCTTTAATATTATTTTTTTTTAATTTTTCATAAATTTTCTTATACGGCGCCGACATTTTTAGTAGAGTTGCCGTCTCATGAATTCCCGCGGCAAGAATTTGCCGGCAATTAGATGTGTTACAACTGATACTGCGCTGTACTGTGATCGGAAATATGGTTTTTTAAGTCTTCTATGGATCGCATGTAAAACATGCAGAAAATCGCATAAATAAAGTCAAACAAGTAAAAAAATTATAGTCAGTCAAGGCGGACCATATGATACCCTACATCATTTAGTTTGTGACTCAAAATGATTTTAGAGATTTTGGGAAATGCACCTAATGATGAGTCGACTGCGACGCCAAATTGATCGGCTCACACACAGAGATGCAAGCCGTAACTACGCGTCTAGCCGCTTAGCCTATTTTTTATTTGCTGTTTTTATGCCAGAGCCAATCCAATACCGATTATTTTTTTCTACATTGAATTACAGTATTTGTTTCAACGGATTTCTGTGCAAGTATTTAAACCAAGTAGAATTTTTCAAGTGTTCTTTAATAATTATTTCTGAGGAGCATGTATTTCAGCTAAGAGAAGTGGTCTGAGTCATTTTACTGTTAAAAGGCAATTATTTGTCCACAATAATAGCCACATAGATGAACCCCTCCTTCAAAACCAATAAGGTTTTAAAAAATCGTTTTTAAAATCAAAAGTGTTAAAATTAAAGTAAAAATTTAAAAAAGAGACAATAATTTTAACTGCTAAATAGTTAACAATAGAATTTTTCTATCTAAAAAATTTTTGCTAATCAGCCGCCTCCGTAGCCGGCTAAAAAGTGTCGCGCTGCCGCCGCCGAAAATTTTAACTCGGCTTGTTTCTCTGGTCCGTGTCCGCCCAAGAGAGCGTGCGACTAGCGGAGATGAATTTTTTATATAAGTGTCACCTAAAGCATGGGACCAAAAAATATGTCCGTCTCCGGGACTGTCCGTTAAGAGAGCTTTTACTGTAATTATTAGTGTAAGAAAATATTAATTTAATTTTTTGAAATACATTGAATTCAAATGCAATTGCAAAAAAAAATTGCACCTATACTTGGTACCATTCCTTCAAAATTCTAACAAAAATCGCTTTTTAAAATTTAGGAAATAAGGTAACGAATTATAGTGCAATTTATTTTCCCACATTTAAAATAAAATATTTTTATATTATTCATTAAATTTTCAATTAAATCTGTCATCGTGTTAAAGTATAGACATTTCTTCTGATATGCAAGTTTTTTATTTAAACTTTAAAAATAAAAATGCTGCATTGACAGTGTCATCATCATCTCCCTGCCAGGTTTAAACCGTTCTAAATTCCATTAAATATCTTAAAATTATTCTTCTCCTAAGAGTAAGTTGCTTATAAGAATTTGTACTCTGTACTGCTAAATCTTAGGACAAGTTAAAAAAAACTTTTTTCCCGTTTATTTGTATTAGTAATTGTAGATTCGATTTCTTTCAAAGAATAAAGAACCAGTTTATTTGCAACATTTATTGTCTGAGACGAGTTATTTATGGTTTGGCTTCCTTTTGCCTTTACGAATATTCAATGGATCGCTTTATCTTTATGTTTTTCTTCGTTCATTCGTTTGTTGGTTGGTTCATTTTTGTGAAACAAACAAGAATTGAGCAATTAAGGCGAGTTAAGTCATTATTGTGCAAATCAAATTGATCCATAAATTAAAAATAGTGCATTTAAATTAATTCAATATGGGTTTTAAGAGAAAATATGTTCATTTCTTCACGTAAATGGCGTATAAAAGAGTTTGTTTTATCTCAAAGTATTTGCAGACCACATTGTAATCTGAAAAGTATCGAATTGCTGATGTGACCACCGGTGATATGAAAAATTCTCCCACATAAATCGTTCTAATAGATATATTTTTATGTGTATAGGAACATTATTATCTACGAGACTTAAAAAATTAACATCGATATGGAAAATTAGATACTTAGAAGATTTTTAAAATTATTATTTTTATCATTAAATTTCAAAAGATACCAGCTAATCATGCAAGCTGGTAGCTTTTAAATATTCTCAGTATTATTGTAAAAAATATTATTATATTATATTATTATTGTAAAAAATATTAACAAATTAAGAATTTCTCTTCTGTTTTAATATTCTCATCAATTTTGTCTATCAGTAATCGAATATATCACAATATTAATTACATATTAATTCATGATTGAACTTTCATTGATTTCCTATAAATTTATACCTAATCAATTAGTAAATAACTAAATACCATTAAAATGAACTTTCAAATATTTAACTCGAGCTCATTTGTTTTATTCATAACAAATGTATTCAATGCCGGTTTTATGTAAAACCAAAAACAATCGCATTTTGATTTTAATTTAAATTCAACGTTTAATTAACACAAATAACAAATTACAACAATTTAAATGTTAATTAATTATATACTTTATTAAACGCATGTACTTCGTTGTTGTTATAAATTTTGCAAATTTTTGTTCACTATTAGAATTAAATATTACTCATTAATTTAATAATAAATTTACAACCATTTCATGCAAATAAATTAAAACAAATTTATAAAATTTTTATTTGATATTGTTCCTCATTATGTGTGAAAGGGGTGTGATTAAAGTATAAGATTGTATCGTTGTACAAAAAGAAACGGAAAAATATATTAAATAAAATATGAAACAAAATTATTAATTATTAAACTTATTAAAATCATTATTAAACTACTAATTAAAAAATAATCAATTTCTACTACACATTTATATTTTTCAAAAACTTATAATATTATAACCACTTTTTTATTTTATATAATTTTTTACTTATTTATTTACTTATTTTAAATCTTTGGCTTATGCTTAATTTAAATTTATATAGATATTTATTAAATTTTGACATGGCAACACTACGGATAGAGCACCTAAATAATATTTATATTATTTATTTACATAAATGTTATTATTTATTTGTCTGTCAGTATTTTATATTTACGACTTAACTACTTTATCGGAAACAAACTCTTTTCATTGTGACAGAAGCGTGTTAAAGCGTGAAGTGGGGTTATTTAGTGCATAATGCTCGTAATCAATATTTAATATTCGACTTTCATTTATTTATGTTTATTTTAGTTTATTTGTTCGTTTCTGGGAACGATTTATTATCAATAGAGTTTTGACTTTCATTTCGGTTAAAATTTTCTTTTTCTATTTTACTACCACTCAAATACAAATTAAATACTATTCGAATTATGCGTTTTCATCGCCCATTTATTTAATTTTTATATTCAATTATACTCCTCGTATTTTCACATAAATACTTATATACTCGTACTAAATAAAAAAGAAAAGTGTTTCCACAGATATATTTTAATTTTTTATTTATTGCGAGATGTTTATACCCTCTACCAAAAAAGAAGGGAGTGTAGTGGATTTGTCCTTCCGTATGTAACATGTCGAAAAAATCATTTAAGATTTTGAGTCGATCTGACCGTCTGTCTGTTGAAAGCAGGATAGAGCTCTGGTCGGACCACTTAGAATGAAATTTGGCTAAAATATTTGTCTTATATAAGATTTGTTTGATATTGAAAAAGTTTGAGGGTCGATATAAACTCGGAAACTAAAAATAAGCGCGTTACGCCCACTTAAGGACCAACATATAAGGTGAAATTTTTTAATAGGGTGGTACAAAAAGTTGCGGGTAGTGGGTATAACAGATTCGGCCAAACCGAATATAATATTCTTACTAGTTTTTTTATGCGTGAATAAGTATTGAATTTGGAGGAACAGCATTTAAGAAACCTTTACTTATACACATACATACTTATAAACTGTTTGGTTTACTGTACATGAACGTTTATTATGTATTTAGTATTGTATATTTATTTTTCCTATTTATGTGAATAATATTTCCGTAAATTTAAATATTTCAAACAAATAGCACTGCATTTAAAATTAATTTAATTTTAACAAACTACAAATTGAAAATTAATGAATTACTTTAAACTAATTAGAATTTCCTTTTTAGTTTGAACAAAAAAACTGATTTTAAAAATAAATGCGGAACATTTTTTATACTTCCTTTAGTTTAAATGGCTATAATTTCCCGAGATTTTAGGCGAATGACCTATAATTATAGATTTGATAATTTACCAAGACTTATTTTATAGATGAAAGTTATTAACTCAGCTGATTTTTATAACCATCATAAAAAAATGATGGGAAGTATATTACGTTTGTCATTCCGTGTGTATCATGTCGAAATAACCATCTTAAATCCCATAAAGTATATATATATTCTGGGTCTCCGTGAAAATCTAAGGCGATCTAACGATGTCTGTCTATGGAAAGCATGATAGGGCTTATATATAATATTTGTTTGGTATTGAAAATGAGCAAAATCGGTTCATAAACAAAAAAGTTATGGACCAAATACTAGAAAAGCAGAGTGTCCTTCGTAACTACAGTTTATACTTTTCGGTCGATATCTTTTACAAAAAAGCATATATATCAACAAAATTTCGCACAAATAATTCAAAGACCAATGTAAACTCGGAAACAAAAAATAAGCGTGGTCCGCCCACCTCCCATATAAAGAAAATTGTAATAAGTTGAAGTTGGATCACCCTATGTATGTAAGTAAGTATGTATGTGTGTATGTACGTATGTATGTATGTATGTAAGTATGTATGTAAGTATGTATGTAAGTATGTAAGTATGTATGTATGTATGTATGTGTATTGAGATTTTTAAACACTTTTGCAAATTTGTGGGAATATTGTTCCATAATTGATTTTTCTTCTTATATAAGCTCTATTCCAGAGAATCATACACACAGAAAAAAGATTTGTTGGAAAAGGTTATAAATACTAATACTTTACAAAATATACTAAAATCTCATTACAGTAATGTAATACTTTTAAGGTAAAAGATTTTTTCATATTAATGTCTAAATAAATCCTGAATTCTGAATTATCTTTATTATAAAACTGTTTGTTTGTTTGTGTATCAAACATGTCTAAACGGCTGAAACGATTTTCACGAAATTTGACACACAAATAGTATCAGTGCCGGAGGTGGTTATAGGCTATGTTAGATCTCCATTGGACTCCGTGCACACTTTTTACGCCTACTTTTAAATAAAGCTATTTGGACGTTGCACGTTGTTAATGAAGCTATTTAAATAAAATTTGACACAAGGATAATGCTTGCACTTGGGAATATTATAGGCTTTTTTTAAAACTCTCAAAGGGCTCAACCGATTTGCTTAAAATTTTCACATCATCATCCTGTGTGTTCCTAAATGGAAATATGATATTTTATTTTTCGATCGGAGTAGTGGGAGTGGTACCGCCCATATAAAGTAAATATTAATTATCGCATCAAATGGGGTAGCAAAGTATTAGAATAATAGTTATTACAATTATCGTGTTAGTTGTTGTAATCAATAGTGGTATATTTAAACTGATCAAAACAAATTCAGAAGAAACAACCGAATTAATTTCATGCGTTTCCATTAATTATTGGCATTTGCTAATAAACTATTATTTGTATTACGAAGTTTTAATTACCAACTGTATTTCAGTTGCTGTAATCAATATAATTAGGTTATGATAATAAAGTAAAAAAACAACATTATGTTTTATAAAGATTCAGTTAATGTACACAATAATTGTTTAAAAAATATAAAGATACGGTTCTTTTGACCGAAGGAATATATAAACGGTATTTACTTACATTTGCTAAAAAATATTAAAACAAATTAAAATTATAAAATTTATTTGAAAACTTTGAAATTTTGAAAGTTTGAAGAAAAATTAAACTGAAATTAAAACTAAGCATTTGACGATTGATTTGAAATGGTGAGTTTATTAGAATAAGAGCATTGATATAACTTTACATATGAGCCCAGAGGAAAGCGAAAACTCGACCACATACATGTAGAAAACGATACCATTAATTGTTAATAGTGAATCAGCCTCGTATGGGTTATGGATATATATATATATATATATATATATATATATATATATATATATGTTAATATTAAACTAATTCATATTTAGTTATTTCTATCAGACTTTTGTCTGTACTTTATCGTGCTTAAAAGTTGGTAATCATAACGAATATTTTTTGTATGGAGACCAATAAGATGTTACTGGAAAACGATATAGTCGGATATTACAATCGATTTGTTGGGAAGTACGTGGAAACGACTAAATTCGATTGACGAAAAATTCGGTTATCACAATGAATCTGTTTTCATTGTGTATGTTTAAATATTGGAACAAAAAAGATATAGCCGCATAAATGACATACATTGAAAAATCGATAGTTTCTTTTCCACTTTAATGTTCTGTGTACTCATGTTGTAAAATTCGGAATTTATTTCTACTTATTTGAATGAATTGGTCAAATGATTCAACTAAATTACTTATGCCCCGATTATATATGTCGATTCTTGCCGTTTTTCGATTTAAATGCTATTGAGTGTTTATTTTTATATTTTCAATGTCAGTAAACATTTGTATGGTTTTTGTCTCTGGTAATGAAAATTGTTTACGTTATTTGGTTCAAAAATTATAATTCTGTATGTCGCGTTCGCACAAATTAATTGTGGTCCCGAACTCCACTTAAGATCAGTTGTTTTAAATGTAATTTAAAACACAGAATCATAAAGTCGACATTATTGCACAAATAATTTATTTACTTTATTCAATAACAGATTAGTCATGAGCAGGGCAACCAAAAAAATGCTTAAAAAAGTGTTAAATATTAGTTTTTCTATATAAATTTTAAATTATACTGGTTGGCAAAAAAATCCTCCCGTATGGGTTCAAATTCAACACTATGTGTGTTGATGCCATTACACGAGTATATTTCATCATGACTCAAGAACGGTGTGTACGAGTAATATAAATGCTTTCAACTCATCCTAACATAATTTTTTTTATATGCTCAATATTTTCGGAGTTATTTAGAAATTCCATGTATAATAAAATTGATGCAAAAATCTTGATTTTATTCACAGTTAAGTGAAAATACCCTAGTGGGCAAAAAATTTCGTAAAAAAATAAGTAACAATCTGCTTTTACTTTTTCTATCACATACAACTTATTCAGCGATTACACTTGTAGATAAAGCTCCTATAGATGTCGACTAAAATTATCTTCAGGTTATCTTAACATTATTTTTTATCTGGTCAATATTTTGCAGTTAAGAAGCAAAATTATTTCAATTGTCATTAAAGGTTTATATATATTTTTTTTTCCTCACTTATTTTCGAATAACTCCGAAAATGTTGACCTAATAAAAAATAATATTAAGAAGGCTTGAATACGATTTTCGTTTGCATCTTTTGCTGTTTCAATTGTATAAATCGGGCAACCCGTTCTCGAGTTATAGCAAAATATACTCCTGTAATTACTTTATCAATGGGGAAATATTAGACATGCTCATAAAAGAATCATGACCTGATAGAAAAAACTGTATGCATATCCGTGTTCAACACGTCAAATTCCGAATATTAAAGTTTAAAGAACCACTTAATTGTAGGCATACATGGATATTTTCACTTAATTGTGAATATAATAAACTCAAAATTATATATATATATATATTTATATATATATGTAACATATATATATATATATATATATATATATATATATATATATATACATATGGACGCGATCAATCAGTGTTATCTATGCATATATATACTAGCATAACACTTTATTAGTTTATTAGGATTTGGAAAACGTTAAGAAATTTTCACTTATGGCATGTTATGTAACCTAGGAAGATTCAATTGACAGAACTCTAATAGATAAATACAGTTTTTATTATTAAGAAAAGCTTTATATTCTCAGAAAATAAGTTAAAAAAAGTAATGATTTTAACATACCGAGCAAAAAAAATTGTTAATGTTACTTAATATTTGAAAGCAATAAAAACTGATGGAAGCAATATACTGATCACTTAATTGCATATAGATTCCAAGAATGCAATAGCATAAGTTATAGATTGTGCGAAAGATACTGTTGCTTACCACATTCCATTTCTATTGCTTTGAGGCGGCTCATCTCGAACAAAAATCATGCGCCAATCGTTATGGAAAGGAAGAATTCATCTATGTAATAATGCTTTTTCTACGTTTCTACATGATATAAAATAAAGTCCAATCTTTAGATTATGAATAAAATAAACTTTTTAAAGGCAGGAAGCAACATCTGAATGCACATTACTACCAAAGTGCGAAAACTGGAACTGCCAAGTGCAAAATGTGAACTCAGTTAAATTGAAGTTTAGAAATACTTGCTTATTGTGTTGCAGTATTTTAAAAATGAAACACTCTGAAACATAAACAATTTGAATGAGGAATAGGTTTTGTATTAAGCTTTTCCCAATAAACCACAGAACGATATGATAGCGAAGACGACATCATCTTAGGTGCCGAATATAATATTGGATTGCCGCATTATTATGATATCGAAATTTCCAAATATTTGTTTCCAATAAAATGAAAAACACAAAAACATTTGAAAAAACCTTTAAAATAAAAATATTAAAATTAAAACATTTCAACAAACAAACAAAAGCTGAGAATAAATAGAAATAAATCTCTTAAGGTACGTAATTGTAAAAATAAGTGCCTAAGAAATAATCTCGCATGCAAATATTAGACTGGATAATATTTGCATAAAATATATATGTATGTCATGTAAGATGATTTTTTCATGTTTTATAGTTATTTAGGATTTTTTCTTATTTCAGCAAATTATATTTCAGTATACTTACGAGTATTTATATTATTTAATTGGAAAAAGCAAAACTTTTGGTATTAAATAAACGATAACGAAAACGATATCATAATTTTATGGAAAAACTATATCATAAGGAAAGGTACACTTTAGTCGGTAAAAACTATCGTTTTCGATTCGATTATATAGTGATAATTTTTATCACCTTAATGATATTGTTTCGATATAGTTATAGTGGGTTATAAAATGTTAAAATCTAAATGAGTGTAAAATTTAATATTAATTAATTATTTTTTTGATTCTTGATTTATTTATGTCACACAGTGGGGTCAAACGCAAATTTTTTGGTAATAAATCTGAATCTCCTAAACTACTGGTCGGATCAAATTGAAATGTATGGAAGAGTTGTAGAGGAGGACCTAAACTTTCAGAAAAATCATCTTGTAACCCTGTGATAACACAAGATAAGCTACAGGGTGTCAAAGTTGACTACCTCGAGTATGTAAAAGTTAAAAAAAATCGTAACTTGTACAAATGAAGTCCGATTTTAAAGATTTTTATAATTCTGGAAAGTGCTTGGCAAGATAAAGCTTACTCATCTAAGTTATCTCTTACAGTTAAAAAGATATTTACGCTTGAATTTTGAATTTTTGATTTTTTGGCTCGACTTTCTTTCGTTTTTCGGGAATAAGTCCGGAGATATATGAGGTAAAAATTTTTTAAAAATATTTTATAATTTGCTACATATTTCAAAATAATATGCTGAAAGAATTTTTGGATTATCTCAATTCGTCTAGACGTGAAAAATATTCAAAATCAGCACTCTGAAATTGGCATGAAAAATGGCTATTTTTTTACAAAAATATAGTACAATTCATTCACTTTTTCCTTTAATAAAAAAAATTTTTCCTTATTAATTTCAAAAAATAAGGCTTCATAAATGGTTAATAAAGAAATTTTGAATTGATTTAAGTTTGCACCCTACATCCAGCATTGGCCGAAAATTGTCAATTTTAAAAAATAGTTTCATTTTTATCGATTAATAAAAAAAAATGTCACGCGAGCTTTTTTAAATTTGGTACCCATATTTTTTATAGAAATAGATTTAGAATGATTTAACACTAAACTGCTTCTCGCCCGGCCAAAAACGAATGCAGGAGTGGAGATTTTATGTTAAAAGTCAGTTTTTTTAACGACTATTTTTAAAAGCATATTAAAAGCATATTAGCATAATATTTTTAATATTATTTCTTATGTAATATATAAAACACAAATCAAGCTTTCATTCCTAAAAAAATCAATAAAGTAGCTCCAATAAATTATTTTTGGTAATTTTTCAAAAATAAATTTTTTTAAAAAAATAGCTGAAAATCCAAAAAAATTTAATTTTTTTAATACAACTCCACTAATTTTGCAAATACTTTAAAAATGTTAAAAGAATATAAAAATAGACTTATTTATCAATTCAACGATATATAAAATGTTGATATAGGTTATTTAATAATAGTATTATAATGGCCTCAAAACTACCAAGTCACGTCAAAAGTTGCAAAATTCACTATTTTGTTCCGTATTTCCATATGTGTGTATACGTAACACTCAACTGCATTGCTGATAATAATCTTTATTAATGAATTTATTTAAAGTGTTCATAATTTTTTTCTACTGAAAAGGTTTTTAAAATTACCTAAGTACATAAATAAGTATATTTTCCTTCGTTTTTTATTACATTTGTTTAAGTTTTTAAATAATTTACCTAGCTACTTAATTAATGTATTATAACAAAAATGATTTTTTTACAATCGCATAGGTACAGTTTTTGACGTACCTGTTTAACACTACAGGTCATAAAAATAAACTGAATGAAATTGGGGGTTTTGAGCAAAAATTTAAATTTTTTAATTCATTTTTGCCTGTCACCATTTACCTGATATAAATATTCTTTTTCTATATATAAGTATCCTTATAAATATGCAGATTTATTAGTGAATTTGCCATTATGGAGATTACATTAAAACACTTTTCTATTTGCAAAGTAATCTGGGATAATTTATCTGATATTATAAATCGTCCAGAAAAAATAATAAAACTCATTGATACAGTAGTATCTTTTGGTTTAACTCTTACTGCAGAAGACAGTTTAAAGCTCGAAAATTTTTATAAATCATACGAAAAAAGGATGCAAGCTTCAGATTGGTCAATACCAAAGTTCAAGAAGAAAAATGAAGAGTGGTTGGAGGGAGAAATACCAATTTTCATCGGAAAGCAGAAAAAGGGTCGACCAAAAAAAAGTTACGATGAAGTTCAGCTGAGAACAAAGAGGACCAAACAGGAATCTATTCTAAATTCTTATACGAATGCCGAAATAAAAGATACATTTAAAGCTTTAGTAACACGTACGCAACCAAAGGAAGTAGAAAAAGTTATAGATGTGTTACCAACAGCTTCTCCCAATCGATTACATCGGATAATCCAAAGCATAGTGACACCGAAATCAACATCGTCCTTTACCTCTAAAGATGCTTTAGCTCTAATATTAAATTTAGGATTATCAAGAAACCAATACGAGATTTTGAGGAAATCTGTTAGCGAAAAAAGATATGATATCTTTCCCAGTAGCAAATCAGTGAGAGAAGCGAAAAGTAATATTTTACAGCCTATGGAATATCACCACTCCACGCAAGGATAAGAATTTTGGAGTTCTGCTTACATCTTGCATATGATATGAAGTACAGAAATATTCCCGGACAGGAAAATGCTACAGTAAAAAACAATTTGGAACTTCACGAATTACGAAAAGAGGAGAAGAAAAGAATTCAATTAGAATTCAAAGAACAACTCGGATTAATAATTGATAAACCTCTACATAGCTATGGAAGCTCAAATGATGGAAATACAGCAAGACGTTTCTTTGAAAATCCGGAACTCACATCTTCAATCACATGCATTGACTTAAATATTTTGAAGCGTTTTAAGATTATATTGGCAGCCATTAATAGCAAAAAACAAATTAATGCGGATAAATTTAAAATTTTTGCTTACGAAACTAAAGAACTACTTAACATTACATACCCCTGGAAAATGACTCCAACAATTCACAAAGTATTGGCTCATGGTAAAGAAATAATAGAAAATAGTATTTTGCCATTGGGAGAGCTAACAGAGGAAGCACTGGAAGACCGAAATAAAGATGTTAAACATTTCCGACTCTTCAATACCCGAAAATGTTCGAAAATAGCGCAAAATATGGACTTAATGGAATATTTATTAATATCATCAATCCAGTTATATATTCTATAAGAACACGATGGCTACCAAAAATCACTCTTGAAATAGAAAAAGAGGATTCCGAAGCTAAGGAAGTTAAAAATTTGCTAACGTTTGATGTTTCTGATTATTTTCAAGAAAATCTCTAATAATATCTTCGATAATATATTCTTAATAAAATAAATATACGGGATATATGTATAATAAGTATGTAAATATGTAGAACAAATTAAATAAACATTACTCAAATTAAGAATTTACTACTTTATAATAACAAATATATACCTACATAATACATTAGAAAACTAAAATGTTACGTATACACACATATGGAAATACGGAACAAAATAGTGAATTTTGCAACTTTTGACGTGACTTGGTAGTTTTGAGGCCATTATATTACTATTATTAAATGACCTATATCAATATTTTATATATCGTTGAATTGGTAAATAAGTTTATTTTTATATTCTTTTAACATTTTTAAAGTATTTGCAAAATTAGTGGAGTTGGATTAAAAAAATTAAATTTTTTTTTTTGATTTTCAGCTATTTAAAAAAAAAAAAAAAATTATTTTTGAAAAATTACCAAAAATAAGTTGAAAGCTTGATTTGTGTTTTATATAGTACATAAGAAATAATAGTAAAAATATTATGCTAATATGCTTTTAAAAATAGTCGTTAAAAAAACTGACTTTTAACATAAAATCTCCACTCCTGCATTCGTTTTTGGCCGGGCGAGAAGCAGTTTAGTGTTAAATCATTCTAAATCTATTTCTATAAAAAATATACTAAATTTAAAAAAGCTCGCGTGACATTTTTTTTTATTAATCGATAAAAATGAAACTATTTTTTAAAATTGACAATTTTCGGCCAATGCTGGATGTAGGGTGCAAACTTAAATCAATTCAAAATTTCTTTATTAACCATTTATGAAGCCTTATCTTTTGAAATTAATAAGGAAAAAATTTTTGTATTAACGGAACTTTGAGAAAAAAGTGAATGAATTGTACTATATTTTTGTAAAAAAATAGCCATTTTTCATGCCAATTTCAGAGTGCTGATTTTGAATATTTTTCACGTCTAGACGAATTGAGATAATCCAAAAATTCTTTCAGCATATTATTTTGAAATATGTAGCATATTATATAATATTTTTAAAAAATTTTTACCTCATATATCTCTGGACTTATTCCCGAAAAACGAAAGAAAGTCGAGCCAAAAAATCAAAAATTCAAAATTCAAGCGTAAATATCTTTTTAACTGTAAGAGATAACTTAGATGAGTAAGCTTTATCTTGCCAAGCACTTTCCAGAAATATAAAAATCTTTAAAATCGGACTTCATTTGTACAAGTTACGATTTTTTTAACTTTTACATACTCGAGGTAGTCAACTTTGACACCTTGTAGCTTATCTCGTGTTATCACAGGGTGACTACAAGATGATTTTTCTGAAAGTTTAGGTCCTCCTCTACAACTCTTCCTTACATTTCAATTTGATCCGACCAGTAGTTTAGGAGATTCTAATTTATTACCAAAAAATTTGCGTTTGACCCCACTGTGTGTCATAACTTTTATAGTTTTATGACCAAATTTTTAATAGCTATTAAATAGAAATTTTCATGTATGAAATAAAATTTAAAATTAGAATGATTTTAAAACTAATGGGCACAGTTTTCTAAATCTTTGACGATTTATTGTGGGTATAGAAGATCCGATAGAGCTGAATATAATAAGTCTTTTGTTTATAATTAACTGCAATATATTCCAATGTTTCAAACTCTTTTGTCTTAAAATTAATTCGATACAGCTAAAATAAATACAAAACCTATATATTTAAAATATTATGTATACTTAGATATAAAATTTAGATCGCATTGAATATTTTAAACAAATTACTAATTCTAAATTGTGAATTTGTATTATCTAATTAAGCTACCGTTTTTAATGCAAAATCTATTGTACAAGGTTGAAAACAATATTTTCTTTAAATATTCTTTCACAAAAGACATTAACAAATGAAAAATATAAACAAATACTTTTTGGATTTCTGAAAATAGATGTCATGTATATATATATGTATGTGTTTAGAAATTTTTACAAATCTACCTACAAAAATATTAATGCAATTCTTCTAAATATATCGATTTCAAAATAATTTAAATACAATTTATTTCTTTCGATAGCTGAATGAATAAAATAAAATGAGAATAAATTGATTTTCTCAAATGCTTACATTGAATATAATGATCGGTTTTATTGAATTTTAACCATCATTTCGTTAACGTTAATATTAAGTATCATGTTACAATTTACCATCATGGCCATATTAATTTACATTTTAAAAGACAAAAGAAGACACACACAAACAATGATTCAGATTCATAGGAAAAGACAGATTTGTCAGGACAAGATGGTTGGTTAGTTATTGTGAACGATGGTGTGGATGGAAGAAAATTAATATGCATAATTTTGTATTCATTTTTTTCTTATGTTAATTTAATTTTATTTAACACATTCAAACAGTTAGATGAAGAATGAAATCATATTGGATTTAAAAGCTATGGAACAATTAGATATTTCTTTTAGAAACAACTTATCAGATGCATGTTCTTTTCAACAATCAAATTTTTGTAATTTTGTTTTTACAAAATTTTAATAACGATAACAAAATGCTAAATGTTCGGAGCCTAACAAATATTGCATAATTTTAAAAATTTTTTTATCAAGTACTAGTTTTGAACTAAATTGTGAGATCTGTCGAGGACAATCCGACAGATGTCACGTTGACAGATCTGATTGGATTCTTCTGAACTACTGGTTAATTACTGTGAGAGCTTTATGCATACATTTCAAACAGAAAAATATCCTAGTGATCTCACAAACTTGCAAGTGGCACATGTCAACTGACAGAGTCTAATAAATTTTACAATTATTTTGAAATAAGACACTTTAAAAATATCTGAATGTAATTTTTATTCTGATGGCTAAATCTATACTATATTTCCAAGTAACTGAATATAAATATGTATACACAAGCCAAATGGATAATGACTATAAACTCTTATACATAACTACTTATTTGTATTGTTGTATACAATTGATATACATATATTGCGATGAAACTGAAGCAATATATCTTTTTTGTAGCCTTTTTATTGTTGTGATCCTCTTATTTTCCCCACATCATTTAAAATTCACAATCTGTGTGGTTGAAGGTTGGTTGGTTTTTGTTTTTGTTTACTTCATATCATTTCCTTTAACTTATATTTTTTCTTAACAGATCTTTTAACTATATGGTTGGTTTCATCAACCATAAAAGTGGATTCTTTTATATTTTAGTTTGAATTGAATCTGAGATTTTGAAGATACATGTTTATAAAGGAAGGTACATCAACCAGAGATACAAATCATTAGGCTACGGATCGTATGTAAAAACAAAAATATCTGTTCTTTTGCTTTAAACTTCGTAGCATTTTATGTGTGAGTGTGTGAATGGATGAATGGTGGTTTTAACTTCTTTTTTTTTTTTTTTTTTTTTGTTAACGATAACATTATTACTCAGTTTCAGATGATGGTGGTTTTTTGAATGTTTTGGAGGATGTACGAGTGATAATTCCTTTTATACAGCTTTTAAAGTTTTTTTTTTTTTTTTTTTGTTAACTAAAGTTGTTTTGTCAGTTTTTTTTTTTCTTTTGTCATGTATTTTTTTATTTTTTTTTTTCTTCATCTACTTTACATTATATTTTCGTGGAAAACAGCACCGAATTACTTTGTTCGCGATAATTTATGATTATACACGGATTTGAAATACTGGGTAGAAACCTTTTTTAATTTTTTTGTACACATGTATATTGCTAAATTAATATATGTATTTGTTAGAAAGAACACAATAACTATTACATTGTGTGGAATGGTAATACATTCCCATTCAGATAATAAAAAGTACTTAAGTCATTTCTAATAGTTTTTAAATGGAAAAATAAACACATTTTTTATAATAAGTATTTTAAATGTTTCTTAAGAAAACATTAAATCCAAATAATTAATTAAAGATGATTTTTTTTAAACAACAAGCGGTCTTTGTAAAATTGATTATTTATTAAACAGATAAATAAAAAATTACACATTTTTCGCCTTAAAAACAACTTTTATTTAACTTTAATTAATAAAACACAGGGTAACACTGATATTGCGTCATTCAGTCAATTTGGATATACGTTATCTTGGAGTTCTAAGCCTATAAATCAACGTTTGAATTAACTCTATTTTTCGATATAAATTGTAATTTAGAAAATTGATGAATTGAATGAATTCTCTGATTTGGTTTAATAAAATTCCAAACAATCTTAATTGACACTATCTTCAATTTCATTGCAAATGCAGATGTATTTTTTCGATGCAATTTAGAAATCGTTCTCCCCCTTCGTCTTACTGAATAATTGAGTTCAAGATTTTATGCAACGGTAAGTTCTAGTATTTTTAGTATTTTCTTTATAAAAAATGCCAAGAAATTCTTCAATACAAAAACTAATTTATTTTAAAACAATTGTTTTTATGACTTAAAATATAAAACTTTTGTGTATGATATATTTTGGTTTATTTCTTAAAAATGGAGGTAATGTATGCCGAAATAAAAATATACGTATACAATATACATTAGCTATTGGAAAAATTTCCAAATCTTAATATCATATTATTTTTAAATATATAATAGTAATTTCCATAACAAAAAACCTAAATTGAATTATTGAACCGATAAATTAATTTCCAAGATGAAATTAAAAATTTAAATATCGAAATGCAGTTGCATTATAAATACACTTTTTTAAACATTATTATGTGTTTTAAGAGGACATAATCTCCTTCTCGCACGTTTTTATTTCAGTGAAATGGAATTGCAACTTAAACCTAGATAGTTGGCATATTTTTGACCATTTTCTATAAACAAAAATCGCGAATAAAATCGCAGATTTTTTGAAATTTAGAAAAATAGCAGCTGGCTAATTTCAAGAAAATTGGAGGACATAAATTCAAAAAAAGCTCCAGCACAGAAAAAAAGTCATATATTTGAAAATTTTTTTCATAAATATTATGAAAAGAACATGACTTTTTTTTCTAAACTTTTTTCATAAAAAAAATTTGTTCATAGATATTAGTAAATGGTTAATAATGAAAATTTTAAGAATTTTGCAAAAATTTTGTTAAATTTTTGATTTAGTTTTATTAGATTTGATTGCAAATGATAAATGAAAATAGTTATACATGAAAATATTAACAAATGCCTTAAAATGGCAAAATTCCAAGGAAAATCTGTTAAAAAATAATGTTTAGAAATTTGCATAATTTTGCTCTCATTCTGTCGTACATCATTTTAATAAAAAGTGCTTCTGTTCTGTTCCCAAAATGTAGCTAAAATTCATTAAAAGCTTAAAATTTTGCGAAGAAAATTTCAAAATTTTTTTTAGAAATTGAAAATATAAATGAAAATTTAAACAATTTTTTCAATCTTCTTGACTTTTGATTGAAAAAATATAAAAAAAGTTTTAATGCTTACGAAATTATGATTAAATATTATGAACTGAAATGAATGAAAGCAAATTTTTATACTTATGTACAAACTTTTTTCTGTGTGGTTACAAATTCCACACATTCATTTTAAATGTAAATAATTCTATTATTCAATATCTAATTACCGGCTTTATACTGTTCCATTAATGTATACTTAAGTGCAAACTTAGTTAACATTAATTTAAGTTAAAGTTCACAATTAAGTAAAGTTTCGTTTTACAGTTTAAAATTTAAGTTGACAAGAAAATAAAAAGATAGAATTAAGCTTTTATATATTTACAATAGGGAGATCCCTACTTTCCAGACATTTTTCTTCAACTAAAAATCGTAGATTTTATTTATCCTAGTTATGCTAATTTTTTTATTGAATATCTTTTAATTTAGGTTACTGTTTGCTTATGGTAATGCCAAAAATCATTATAAACATCAAAGTTACTACTTTGCGCAAAATATTTTTTGATGCCACCCTAATATGACAACAATTTAAAAAACAATTGAAATAGCTTAGATGATATAAAGATAAAGTTTAAAGGCTGTAAAATTAAAAAAGTGTTGATGCAAAATAAATAACCATAAATAAAATATAAATTTAGAGCGTATTTTGAAATCTTTTTAAAATTTAAAATAATTTATTAGATTTTATATTTTTATTTTTGTTTATTTTCAATAAATATTTTTTAAGACGTCAAACAATTTTCATAGTTAGGAAAAACTTAAGGGATGGAAAAAGATTACTTAATTTTTCAATTATAAAACGGTTTTAAGAACTTAAGTACGATTTTGCCACTAAGTGAACAGTATAATACCGGATCTAAAACTGATGTAAAATATGGAGCTAAACAAATAGAGCTAAAATCGATAGAAATTTTTCTTTTAAATTCTACGATTTGTTCAAATGAAATAAAATTAAGAATGCCTGAATATTTAAATTAAATTAAATAATTAATAAATAATTAATAAGTTTGTTCTTTAGCTAAAAGAAACTGGAAATTATGAAACTCAAATTTTCAGATACGAATTATAAGACAATTTTAAATGCTAATAACACTAAACCTAAATCTACAAAATCTGACGAGAAACTAAATAATAGAAAGTTTGTGTGCATTTGTTTGTAAATCGGATTAGCCAACTAAAAATTGCAAAATTGCTTGGTAATTTAATTATGTTTGTAATGCTCATCATTATATTTAGTTTCTGAATTCTAGCCAACACTTATGTGCTAAACCATCAAAAAAAAGTGACATACTTTTAAAGGAATCACATTAAAATCTACTTCAAAAATAGAAATAAGAGCATATTAGAAATTATTTATAACTATTTCGAAAATAGTGAAAATAGATCTATAACAGATTATAAGTTTTTCTAAAAATAATCGCAATTTTATCACTCTAAAAGTATTAATATTAATGGTGATATAATTAGTATAGGATTAGACAAAAATATATTTTAAGTGTTTAGAAATTTGGAGTAATTTTGTATATGAAGTTCATAAAGTAAATTTTTAATAGGTGGTAATTACCTCTTCCTCAAATTTTGGACGTCCCAATTAAGTTGGATTACTCATTTATATATTTTGCGTAATTTTTGAAGCAATAATATATAATTTATTAATTTATCTCAATAATTTTAAGTAAAAACATATGTATGTAACTTATCTATAACCATATTCTTGTAAAAGGACTTTTAAATTTTAAAAATATTAATTCTTTTATAAATTATTTTAAAATCCATTACTTGCTCAATAGCATCGCAGTAGGCATCAAATGATAGAATAGGATTTAGAATTTCCAGTAAAGTTATTTGTATAAACTTTTCAGGAACCTATAATGACAAAAATTTCTTTCAAGTATTTTATCCTTAAGTATACTTGGGATTTTCCAGCAAATAATTCGGAAATTAAAATAATTTTAAACATTTCACAATATGTTTTCTTAACCTCATATTTTGTCCCTTTAGCATCAGCAGTTCAAATTTTATAAAATTTTAAAAATGTCATGTCAGCGTTTATTTTAATTTTTTTTTTTCGTTATATATTGCAATTTTAAATATTATTTAATGACAATTGGCACAGCCGTTTTTTATACCTAAAGATGAAGCTTGTAAAAAATGGTTCAAATCGGTCCATTATTTTACCTTGCCCTCATATAAGCGTGTCCCAGAAAATCGCTTTAGTGATTATAATTATCTTGAATATGCCAATATTTTTATTAAAATCGAAAAAGAAATGTTTTCTTTCAGCATTATTTGCATAATAAAATTTCAAAAGGTTGGGTGCATATTTGACTATAGTTTCTATATGAGGCCCATGAAAATGTTAGTATCAAAATAAAATTTGGCATGATTGTTTTGTGTTTAAATATAAATCATTTTCCCATAAGTTCCCATATAAGATTCATTTCAGAAAACCACTTTAATGCACATAAGTTTCATAGAAATGCTAACTTTTGAACTAAATTTGGCATAAATAAGTTCTGTATAAGTGTACAAACCGCAGTAAGAATTTTAAAAAGAATCGGTCCATATATGATCTTAGTTTCTATATAAGAACCTCACCTAAAAATAACTTTAACGCACGTGTATGATGATTTAGTGTATTATATGGTTAAGCTTTTCTAACTACACCTTTTTTCTTGTTAATTACTTAGAAATGATATTAAATATAATATAAAAATCATAACCTACTATAGTTTCGCAGATTAAAATTATAAATAATGAATTTAAAGTTAAATAAATGTAAATGTCAAACTTTTCATCTTTTTAGCTTCCAAATATATTTTAATGTCATCCAAATAATGTTGTCATAATACGCTAGAATTATTTAAAATTTTAATACTATGGCTTCAAAAATGGCTATATTGGTTTTGCATGCTCGATATCTTCTAAACTGAAAATTAAATTTGTACATTTTTTTAAATCTTTCTACGGATTAAAGTCATAAGGTTAAAACCATAAAATTTTGGCGTTTGAAACTGGATCTTGGCATCTTTAACATATATTATTTTGGACATTTTTTTTTGGAAACTTTCAAGGATATTAAAGGATATAATATTTGAAGGACTGTTTCGCAAATTTTATTTGGATTATTTGGATTATCTTAACTTAAAATTAAAATATATAATGGAAAAATTCTCCTCTTTCGTTTGACATCAATATCACTATATAATATTAATTATATTATAGTAAAATAAAAAATTTATCTCATGCATCCTTCAAGATTTTAGAGTCATTTAAAAAGGAAAAACGACTACGAAATGAAAAACTGAAAACACAATTGAACTACGAGTATATTAAGTCTATATTTGCACATGTATATGGAATTTATGATGTGTGAGACAAATTTTTGATTTTTGTTGTGCGGTGTAATAGTGCGGAATAAACAACTGCACAGGGGTTGGCCGCATTAAAAAGGATAACACTGGACAACACAAAACTGTCAATTTACCATGAAGTTAACTATCTCATTCAACTTTTTAAGTTTATTTAAAAAAAGGTTTTAAATATTACTATATTTTCGAAAATTTCTCAACAATGAAAATTACTTTGATTGGATGCGTATGTCTACTTTTACTTAACCGATTTTTACGAAACCTACACCATCGGAAATCTGACTCCTATATCTTACGCTTAAGATAAATAAATATTTTGATATTTATTAACTATGAACTTAACATAAATCTTCTTTGTTCTCATTTAACCGGCCATCCCCTTTCGGTATCTGTAAAAATTTGGTGTGTGAATAAAGAATTATATTTTTTTATCCGTAATCCAAATTTAAATTATTTACACTGAGAAATAATAAAGTTATTGTTTTTTGGCCGAAATTTAACACCGTGCATTAGTTTCGTAATTATAAGCTGAATTGTATGCACTAAATTTTTCATGCGCTGTCCTCACGTGTTTTCAGTTAATTTTCAATCAAACAAATAGTTAGAAAAGCTGCAATAAATTGTAGATACATTTTCTAATAAAATATTTACTAAAAATAATATGTACTAAAATTATTAAGTCAAAATCATTTATATTGCATTTCTTGAAAGAACTCAAGGACTTAATATATATTTATTTTTTAGCTGTACCTTAAAACCTTAAAATTGTATAAAGAAAAACATCTTAAAAGAAAGCTTTGTTTAAACTAAATATAAATTTTACCAAATATTACACAAATATAAATTTAAATTGTTAGTATAAACTCTCAATAGAGATTTAATCTATAAATTAAATTTAGAACTTAAAACACTGACACTAATTACATCGTTAACGGTAAAAAAACAAACAACAATTTACTTAATTGTGATTTTAGCAACTGAAATTTTAAATGGATTGGAACTCGGTTTTTTATAATCTTGTGCTACTGTAATGGTAGTGTTATATTTCTTAGTTCTTATTTTAGTTGTTTTGATGATAATACACTTGAAACAGTCGTTATTTTTAGTATTTTTCGATATCATAAGCTGATGTTTAACGATATTGTTGCATAATAAATGTCAAATTTTATTAGAAAAACAACAATATAAAATGAAAGCAAGATAAAAGTGCCGAAAGATCCCCCTTCCAATGGAAATTGTATTTAGTATACATATGTGTATGCAGAGTGTCATACTCGTACTACGATTGTCTGCATGAGATACAATTTTAAAAATTCTATTTTATACTTATACAAATGAACATTTAGTAAAAACTAAAATAAGAGTACAAAATGGGACAGTGAAATGGGAAATAGTATTTATAAATAGTTTGTTTATTAATTTTTAGCTGTTTGATGACTATAAACACATGGACTTACATATGCGTATACGTCTCCATATGTATGAATCATTTACTTCAAGTAAAATGTCCTTCAACGCCTCTTCACAGGATACCACAACAACAGAGTTGAACTGAAATGTAAAACATGAGAAATGAACTCCAATGGCTGACAGTTTTATTGATGTTTACAGTAATAAATGTAATTTCATTGCAAAACAATCAAACGAATGAAATTTCCTTTATTACATCTCTAAACCGACATCTTAAAACCAACAAAACAAAATTTGTTGTAAATATTTTTTTTAATTTCAAGATCAAGATTAATCTTTTGGGATTAAAACAATACGTGTGCAGCATAATTTACTTTTTTTATATAATAGATACATCAGTACATAGGTAAATATATAAAACATTTATAAATATGTATTTACTCTTTTATGTACAACCTAATATTTGACATCATCGTCGTCATTGCCATCAGAAAACAAAAATAACCAAAAAATATGAACACACACATACACACAAGTGAAACAAAAGATATTGTTGAGGTAAATATGTCATCCTTCTTCACATAATTTTATGACTTTGAATTTAATCTGACATATACTCGGAGGCTACGGTCAATGCTACATTTTTGTTCCTTCTTACCTTTAGAATGAATTATTTTTCTTGTTTTTCAAAAGGTAAATTTACCAGTCTTTACCAGTCTTATTGCTGTTGTTGTAGTTATTTCAGTTTCATTTTCTCATGTGACTGATTTAAAGAAATAATGGAATTTTAGACGAATTAAATTAAAGTTATTAATTGTAATTATATACATATGTATTTAAATAGATAATATTAACATATTAACAATAACTTGGAATTAAAATAACACTGGTCGGCAAAAAAAAAAACATTTTTTCTTTTAAACAAATATAAGTGTACTTGATGGAATTTGATATGATAAACACGAAATTTCTTTCGCTTTTCTTTTAGGTCTGAATTTTCTTTATGGGCATGTCTAATATTTCCCCACTAATAAGTATATTTTACCATAACTCAAGAACCGTTTTTTAAGGAACAAAACTTTTTCTAATTTTATATGAAAATTTGATTTATTTTCGCCACTAATTTCCGAATAAGTCCAAAAATATTGAATGGATAAAGAACTAATGTTAGTTAACTTGAAAATAATTATAATCGGCATTTTTGAAGTTTTATGTTATCTAAATTGAACAAATCGCCTAATAAGGGGATCATATTAGTAATGCCCATAAAAAATCAATACGTAATAATCCTTCTAGTCCACCTAATATTGTTTAAGGAATACAATTTATTTATATTAATAATTTATCTCAGGCATTTATGATAAGAATCCTTTCCCAATGCTTTTGAAAAACTAGAAATATTTTTCAGGTAGAACTACTATATTACATTTACATCTATATACTGAGCTTTATAATAAGACTTTAATTTTTATAAATGCATATGCCTTCGTATAAATTTTTTGTTCCCCAAATCTTTTATAGCTATTTTTTATTTTTATTTTCTAAAATTGACTTTTATTTAGTATGATGTTCCAAATATTTTAATTCTGTTCAGCAATACATCGTGTTCTAAATGGCTAACAATATATACAATATTAAGTGCAAATTCGAAATATTAAGAGATTATCGCAACGGGCTTTCGCAGAAAGAAATATCTGATGAATGTTTCCATTAATGCTATAACTGAAATCGAATTAAATATAGGTCTTTTAAAAATAAAAAGTAAAGGCTAATGGACTCACAATTTGCAGCTACTTAAAAATGACATTGTCCTTAGAAAACAACTCCAACAGTGAAGCACTGGTGTAGCTTTTTCTTGTAATAGGTCCAAATCTATGGGAATCTTCTTAGCTCCGAAATTATTTGTTATACTAAAATTTGTTTTAAAGATTTAAAGGAATAATATGTAACGAAACTCTAAAAAATTCTAAACATTTAGTTAGAAATTACCAATTTATTGTCAAAATATTTTCAGTTTGCCGCACTGAGAATCCTAGTTTCAAGGATTACTTTTTAAAGTTATTTGTATTATTCCCCCAATATATATTCATTTTATACAATTTTTCAAATAAATAAACTAGCTAACATTAAGACGAAGTTTTAAACGTTATTTTACACATAAGAGCTGTTATCAAAAATTTTGAACCGGCTGAACCTAACTTTAATCCTTAATAAATTTTGCGGTAATATCGTTTTCTTTGTAATAAACTTAAATAAAATATATTTTCGTATAATATATAGAAAAATAAGTTAGATTTGATTCGCATTTTTTGAAAAATTTTACTAGGAAACCCTAAAACATGCCACACTAATACCTCAGGCATTGAAAATATCGTAATTTTTATTTAAATAACTCAGTATGTTTTAATATTACTATATTTTTTACTAGAATTATGTATAAATTTCTATTTTATAAAAATTTATATATGTTCAACTTAAAACCACTATAACTTTCGCGCCCCCTGCACGAAATGACTAACGCGATTCTACATGGATTTTAACGCTCCATAAAAAAAAAATGATCGTCTTTTAATTTTCTCAGTATCTCCTCATGGTTCCATTCTAAATTTTTTATATGTTGCTGCCAACACTTATTTATTCAAAAATTGAGTTTTTGCAAAAATATTTGAAACTTAATAATTATTTGGCATCGGTTCAAGCCAAAGTTTATTCAAAACAGACAAATAGGTCCGAAGATATGCAAATGAATTTAAATTTCATGTATTTTAACAAATTTCTGAAAAAAGTGAATTTTGAACCGTTATAAAAACTAAACTACAACGAATTTCAAAATTTTGAGGAACTTCAAATTTTGTATTGACGTAATAAGTGTGTATACCGAATTTCGCCAAACCATAGATGGTTATTTCAAAAATTGCATATTTTTGTTCAAAATATTTTATTTTCTCCCAACAAATCTTAGTTACCGATATGTTTTCTTGCAGTAAAATCTACCGAAAGTTCTAAATTTAAATTATTTATCACAAGACATTCAAATCACTTATTCAACAAAAAACGAATTTCAAAAAATAATAAAAAATAAAAAAATAATAAAAAAAAAATATATAAATAAGTAAATAAAAAAGATGTGTATTTTACTATTAAAAATTGCTGAAAAATAACTACATTGATGTCATTGGAAAAATTTTGCATTTTATGGCTCCTCTTCAAGGTATCTGAAGTTCCTTAAAGTAATTATTATGCTATTTTTCGAATGTGAAGTTTCATTAGAATAAAAAACAATACAATACAATTGACCCACTTTCATATATCTGATAAAAAAAAATAAATAAAATAAAATAAAATAAAATAAAATAAAATAAGTAATAGCTAATAATTCTAGTCAATCTTCAAACCAAAAATATAATCGTTAGATATCATTCTGACCAGTGTTGCCAGTTTAGCCTTTTTAAATTTATACTTTTTATTTTGCTTTTATCCTCAAAATTTTTAGCTTCTACCTTTTTCTAGCCTTTTTTGATTTTTAAAATTGCCTTAAAAAACTAAAATGTTAAAATTTACACTAAGAAGAAACTAATTTCTTATTTAATATTACTAATTTTATTTTTAAACAATCATCCATTTAAATATTTCTTTGTATTTATTCACACAAAAAAGTGCAAATTTTTTATATTTAGCTCAAATTTTCGCCCGCGGCGCTTCGTTCACCTAACCAAAATAGCTTAACTAATTTTATGGTTTACTTTATCGCTTATTATATTATACTTCATTAACCGTAAAATCTACTACTAAATGTAATTAAAAAATCTTATAAAAATGAAAAATCACCCAAAAACTTGAAAATCAAACATAGAAAGTTTACCCAAATAAAAAATTACCTAAATGAAATGAAAAATTGTCCAAGAATAAAAAATGGAAATTTTGCATAAAAAAGTGAAAAATGCCCAATATTACAAAAAATCACCCCCATCCACTTTCTGGTATGAAAATTAGTGCATTATATGATAAAATTTCTAGACAAAATCAGCCATATTCAGAATGACTTGAACTTTGGCCTGAGTAGGATTCTGGTCTGGATTAAAATTGTTTCCTAGACGGCTGTCCTTCGGCCGGATATAGGGATTTTCAACTCTGGAGTATTTCAAACCTCGGATTCACTAAATCAGACTTTTCTGAATAGGATGATGACTTTTTACTTTATTTATTGACGATTTTGCTTTGAATTATTTTGCTGGCAGCCTAAAATATAACCCAAAATTGTATGGGAATTTTTTATTGCATAATTTTGCTGGTAGCATTCATTGCTTAATTTAAAAATTAATTACAAGATCTGAAAACAAAATTAAAAAAATAATAAGAACGATAACAATAATGTTTTTAAATTAAAAAAATTTAATTTTTTCTGGCCTTATTTTGTAGGACCTTTAGCCTTTTCTGACATTTTTTATAGTTCAATTTTGCCTTTTTTTCTCCTCCTGGCAACACTGATTCTGAGGAACAAATACTACATTTTGCCAAATTATTATCATGAGTAAAATTAGTAAGTATTACCGAAATGAATATATCAAGAACAAAATTGAATCAAAAGCTTCACAGTGAAGCTTTTGACCATTAAGAATTTTCTTCAAATTAAAACACAGTGAAAAAGAGCTGCATAAGTAATGATTTTATTTTATAGTTGTCAATACATTACATTTGAATTACATTCTTATGTGAATTTATTAAAAATATTTTAAAATGGTATAGTTATGGATTTCCTATAAAAAATAAATTTTCTTCTACTAAAATTCATTCATAACTTTCAAAAGACCAAAAAAAAAAAAAAAAACAGTTCTACTTTTGAACAGGTGTAAATTTCTTTAGAAGTACTTCAGTTATATATATTGAATTTGATGAAGGAAACCGAATTCTGGAATATATATAGCTTTGTTTTGGTGATAATCATGTGTACGCTACGCAAATTATTTTCGGTTAAATGTTACAATCGTACGTATTCTGATGTCATTAAAACACTTATAGAGTACAATATTTCTAACAATTTTTATGTACCATCATTAGTTGTGGAGTTATAGCACATTTTATGTTTGATTTAATGCTTATTAGTATCATTGTGAAATTGTAAGGATAAGTATACCAACCATTATATAAATATATGTACTTACCTTTTATCGTTTTAACACTCATAAATGTATTAAATATATAAATATTTTAATAAAATTTTAGCGTTATCAAATAAATAAATTTTATATAGATATAAAATTGTATGCTAAATTTTATGAAGATTGGTCCATAACTTATCATAGCTCCCATATAAACTCCTCTTCCGAAAATCATTTCAATGGGTTTAAATCCCATATAAATGTTAATATTGAGATTATATTTCACACAAATATTTAAAAAACAAAGAGTCGAAATTTATGATTGGAATATAATTGAACATAACTCCCATATAAAGTCCACTCTAGGGAATCACATATCACATTTTAAAATGTTGAGAAAACTTTAAGTTATAAAATACTTTCAGTATATATTATTGATTTTTTAGGTAACTTACGGTTTAACTGAGAAAGGCATTTTTCATTTAAATAAGTTAAAACTTTACTAAGCATCGTTCACTTGAACTGGTTCATTTTGGCTTTTATCTTGCGAAATATTACTCAAATGTTATATTATTAGATAATTATAAAATTTGTTTAACTGAGATTGAAATAATGTATGTAATTATTGAAGAAAATTAAAAATACAACAATGTTTTTTGTTATTATTCAACTATTTTGAATGATGTGGCTGTGATAGCAAAAAATCGAAGCTAAATTTAATTTATATTGTACCTAACAGATAAAACATTGGCTAAAGATTTTACCTGGGCAATGCTGGACAATTAATATGTAATAAAATGAAATGCAAAAAATTGCTATTTTTTTGCTTTTTACCAAAATACATTAAAATTTTATAATCCAACATATCCAATTTCAAACATTATTTTAGGCTACTTTCTGCAGCCTTAGTTAATAAAAGTGTGCGATGATGTATCAGCTTTACGCTGATATATATTTTATATATATGAAATCAGAAATTTGCAAATAGCATTTTAGCCACTGTGCACTATATCGTCTTTGCTGAATCTTGTATACCTTTCAATTTCTAGTCATTTCATTATTTTGAAAACTTAAAAAGATGTAAAACAATAATGTTTACTTTAACATCTGTTAAGGTATTTTTTTATTTACTCCATTTTATTGCCAAATGTTTTCATATTTAATTTCTTCAGACAAATTCAGAGACAAAAATTCGTAAACAGCCATTGTGAGACCGATAACAATTGTATGTCAGTTGCAATTCCTTTATGTTAAATTTTCTTTAAGTTAGTTGTTGACTGGTAATAAAGTATTATGACAACGGTTCATAATTCGTCATACACCAAAAGGTTTATAAAATGTTAAAAACAAAGAATTAAAAATGTAACAAAAAAAAAAAAAACAAAAAACAAAAAAACAAAAGTAGACAACTACTAAAACATTAGAGGCTTATATCTCTGGAAATTATCAAAATATATAATTTTTGTTTTGGAATTCTTCAAATAATGCACATGTCAAAATAATGCACCTAATATTTTACAAGAAATAAAAACACGCATAATTTGACTTTTGTCGGCCACTCAAAATGTATTTTCTTTCTCATCAGTAGTACAAAAACAAAAAAAAATATACATAAAATAAAATAATAATAACAATAATCGTAGTTGAATTCTATTAGCTGATAATTTGTATTGTATGCAGACATAGTAGTAAATATATGTATATGTATGTATATTTACCAAAACAGATCGAATGTTTGTTGTTAATTCTACACCATACTTTACAAATTTATATTGGCAGCATGTACAACAAAAAGCATGGCGCCCGGGCCTAAAGTATTAATAAGAAGCAAAAACAACAGCAAAAATAAAAATAACTGTTATATTAACAATTCTATATTACTTTAATATTATACAATATAAATCAACAAATGCCTTTTATATGCACATCTTGTTTATATTTTTTTCATACCACGATATTTGTTACCACCATCACTATTACTCCATTAAAAATTTTGCTCTAAGGATACAAACAAATACATATATAGTATGTATATTTACACAAACACAAAGAGGTAAAGCAAGATAAAATTCCGGAAGCAAATATGAATGAACGTATGTATGGATGGATATATGACAAGCTTTGTATTTAAATGTATGAATATAAAATTTGCTTCAAAGTTTAATTTCAAATGATAAGAATTCAAAAAATTTTGCATTGCACAGTGTTTTATTCATACTAAAATTATTTTATCGTAATTTCAAAAATTATGAAGTTAAGTTTTTAAAATAAATTTTTATTTTTGAAATACATACATATCAGTAAAATGATTTGTGAATTCAATCGTCGTTACATTCTTCCGATGATTTTTTATTACTTGTTAAATTTTTCTTAATTTTTATTAATTTCTTGGTAGAAGCGACTATTTTGAACCTATTATTTATTTATGATAATAAAATTATACAAGGAAAATATTAAGTAAACCGACCGTATCACACTCTTTTTTTCAAATAAGAAGATAATGCAATTTGTAAAAACAATTTCTTATATTATTTTTTAACAATCATCTTAATCTATCCTTATTTAACAAATGTAATAAAAATTTTTATAATTAAATTTAATAAAAAAAATTAATAAAATTTAATAACATTAAGCATTTGTAAAGTATCTATTCTTTGTTTTGCAACAAAAATATTTTAAATTTTAAGCCAAATTGCAATAGCTGGTAAAGTGTTAATTTATTTTACGAGTATATCACAAACATTTTTGATCAATACAATACTTATACCCCAAACAAAAAGTTTATATAGTTTAAAAACTTGTTTTGTAGGTTATATGAAACAATTTAAGACATCAAATACGGGGACTCCAAAAAGTAACCCATAGGAGATAATTATTAGGATGTAAATAGCGAGAGTAAGAAACCGCATTTTATTTTTTCCAACAGTGAAAATCATGAAGCTATATACTGTTATATAGAAAGTGTCCTTGTTTTTTTTTTTTTTTTTTTGGAAAATTTTTCAACTAAAAGTTTCAATTTTAATCATATTCGCCATTATTATCTATGACGGCCAAATGATTTCCAAAGGCTGTTTGGTTGGTTGTTTTGCGGAGACCGAAATAAATGGTAGTCAGAGGGTGAAAGGTCCTGGCTATACGTTACATACATCAAAACTTCTCAGCCAAGTACAGTGAAATTTCGGAGTGTCATAAAAGATGTGTATGACATAGTATTGCCAAGATAGAACACAACAGCTTTTCTGTTGGCCAATTCTGGTCGCTCTTTATTAACTGCTTTATTCAACTCGGTCATCAATTTTCTTTGAAATAAATCATGTATTACCCAAATAGCGGGCTTTTTGGAGTAGCCGTCCTTTTTTAAATGATCCCTAACTATCGTGTGATTGATGTTTACTGCCTCTGATATATCTTAACAGCTTGTAGCACGGTCTTGCTTCTCCAGTTGCCAAATTTCAACAACTTTTTCAATGGCTGGCCGACCAGAGCAAGATGCATCTTTGATATCGAAATTTCACGAACGAAATCGTGCAAACTACTCCTGGGTCTAGCGTTCACTCACAGCATTCTCGCCGTATACTTTACATATTTCTCATCATGTTTCTGCAGCTCTTTTTCCCTTTTTTTATAGTAAAAAAACATCAGATAATGTATTTTTTCAAATATTTCAATAATTTACAAATCAATAAAACTTTTTAAAAGAGTGTCGAATTAAAGAACTGTCTTTACCAGAAATGTAACCTGAAATGTCACCTTTCAAAAACGTGTTCGTTTAACACATAAATACGTAAGGTCACTTTAAAGTTCGTTAAAATCATTATGAACACAGGTCTTTCTTACTTGTTAAGTTTTCCTGTTTGCTTTCTTTTTATAAACATGTATGTGAACAACAGTGTTGAAATGATATGTACTTTACAAAAAGAACTTAGAAAAAGATGCTAAATTTCCAAAAGAATTTGGCTTATTTTTTCTGGCCTATTTTAAATTATTTAAAATTTAAAAACTAATTCACTTTTTTTAATTCTCATTGGTATTTTATTATTTTCTTTAAATATTGTGTAAATAAAAACAAATAATTAAAAATATTCGTAAATTAAAATTAAATAAGTGCGTCCAAAATATTTTAGGTCCAAGCAAATTGTGTTTCACCATCTGGCAATTTTCAGTATGATATCGACAATGTAAAGGATGTCCAAATATTAAATATTTACAAATGTTATAAGTATATGAAGTTCCCACTACAATGAAGTACAACTTTCCAAATACATAAGTGCGAGCTCTAATAAAAGATAACATGTTTTTTTTTAATAAAAACAAATAATTAAAAATATTCGTAAATTAAAATTAAATAAGTGCGTCCAAAATATTTTAGGTCCAAGCAAATTGTGTTTCACCATCTGGCAATTTTCAGTATGATATCGACAATGTAAAGGATGTCCAAATATTAAATATTTACAAATGTTATAAGTATATGAAGTTCCCACTACAATGAAGTACAACTTTCCAAATACATAAGTGCGAGCTCTAATAAAAGATAACATGTTTTTTTTTAATAAAAGATGAACGGAGTAAGTTAGCATTAAAACTAAATCAACTGCTTTCAGCATTTCTTTTCTAGATTTTTCTGCTGTATCATTTTATATATAGCTTTTGGAAAAAAATGTTAAGTATTTTTACGAAATTTTTGGCGATGTCTCTATATAAGAATTTGAAATTTATAATGTGCTATAACACTGCTGGGCTCCCTTAAATTCACTTTTAACTTGAGTACAATTCCTTTAAAATTGCCACAATTCTGAGTAGTTTAAATAACTAATACTCTGTGGGACTCAAATAATATTATCAATTCTGGGTGCTTCTACTGTAACGACAAAATGTTAAATCTGACTTGAAAATGTTAAAAACACTGTTGCATGTTACGAATACCATCACTCTTTACCTTACAGTTCTTCTCAGCTTTGTTATTTAAATTTTTTAGCTTTGATTAACTAAAGCTTAGGCATAGCTTTAACATGACGTGTTTGGCACAGCCCTTAGAAGATTTTCTACTTTTTGGGCTTGAAATTCTTTCTTGTTACCTTTTCTTTTGTTAAACTTTTTTATTACACCGAAGCGTAATAACTTTGTCAAAATTTAGTCAATCAACATTTTCTAGTAAATTCAAAAAAACTTTTGATAAATAATTAAAATTTTGTGCAAAGGACCGGATTTCAAGAATTCGATCTGCCGTTAAATCCTACACGTCTCTAGAAGATCAAGAAAAATATTTAAAATTAACGACAATAAGAGTTATTAAAAAAATTTTGTGTTATGTTTTATTTGAATGTATACTTTAATTAAAAATAATCGAATTTAAAGTAAATAATAGCAGTTTGTTGCATAACATATTTCCTTCATTGTAATTTCGAATCTATCCGTAAAACCAAGAAGATTTGTCGAAAATGAAAAACGTATGAAGACTTTTTGGAATAAGCGTCTGAAACAGAGTATACTTTCGTAATTGTCTGCTAATTAAAAATAACATCGCAGAGACAGATCAAACGCTATAAATTATTTTCTTCACGGTTTAAACACGGTCATGTCTTTAACTTGCCTTAGATTGCTCTTAGAAAACTATGGAAAAATGTTGGCAAAGAGTGGACGTGGAGAGGAAATTTTTGTTGCATATAACTAACACATGACCTTAGATCTCAAAAATAATATAATAATTAAAATTAAAAGTTTAAAAAGTTTGAAAAAAAATCCATATTTAAATAAAAAAAAGTCAATAAAAGAATAGAAAAAAATTTTAGCACGAATAATTCCAAAAAATCGTTATTGCTTGGACTAGATATAGTGTAGAAAGTAAAATTAAAAATTTCCATCACATCACAATTTTGGGAGATATCATGTTTTTATTTTCATCTTCATTAAAAAATTTGTACAAAGTATATTCGTTCATTCCAACAGAGATTTATAAAAAATGTCTAGCTTTTGACAATGGGTCATCAAATTTTGTTCATATTTGGTACGAAAAATTCGCAACTTTATCCACGATTTAAATTTTTGTAAAAGTTATTTGTTTGCGATATAGACGGATTTTATTGGGTTATGGCTCTAATGAAAGCCAATTGAGATCTCTTTAAAGGCAATAACTCAAATATGATTTTTGTTTTTTATGATATTAATAAATAATACAATATCTTTACTATAAATTACAATATTAATTGTTCTGTAACAAGGTAACATACTACATATTTTTAATATTATTTTTAACATGGCTGAAATTGACTTTAATTCTTAATAAGTTTTGTGGTAATACAAATATATTACAGATCTGAACTCACAAGACCTGAAACTAATAGAGCGCAAAATTGTACAATCTTTATTTGTGTTCAAAATTTAAAAATCTAGAAAAAGGGCTAAACATTATTTAACTTCTTCCCATTCTTCTACACTTTTTGTTCGCTCGTTTATACTTTTTGATCTCATTCAATGGGACTTTGTGGATAAATTGTACACCTTCTTTGTTGTTGTGAAGACTTTCAACAGTTACATACAGGGTAGTCAAATTTTGATGACAAAATTTTTTGGCTTTTGGGGCGAGTTAAATAGTTTTGATGCGATTAAATTGTTAACGGATTTCTCTAGAACAGTTTCCTTTTAAATTTGTTGATTACACAACAATTTAGAGTGCACTAATTTTAAAGTCGCATAAGAAATCTTCCATAGGATTTTGAGTCAGAGTTAGACCTCGTGACTATAAAATTTGAAGCAATTATGTTTAATTCAATCCTTCAAAAGTTTTAAAATACATTTAGCATTTTTTCCATGCCAAAACACAGATTTAAACAAGATATTTCTCTGCCTATGATGAAATTTTAGTGCTTCTTAATAACATTATTAGACTAAAAAGATCAAAATTTTCTTATATTTCTAAAGAAAAATTTATTTTTTTGGAATTGTGCGATTTAAGATGTACACCTTGACAGTATATCGGGTTGTCAGACGTTGCACATCCGGTCATAGTGGACACATATAAATATTGTTTTAATTTAAAAAAGTACTTTTTTTTAATATGATTAATTTTGTAAACTTCAGGACAAAATCAATCTATTTATATGTAATTTTAAAATGTTTCTTTTATAAAGCAGAAATAAAAAACTGTAACTTTATTAAATAAGCTTTTAAGTGAACATTACTATATTGCTTAGCCGATAACTTCTTTAAATTCATTTAATGGATTTTGAGCAGAGTATATATTAAATTCTAGATATTACATAACCTATCTATGTAGAAAAATCCATTGTTGGAGCGTGTTATCAATTTATTTTTAATAATAATTGAACGAAGTTTTTAGCGGAAGCCCTAATAATTTTTTTAATTGTACTTAATTAAACAGTATTTTATAATTTGTAGTATAAAACAAGGTTACTTACTTTCCTTTTTTTTTTTTTTTTTTAACAAACTTAAAATTTATTGCAACGGAATATATTATTACAAATCATAATCTTTATTAAAAAGAATAATACGCAAAAGAAAAAATGTCAAATAGAAGTATAAATGATGTATTCAGATATTTTTATTATAAAACTGTCATTAACTAGAAAAAAAATTTGACATTATTTAAACAAAATATTAATTTGAAAAAGGGAAAATCAACACTATTACTTTTTGCTATATTTTTCGATAGTAATTATATATGTATAATTATAATTAATTACAGTTTCAAAAATATATCACATAATTTTCGAAAGAATTGAGGATATATCTATCTGTAGAAAATTCAATATTGTATATCTACGACCTTTAATTTCAATTTAAAACTTAAAAAATGAGTGAAAAGTCATTCAATAATTGGTGTATACGAATGTTCTCAAAATATTTTTTCCATAGTTAAAAATATAATTTTTCTATTGGCACCTCATCAGACCACTGTTTATATTTTGAAATTCTAACACGTTTCTTTGTAATTTTCTGTTTATTTGTTTGTATGTATCAGAGTTTGTATATCAATGTATCTCCTCTTTATGCTTGTGTATAAATAAATACCTGATACCAATTTTGTCGGCAATAAGTAGCAGCGCATTGTTGGATTTTAGGTGGATGTAGCTGGCTCTTTGGTTGGCTGCCAGGCAGGCTGCCATTTCGTATATATAAATTAGTCTCGTGAGTGTAATTTTATTAAATCAACTGAAATTTGCAATATTTGCTGCGTTTTTTACTCCCCCAAACTTCTAAATTCAAAACTTTTTCCTACGAGTATTCGTTACTACAGCAACAACAAACACTCTTAGTAGCGAATATTTGTTGTAGTATCTGGCATAAACTCACAAAAAAGGGGGCGGAGGGTTGTTTGTTTCATCGTTATCAAAAACAGAACATCAATGGTAACAACAATGGTGGAACACCATCGATTTGAGGGTGTTTAAATTGTGTTTTTCTTCGGTCTTTTTTTTTTTTTTTTTGTTTCTTTTGTTGTTCCTGGATTAATATGAAATATTGTTGATCGCTGCTGTCTAAATTGGTTTTTACTTATAACAAATGATAACAAAAAATATAACAACAAAAACCATAGAAGGTAGAATAACTTCAAATGGAGTCTGTCGTGGAAATATACCAGAACAAAGGAAATTCGCTTGAAGAAATGAAGAACATCTGTAAACATTTGTTTTGGATGTGAATAGATATTTTGCCTGTTATTATCGTTTAAATACAGCAATAACTAGGACTAATCAAAATTTATTGAAATTATTAATAACGAAATTATTTACGAACTCATGAGTAAAACACAAGTGTAGTTAAATTCATATTTTTTTGGAAACTTTGTTCCAATATTACGATTTGAGTAAATATACAATGTGATGAGAGAATGCTAAAAATATAAATACATCTACGCTGCACAAAATATGGATTCACTACGATCTAAAACATTAGTTTTGTTATCTCATATTATATCTTTTAAAGCATGAGCCTATATTTAAATATTTATACGAAATAAATTCTTATTTAAGAAAAAATTTTACATTTCCACCACTTCAAAAATAGAATTTCAATTAACACAGTTGTTTCATTTTACATCAAAATTTAATTAACATATATATTAAAGCAAAAACAAAAAAAAAAGTAAAAATAAAATTCCGGTAAGTTTTTTTTTTTTAAATTTTTAATTCATTCACTCATCTACTTGATACATTTCTACTTAATACATTTTTTAATTGGAAAATTTTTTCTGTTTTTAATTTTTACAATTATTATATATAATCATTTTGGTGAGAGGTGCAAATTTAAATAATTTTTAATTTAATGAATTATTTTGGTGTTTGGTGATTTTTTCTATGTCTGTATTTTTATGTTATTTATGTGAGTGCCATCAGTTTTTAAATTATTTTTATACACCCTCAAAATCTGAAGTTATCTATAAGAACGATTTATTACGACTTTTTTTCTCATTTTTTTCAGTTTGCGCGGTATTTTTTGCTATTATTTCAATTGAAACCGTATTTTTGTAAATTTAACTTGAATCTGTAACACTTGACAAGTAGCACAAACCCTATTTTGTTAAAATTAATTAAAATTTGTTGAATCTCGAACACCACCATCTCTGATTTCGACGAAATTCGGTGTACACACTCTCTACGTCAACACAAAATTTAGGGTTCTTCAAAATTTTCAAATTTGTTGTAGTTTAGTTTTTTTAGTTTTTATCGTAGTTCAAAGTTCACTTTTTCCAGACATTTTTTAAAATACATGAAATTAAAATTCATATATCTTCGTATCAATTTTTCCCATTCCAATGTCTAATTGGCTCAAATTGATATTTAAAAAATTTAGTTTCTACTTATTTTTGTAAATATATTATTTTTGAAAATAAAAAATAATGAAATCTATTTTCATCCATATATCAAAGATTTTATAATTTTTCTTTAAAGTGTTCCTTAAAGTATTGGCAGAAGGATATAAAAATTTAGAGTGGAACCATGAGAGAACGATGAGAAAATTAACATTTAGTAAAAAAACTCATTTATTTCAGTATTTCCTCAAACATTAATTTCCAATAGTAAAAAAGTGCAACAGTCCAATAATCACGAAGGATGAAATTTTAATTATTTAACATATGAACAGTGTCAAAATAGCTATAATCCTTAAATGTCTTTCCCGATGAACCTCACCATCTCCGAATCCATAAAATTATAGATATGCACACTCACTACGTCAATACAAAATTTTAAGATCTTAAAAATTTTCAAATTCGTTGTAGTTTATTTTTTATCACGGTTCAAAATTAGCTTTTTCCAGAAAGTTTTTTAAAATACATGAAATTTAAATTCATATATCTTCGGTTATATTGACGGATTTAAACAAACTTTGGTTCAAACCGTTGCTTAATAAATCCAGTTTCTACAAAGAGTTTGAAAATTTTGAAGAACTTTAAACTTTGCATTGATGTAATGACTGCGTATACCAAATTTTATCAAAATCGGCGGTAGTGAAGTAAAAATTGTGTTTTTTTTTTGTTCGAAAATTTTTGTTTAGTTCCGTTGTCTCTATGGCTCCGAAAGAACTCTGATAAAGAAATTCATAATTCTGAAATAATGTGCAATAAATTTCAAATTTATGGACGTGATAAAGTAGGTAAAGAAGGTTGGGGAGTTTCGATTTCTATCTCAACTCTTTTTTCTTCGGAAGTAATAATTCTTAACAATGATCAAAATATTGAATTTATCGCCGTATGTGTTAAAGCTAAAATTAAAACAATTTTTATAACTTGCTCTTATATTTCTCCTGCGTCAAACATTCACATTTATGAACAACATGCAAACGCGATAAAATTTGTAGCTAATCAATCCAAACTTGATAATTTTTCTTGGTAATTTTAACATTCCAAACATTAAATGGTGCGAAACTCCTGATTCATGCTTTTTAAGCCCATCAATAAGATCGGAAACATCTACTGAATTACTGGATGCTATTGCTGATTTAGGACTCTTCCAAATAAATAACATAGTAAATAAGCTTGGCAAATTACTTGATTTCGTATTTGTTGTTACTTGATTTTGTTGTTGTTAATATTCTTTGCATTAATCCATTATTAACACCTGAAGATGCTTATCACCACACTCTTGAAATAAGCGTATACGTCGAAACAAAGCTATCACTGCAATCTAATGTAAATGATGAGATGGTTTTTGATTTTAGCAAAGCTGGTTGTTCCAAATAAATCACCTACTTTATTCTGAAAATTGGTTTGAATATATTCCTTACTTATTAAAATGTTTTAAGAAATCAATTCCAGTGACTAGAAAAGGAATTGCACATGAACCGCCTTGGAATACAAAGTACCTCAATGGCTTGAAAATTTTGAAAAACAAATATTATAGAAAATACAAAAGGTTCGGTGTATTTATTGATTATATGAGATACTCCATATCAAGATATGGACAATAATTATCTTTTTAAGGTGAATAGAAACTTCAAAGATAATCCAAAATATTTTTACCAGTTTCTAAATTCTAAACGTCGAGTCTTTGGATATCCATCCATGATGAAACTTGGAGATAAAGAATCCTCCAATGATGCAGATATTTGTGATATATTTGCTGCTTTCTTCTCATCTGCCTATTCTAATAAAGAATTATATCAACTTTCCAATTATCCATATCCAATTCCTGCTGCAACCCTAATAAATTGTCCAACATTAGATAAATCGATGGGACTGACAACTGTATAGAATCTAAAATATTCTGATAAATGTGGACCTGACGGTGTTCCAATCTGTATTCATAAGAACACAACTTGCATTCTCTTATATCTCCAATAACCTATTTATTCAACATATCAATATTTCGTGGATAATTTCCTGAAGTTTGGAGGAAATCTTATATTATACCATTTTTTTTAAATCCGGAAGCAGAACCAACATTTCCAATTATGGAGGTATTGCTAAATAAAGTGTTATTCCAAAACTTTTCGAAAAGATAGTTACTGAAATCCTTTCGCATCAAGTTGTTTGTTATCTTTCCCAATTTCAGCATAGATTTAGAAAAAGATGTTCCACTACTAACCCTTTGGAGCTCACGACCTCAGTTATAACTGCATTTGATTACGGTTTACAGGCAGACACAATATATACAGATTTCAGTAAAGCTTTCGATAAAGTAAATAACGATCTCCTATTGTTTAAATTGAATAAATTCGGATTTTTTTTTATTTTCCTGGAATGGTAGATACCAATGTGTTTTATTTAGAGATTGTACATCGAAAACAATTCCTGTTTTATCCAGTATTTCGCAAGGTAGTCATCTCGGCCCCTTATTATTCATAATATTTATAAATGATTAACCATCGTACATTAAGAATTCTAGAATGTTAATGTATGCTGATGATGTAAAGCTTTTCCTTAGCTTTAACTATTCCTATCAATGTTTCTTACTCCAAACAGATTGTGTAAACACATGATATTCTACCAAGAAGTCCAGTACTCTGTAGATAAACAATAAATGAATATTACCTTGATCTAGTCGAAGAGTTTCTTGATTTGGGTGTGTTGCTTTAATTCCTATCCTTTAATTCCCAAATCGTTAATAAGGCAAAAGGGGTTCTAGGTTTCCTTAAACGCTGGGGAAGAGAGTTTAATGATCCTTACGTTTCCAAGCAATTATTCACATATCTCGTAAAACCAATCCTGGATTATATTTCCGTGGTTTGTGATTCTCAATACGAAGTTCATATAAAGAAAACTGAATCGGTTCAGAAACAATTTCTCCTCCGTAATCTTCCATGGAATCCTAATATTAATTTACTATCATATGAAAGTCTACTACAGCTTACAGATCTCCCTATTCTTGAAAGTAGAAGAAAATATATAAATATTTAATTTATAATTAATTTAGTAAACGGTTCAATTAGTTTTGGGTTCCTGCTTCGTAAGATCGAATTCATAACCTCTAATCGTCCAACTAGAAATTATACTCCTTTAAAAATAAAATATTTTCGAACCAATTATGCCAACTTTGATCCCATGAGACGTATATGCAATCAATTCAACAGTTCTTATCCATATATTGACTTCTCAATAAATCCAACCCGCATTAAGAGGAGTATTTTTAACTTAGTTAAATAATAAGTTTTTGTTATTGAATGATTATGAAAAATATTTTATTGTAAATAGCTGTAAGAATAACATGAATGCTATCCTGTAAGAAATTATAATTTTATTGGCTATTAAATAAATAATAAATAAATAAAAATATTTTCTAATGTAGTTTTGTTTGTGTATAAAAATATGTGAATAGATTTTTCTGAAATCAATATCATACAGAATAAATGAGTGTGACCCGAAAAGTCTGGATTTCCATTGTAATGAAAAATTCCACATTGGTATTCCACATTCAAAGCAAATTGAATCTAAAAGTGCAATTGCATTAAAATTTATTCTTTCAAAATTTGAATAATTTTCAAAATATTTTAGTTGAAGATGATAACAAACAATTTAAACGCAGTTTCAATTATCTTATCAGTTAGGTGATATCTGAAATTTTATGATTTCGCAAAACTAAAACAAAAACTCATAAATAGAATTCTTGGAACAGCTCAGATATTCTTCATGAATCGAAACAGTCAGTTAGAAATCACCGAGTTATTATCTAAATTTTTCCATTAGGCCGCAGTGAAAATCCTGGTTTCAAGGATTATTTTTTAAGGTTATTTTGATATTATTTATATATTGCACAATTTTTCAAATTAATAAAATAGTATCGCTAATAATCACTTGAAGTTTTAAATGTTATCTTACACAGAAAAAAGCTGCTTATATTAATTAAATTTTTATTTGATTTTGTCCTAATCACGAAAATGATAATATTAATTAAATGAAATAATTGATTTTTTTATTGAACTTCAAAAAAAATTATATATATATATATAATTTATATATTTCAGTTGAGATAATATAAAAATTAACTGATTCTGTACCATTATCTCCATTAAATATAAATACCAAAATTTATAATATAAAGTGTATTTATTGCAAAAATTAAAATGTGATAGTTTTACAAATGCTACATATAAAAATTTATTTCACAATAATGTTAAAATATATGTATTTAAATGTAATACGGTGATGTATGGAATTTTTACGTGTTATATGTTAAAGTACATAATACATATGTGTTTTAAAATTAATACAAACTTATATTATATTGTCTTAAATAATTCTTGATGGAATAAAGATATTCAGCTCGGTGATGCCTTCCAACGTAGGAATTTAAAACTATAATCCATTTTTAATCTTAGGAATGACACAAAAATAAGTGTATTTTGTTGAAAGCGCTAGCTGGTTTGGAAAATTATAAAAATTTTCACATACCGTGCTTTTCCAAAAAATGTGAAAAAAAGGGTTAAGCCTCTTGCAACTTAAAATAATGAAACAGTTTTAATACTCGTATGCACGAAAAGCCGTCATTGTAATTGGCACTAACTTTGGCATTATTATCATTCGGAATTATTATCTAAAATTATAATGAAGCAGATAACAAAATAAAAATGATAGATTGAGTAATACTTTCCGTATAATAAGCATAAATTTTCACAATCACATCTTGTTGGGTTAAGCCATTAATATTTACTGATACAAGGAGAAATATTTTCCTTTTATTTTTAAAAATTACATATTTACAAAAACAACTAGATTTAGCAGGCACCAATTTTATTTAAATCAGACGAATAGGTCCGAAGATATATGGATTTATATTTCATGTATTTTAAAAAATGTTCTGAAAAAATGAATTTTGAACCGCGATAAAAAAATGTTATTTTAAAATCTATTGTCCTATAATTAACTAAGTTATTTATTTACAAGAAATCTTTGCTAACAAGTTTTCGATTTCGATAAAAGTAACTTTTCCTTTCAAATTTAAAATAAATATACAAAAAGGTAAAAAAAATATCACAGATATTTTTAAAAATATTTCAGCAAAAGTTTTTTTTACAGATATCTTCAGATTTTGAATGTGTACCGAAAAATCTAGTAATTACAAAATTATCTTTTATAATTATTATATTATTATTCTACAACACTTACAGCCCACATTTTGTCACACAGTATTATTTAATATTAGCATTATAGAGTTTATTGAGTTATTTCCAATATTCATTTAAAGTTCTTAATGAGAATATAGTTTTTGAATGGCAAATAGACATTGCATTTCAGTTTACCTAGATTTTTGCTAAACAATTATTGCAAAATTTGCCTTATTAATATATTTTATAAAAATATCGAATTTGCCTGTAGCCAACATGAATTTCCCAATGATCGGCATGTCATGATCCAACAGTCGGAATGGAATTTTTATTAAGGAAATAAAAAAAAACATTGCAATGAAAATCTATATTGTATATAAAATGGGGATATTTAAAATTTTTTTATTGTGGAAAATGAGTAATGCTGTCATCTTGAGCGTCTCGATAACCTATTTTTTACAAATGATGTAGGAACACAACTCAAACGACGCATATCAATGATTTAACTACAGAAAAATATTAAATACTTTTAAAAATTAATCTTCAGTTCCCTAACAGCGATTGAAAATCATGATTCAGATACATCTTGGAAGGATTAGAGATTTATATGGGAATATCTCTGAAAAAGTTCCTAAATTTGAAATGTTATTTAAATATAACTAAAAAGTCTTTCATTTACAATTAGTTTCAAAAATTTAAAAATGTTTTAGTTTTATTTTGCAACAAAATGTATTTAAGAAAATTAGATACAATATTTCGTTATGTGTTTCTGAGCAAACTCCCAGGACCAGTAATTAAAGTTCTTATAAAGACAAACCAAATCACCTAGGACTCATATTAATATCAGTTATTATTTGGTCCTATATCTATAAACATATATTATAAAAAAAACCAAACACCGGTCTACAAGACAATTTTTTAATTAGTTTTGTAAAAAAAAAAAAAATTAAAAATACTTTAAGATCCATCAAAGATTCACTCAAATCATTTTTAAATATTTTGTTCGCAAAAAGGGAAAAAGTATGAAATTTTTGTTACTATTATGTCAAAAACTGTTGCATATTTTTTGATAACAAGCTCAGAATTAAGAATGTTTAAAATCAACCTTAAGAAAAAAATGTGAGGCATTTGTGGCAAATGTTCAAGACAAATGAATTTCAATCGTTGGTAGAAAATGAATATAATTTTTAGTATTTTTTCCCATTTTTCCAATAGCTAGCATTAAAATTTCTTCAAAGGCACAACTTAAATAAAATGCATTGATATAAATACTTCAATAAAAATTACATACCCACTAAAATAATATAATATTTCAAGACCCCTTGGTCTAGTAGTTTTAATAAAACAAAAATAAAAATCTGATGCCGCCTTTAGGATTCATGAAAAAAATCGAAAATGTCGGCAGTGTATGTAGACTATAGGAAATTATGAAAATTGTTTGCTCCTAAAATTGGCAGCCACTAACTACACTACATTGTCCACATTTAAAACATTGTTTGAATAGATATCTAACATCAGGATAATTTATTATTAAAATATAATATAAATTGTTATGGTTAATTGCTGTTTTGAAATTTAGCTGTACAAAAAATTGTTTTTTAAAAAAAGTTAAACAAAACGTGTTGCTATGGAATGAGGAAAAGTGCTACAAAAGTATTTACCTTAGCGTAACCTAATTATAACTAGAAATAAGAATATATTTTCAATACAAAATTTTTATTTATTTATGTTTAAAATAAAAATTACCAACCACTGGTACATTCCGAACTCAGGTCCACTTACCCTATGTTTTCAATTTTACTTTTATTCTATTTAATTGAATTTTATAATATAATATAATATAATATAATATAATATAATATAATATAATATAATATAATATAATATAATATAATATAATATAATATAATATAATATAATATAATATAATATGTATATAATATATATACCTTTGAAAAGCTTGAAATGCACGGAAATTGCTATGTCATGGCTTTTAATGCAAATTTCTTATGATACCAAAATTTCGTATTGTTGATTTGGAAAGAATAAGAAAAAATTAAAAAAAAAACCAGAGAAAGAATAAAACAGTAAAATTTTTCTTCTAGCCAACAACTTTCAAATTAAAAAGCTACAGTACACGATAAAAATTTGTGTTTTATTATTCTGCGGTAATGTATGATTCCTCCATAGACATAAAACAAATACAGTGAAAACTCTTATAAGTGGACATTTCTAGTTGACCAATGTTTTGTACATTGTGTGCTATTTCAATAGCAAACGATGAAAAAATGCATGAATATTTCATATACCCTATATGCTGATGTTTGTAACGCAAAGAAAAAATAAAATCGTCTTTCGACACATAATTACGTTCTGAGTCGATATAACGATGTCCGACCATTCGTCCTTCTTGTTTTCCATGTAAATTTGTGCGTAAAGTCGAGGTGGTAGTTTTGAAGATAATTCAATTAAATTTAGCACATAGAACTGTTTTGGCACAAGGACTATTTTTTATGATCGTTATTTCATCTTGACCCTATGCAAATGTCTTCCAGAATAGGGGCTTAATTCTCATAAATATGTTAAAGAAAATATTTTAATAATACATTCTTACTTGTTTTGATTTATTTTGTTCTTTAAAAACTGGTTAACATTATTATTCTAAAGCCTATCGTCCTCTTCATGATTAATAATGATTATCAGAAATTAAATAAAATTTTCATAGATTTTTACAAATTCGCCACATATATTCACCGCTCCTTTTGAGCTTGCAAAAGTAAAAGTTGAAATTTCGGCATCTAAAAGCTTCTTAGTTTTTATGGCTATATTTTCGTGAAACTGGTCCACCCATTTAGTTATTATTATTTTTTATCTGGAAGAACTCAACTATATAGCAGCAAAAAACTATAAATGGAAATCTCATAAAGTCGCGTATTCGTTGCTACTCTTATTTTGATTAAAACTGCTTTATTATCCATTGCTATTGAAAGTTATTGAATGAAAAATATTCATAATGATTTTTCATAAAACCTACTACTACACATATGAAATGAACCATATATATATATATATATATATATATATATATATATATATATATATATATTATAATTTTTTTAATTGGAACACCTATTTCATTTCACATTTAGATTTTTCCATAAAAAAGGGAAGTTTGTGCCCGCCTACTTCACTTATTTCCAATAGAAATAGTAATGTGGTTCCATGTTTTTCTTATGTATGTTTAAAGTTATGATAACAAATTATTTTATTGGTGTTGCATTTTTTAGAAAAATGTAAAATGTTGTTTTTATTAGAAATAAAACACCAAATAGTAATTTTCCCAATAATATTTATTTTAAATTATTAAAAATTAATATTAATGTATCTGCCATAAGGCGTAGTATATTTTTGAACTCTTAATAGAATATTTTTTTTTTTTTTTTTAACAAAAACCACAAATTTATGTGGATCTACAATTTATGATTTTAGCTTAATATTTGTGAGGGTTGCCTGGATAATGCAAAATATTTGTTAGACGCCAAACGAAAATACATTTTCTGTTAATTTTCTCTAAGCTAAAATACATTTTCGTTTCGTTGCCGTTTAAATAATTTATGATGCTGAAAAAACACACAGCAGGGAATAAAATTTTTGCAAAAAAAAAAAAAAAAAATGGAAAAATTATTTGCAAAGTAAAAAAAATATACGGACAAAATAATAACAACCTGTGCATTATCAATGAAGCAGAATGACAACAGAAATTGTACGAGCAAAAGAAAGAAGCAAAACAAAACAAAAAGCAACTGTGAACGAAACCATGTAACATAGTTGGGTTTAATGGGTTCATCTGCAACTAACGACCCTTTTGAACACAGAGAAACTAACAGCGAAGAAGTCATACAGACACACGGAATTAGAATTTACGTCTAATGATAAACATGAAATACGTACAAAAATGGTGACAACAAATGGGCGCGAATACCAACATTGAATGTTACTGAATTTTACACAGAAAAAAATGGATTTCAATAACGAATTGATTATATTAATTAAAATTTTTATTGATTTGACTACTAATTAAGTGAAATTAATTAATTTCTTGCATTATTTATTATAGAAATTATTATTTAAAATAACGAAAATATTAAATGACTGAATTAAAAAGTTTACTTTTACGTCTATTTAAAACTCTTTCTCCCAATAGAAATGCATAGATATTAAATGACAATTTATTATTATAAAATTACATATGTGTAAATAAAGCGCATGTAGTGTATATTATGTACTATGTTAAAAGTGGATTTAACGATGTTGAAATTAAAATTAATGTAAGATGTTGTAATGTTGATGGAATATTGATTCAGTACACATTAAAGAAAAAAATTTTGGAAGACCTCTAAAGCGATGAGTTTTTATTACCTGAATAAGGGAAAATATAAATAAAATACTTTAAAAATTCGTCTTCTGTTTCTAACCAGAAATTTGAAATCACATTTCTAGTACGTTTGGGTAAAATTTTTAAAGTTTTTTCCAGAAATAGAAAATTTCCTTTAATTTTTGCCTAAATTAATACGTTATGGAAAAAATACTTACTTAAGCTCAAAACGAAGAACAATTTGAGACCTCGTTTGAAAAACCTCCAAACTTTATTTTTGTTTATAACGAACTGAAGATGCATTGTAAATATTTTATTATTTTTCCCCGTATTCAGCTTAGCAATAGCGTTGAAAAATATTCCTACAAAAAAATCATCTCAAATCCAAATATAACGTAGAGTAATCTTAATGCATACATACATGTATAGGGAGGCATAAGACACTGTTATAATAAAAATAACAATAATATTTTGATTTAGTTTCAGAGTTTCACTTATTCCATCATCCCCACCAAAAATGTAAATTTTATCTGAAGAAAGAGCGATCATTATTAAAATTGAACAAAAATAAAAAAATACTTACTTAATTTACCAATAGGACACTTAAAAAAGTCCATAAACATTACTGCATAAACCGGAGATCCAGAATCAAATTTCTCAAAACCAACACAATAAAAAAGATGTGACGAAATTTTTTGGGTGGATTTGGGTGAACGTAAAATATTATTCTGCTTACCTTTTCCTATAGACTGAAATGTCTTTTGGGAATTATCTAAATGAAAAAGGAAATATCAACTACTATATATAGAGGGGATACACATAAATTAATATGACTTACCTCTGGACTTCTTCATAATGCATGCATAGTTATGCATTATGTCGGATTCTTTTAAGACATATTTTTAAAAATTTTTATAGACTTTTCTTTTTGCTGCTGTCAGAAAACAGCTTTTGTTTAATTTTTTTTTCAATAAAAATTTATAATTTATAAAGTTTTTTTAAAATAAACTTCAAATAAAGTTCAAAATGATGCAAATATTTTTCTTTCATATTTAAATACAACATAAATGGCAAATTCTGCATTAAAATAATAGAAGAGTATCGTTTTTAACATATTTTGCCAAAAAGAATTTAAAAACGGCGGCTGCTTTTAATCCGAGTTAAGCCGAAAATTTCACAGCGGCTCGGCTTAGCCGGATTTCAGCTGTTTGACGCAGGTCTAGTCCACAGACCTCCATTTGTTTAGTGCTCGCTTTAGAGATATTTCATTTTAAAAGACTAAACGAGGAGGATATTAAAAATAACTTTTTTTTTATTGAGTTTAAATTTAATATCAAATACTGCTTTAATTAAAAGAATATTATTTTATATTAATTTTTTGCTGTGTAGAATATACATACTTTTTTTAAACATCCTTTTTCATATTGATTAAACTCAGAAGATTTTTAATGGGGGTAGGCAAATGAAGGTGAATTCATTGTACTAAATAGGGGTAAATTAAAAATATGGATGTTCATACAGCAAACAAGATTTAATGAAATTTATGCAAAATTATGTTTCAATTAACTATAACAAATTAACATATATCAATGTATGCAAGGAATTGAATTGTTACCTATAGTTAACGCTTGACATACTTCCTAGTTTTCCAATTTTATAGATACACAACTTTTTTCTGGAAAATATTTGAATGGTGACTATTTGAAATAGCGAATCGATTTCGAAAGAATTCGCCATTAGGTCATAAGGAGATAAACGGCCAAATTTAAGGAAGATTGTGATCTGTATTTTGATAGACGAAGGATGAAGACCGGCTCTTAAAGTGATTCGATTGGTATAGCTATAGTGGTTTAAGATATAATTAATAGCTGCATATTATGCTAAACATTTTCAAAAAGAACTTACTTGTTTAAGATTCTCCTATCCATTATTGTACAAGTACACATTATAATTGCTGTATTGTCGACGTTATATATATTCCTATATATACAAAAACAAAAAAAAAGTGATTTAAAACTGCTGTTGCCACACTTTATATTCACTGTACAATTACGCAGTTGTTATGGGACTTTCATAGAATTTCAAACATGTACGATTACTAAGGCAACAAAAAAATGCAAATCCTATACCATTTATTTAAATTAAAGGATGCAACAAAATCGGCAGCAGTAACAAAATACAAAAAGCTTTTGCTATGGTAAGAGAAACATCTGTGATTTGTTAGAATTAAACAGGCATCAACTCAAGGGGTGGAGTGTAAATAAAACAAAAAAAAAAATTTAGAAATAAATTAAAAATAGCTCTTTCTCGCATAATGGTGGGATTTTAAAATGTCAAAATATTTCTTTTTTGTTTTGTTTTTTTTTTTTTTTTTTAATCAAATGCTATTTGTCTGGTAGGTAACAAAGTCATAAATTAGTTAATTTTTTAAACATAAAAAATATAAAATTAGCAATTTAACGTAACATTAAACAAGTGATTTAAAAGTATCTTCTATTGTTTAAATATTTGTAGTGGTTGTTGTTCGCTTTAATTTTTATTCAATTCTTTTCCTTATAGAATTTTAATTCAACTGAACACACACAAAAAGAAAATGTGATACAGTTACCAACGGCAACATCTAAATGATTCTAATAACACATTTAAATTGAGTCTGTATATGTACTACAACATTAAGAACGTGTCCGGAATGATGATTTGATTTAATTTCATTTTCGAACTTTTTCGCTTTTTAAACGGCCTTCATTACGGGCTATCATATTTTCTATATGCATGCCATTCCCCTCTAAAAGATAAAGTTGTTGACACTACTATGACAAAAAAAACTTTACCCACACCACAAGAAAATTGTTTGGATATAAATTTTATATAAATATCAATTCATATTATTTTTTACAGTGTGTATCAAATGTTTGTTGAAATGATGTATTTTTCAAAATTTATATTAATTTACATGAATTAATTTCCTGTGTTATTAAAAATCGCTTATTTGAAAAAGTCTGATCCACTTATCCATAATCTAAAGATATCTTTAAGTTGTGATTTTACTGTTCATTAAAATTTATTACATAATTAAATTTAAGAGACCAATAAAAACAAATTAAAATGTGATTTTGTTTATAAATCTTATTGAAAATACTTTGAAAGATGCCGGTCTAAAAAAATGGATCAGTCAACAGTTAATTTTAATTGCAAAAATTTTTCAATTTTTCTTCTACTAATCTCATTGATCATTGTCTCATTGATTTCTGGATATAAATTAAATGATAAAAAACTTATGGCCTGATTCAGTACGACAATCAACTTGTTTGAAAATAAAATTTGTATGAAAATTACTCATTTTTTCAAATGTTTTTTGAGTAGTTTTCATACAAATTTTATTTTCAAACAATTTGATTGTCGCACTGAATCAGGCCATTATATAAAAGTGTAAGAAATTTTTATCTATTCAAGTGCGAATGAAAATTAAGCTTTGACAAAATGTGGCTTTTTTATTTTTTGATGAACCTGACTTCAGGTTATGGGTTGGAGAATAGAGAGTATATGAATATTTGACTTGAATATTTCTGTTGCAAGTGATAGGAAAGACTTCCGTGAGTAGTTTATTCCAAATACATAAACTATCACGAAAGGAACAATTTTCTCTATAATGCATCAATCAATCCAATGTCCAATCAAATACAGATGGACATGCTCTTCTGGATGAACTTCTATTTTGTAGAAATATATACGTATTTCATCGGAATAAATTTAATTACAATAACGATACAACCATGAAATAAGTAAGTTCATAAATATTACTGAAGAATAAGTAATTACGATAAGTACCTTCGGCCTCTTCTGTACGCGGTCGGCATATATGAGAAATGAGTTTTGGTGTTAAAATAGTATTAAGATCAGATGGATTAAAGTATTTCTTGCACTGTTTCAAAACATCAAGGCATTCGCGTTCCTTGATGTTTTAAGGTATCTGAATTTCACATAAAGTGAAAATATGTGGAAAATTGAAATAAATGTAACCGTAGACGGAAAAAATATTGGTTCTTATCCACATACGTTGCAAAAATCTATTATAAATTTCCCTGTCGTTACACGTTAGGAAGACTAAAATAAATTGTCTATAAAAAGTCAATTAGAAATCGAAAATTTTATACTATAAATTATAAGAAACAAACATTGTACAAAACTAAAATATAGGTTACCCTATTTTATTTTATAGATTCCAAGCTTCGTTGTCAAAAACCAAAGTGGGTTGTCAAAAAAAAAAAACCTAAGTCTAAGAATGTGTTAGTAAAAAAATTTAATTGAAAACTAACAAAATTCTAGTACGAGTGTTTTTTATTTTTTTTTCAAATGAGTTTTTTTAGGCTTAATATTTATGTAAATCTATGATAAACACCTTAATATAAGAACTGTTCAATGTTTTACAATATTATTTTTTACTAAAGGATTAGCAAAAACACTAACTTTTAAAGAGCTTGAACAAAAATATAATTAATACAGTATTAATATAAGAGTGTGCACAACAATAGCAACATATAAATATTTTGTTTATTTTTCTTTGATATTTTCTGCAAACTTTAACAGTATTGATGCGATTAAATTGTTAATTGTTGTCTCTATAACAGTTTCCATTTAAATTTTTGGACTACAATAAGTTTGAAAACGCATAAAAGAACTTTCTGAGTATTAGATTGCATGATTAAAAAAATTTAAAACAATTAAGTTGAATCTAATCCTTCAAAAGTGTTAAAACTTATTTCGCATTTTACCATTGCAAAAACATTGAACTAAATAAGACATTCCTCTATATATGATGTAATTTTTATGCTTCTTAAAAACTTATAAACCTATTTCTTATATTGTTTTAAGAAAAGTACAGGCATAATTACATCTTATCCTTTCCCAAAATAATTTTTTGAATTGCGCGGTTTAAGATATTCACCCTGACGGTGCACCACGATACTTTATGTATCAGGTCAGAGTGGACTAGGGTGATCGATTCGGTTTTCCAACCGGTTGTTTCGGTTTAAGTACTGTCGGTATTTTCAAAATATCCATTTTTTGAACATTGAATAAAACGGAGTTTTTGTGTTTAAAATAAAAAAAAAAAATTAAAAAACATATGTACTAAATGCTATGATTTTTTGTTATGTTTTATGAACATAGCATAAGGTTAAATTGAAATTAATTCTGTAAGTTCACAGTAAAAAATCGAGCTTCGACCGAAGCAAGTTTGTAAGGAAGAAAAGTAAAATGCGCTTCCACATTCCCTTACGAATGTCATGAGATTTTTGTGGTGAGTTTCCAAGTGTAAGCAATACATTTTTGATATAATTGCTGAAAAAGAAGCGAATGTTTTATTTATAATAAATGCCTAGATTAGTTTCACGTATTATTTTCTTCCTTAACAGTGCATCGTAGTAAGGTTAATTTCGAAGCGCATAAATGTGTATTGTTTTTTTTTACAAAATGTCACGTTAGTGACTTGTACAGGTATTCATATTTGTTTATCAAAAAAAAAAAAAAACTATTATACTTAGAGCCCTCAAACTTTGTGAAAACTACTTTCTTTTCGTATTGCATTGATGAAATGAAAACGGATGGATAGATTCAGGGGAAAGAATAGCCCCCACATAAAGCAAATATTAATTTTCGTATATTTAAAGCAGTGTTTCAGAAACAATTTTTATATCAAATTTCTAATGGGGGTAGTAGCAACCAACAAATAAAGTAAGTATTAGTTATCACATAAAAAAAGATAGCGAAGAGCACGGGGATAAGTTGGTAATATAAAACTTTGTCTCAGTTTTGGTTTCTCGAAAAAGTCGAATAATTGATCACCCTTGAGAGGACATAATTGAATATTGTTTTAAATTAAATAAAGTTCTTTAATTTTTTAATATCCTCATTTTTGTTGAGTCTAGTTAAAAATCTACCCACTTATATAAAAATTATAAAATTTTTCTGATATAAAAACAGGAATAAAGAACTCTATCAATATCAAATATATTTTTCGATGTGTAGTATTATTTCGTTTGGTCTGTAACTTCAATAATTGTTTTCAAAGAATTTTGTGCATACTAGATATTAAATTTTAGAGATTGCAGAACGTATTTATGCAGTCAAATCCATTGTGGTAACATTACAATATTATTTTTAATCATAACTTAATGAAGTTTTCGGTAGAAGTATACTGAAAGGGTATAATTTTTTCAATTAAGCTTCCGACATTAATTTATAGACCTTAAATAAACAGTTTTCTATGATTTGCAATATGCAACTGGATTACTTTTATCGGGATATTATATTACAAAGCCTAATTTTTATTAAATATTTTTTTTTTACTAAAAGAAAATAATAACAAAAATGAATGAAAATAACGACGCCTTTGGATATTTTTACTATAAAGATGACATTAACTTAAGAAAAGTCCCAACAAATTTCAAAAATTTGACACGTTTTTAACATTTGCAAATTTTGTTTTGCTTTTGTAAATTTAGACCATACAGGTTTTCTTTTCCATTTTTCAAAGAAAAAATAGATTCGCATTTTCTAATGTCTAAATTTTTGATAATACTCAATCATGATAATAATTTTATAAAATTAGTTTTGTTGTAAATTTACTTTGAAAAATAAAACAGTTTTAGTTGCTTATGTTCTGTACAGTACTGTATTGTCAAAACACAAACTTTACCATGACTTTTTAATCCACACTGTAAATATATATAAAGTTGTTTTTCAGCCAGTCTTATTTGTATGTGTGTAAATATGTATCTAATATAGCGTTTTTTATATTTCGTTTGCCATTTTATAAAGTTTGTTTTTATTGCATACATAAGCAATTTAACATTTCCGTTTCCGTTCAAGACATCACATTTCCTAAGGAAACGAACACACTATTGGAGCACAAAAAGAAAACAAGAACAACAATCAAAAGACGAAAGAATTCATAGTCAAAAAGTAAGAAAATTTTCTTTCTTCAATCTTACTCTCTTCGTATGTCATACAAATCGCATCAATTTAACCATTTAAACACGCACATATGTGTTTCACATAAATATAAATAAATACAAACATACAATCTCATTACGAATGTATTTTTTCATGTTTGTACACATAGAGAAAAAATATGGTTGTGTTGACTATAACCTAAGAGCAACACATTATGATTGGGATATATGATTACAGTTAACAATTATAATGATTACAAATAATAATATTATTATTATTACACTTTATTATATGTTTGTCCGGTTCTACAATTTTATGATTTGACTTTATGATATTATGAATCTATTTTATCATATTATGTCCAATTTGATAACATAAAAGTGTATTTTTATCATATTATGATATGATATGATACGATTTTCTTACTATAATCACTTTTTATCACATTATGGTGCACTTTTTTTAATATTCTGATCTCAGTTTATCATATTATTAATACATTTTATAAAACTATAATTCCCTTTAATTATATTATGTTTTCATTTTATGATATTATTATCTAATTTTCTCATATTATAATTTAATTATATTATATTACTATTTCATTTTATTATAATATGACTAAAAATTATATGTTTCGTGTACTAAATTTTGTTAAAATAAAACACATTACTTCGGTATTTGTTAAAATAAAACACATTATTTTTTTATTGAGTACTACATATTTTACAAAATAATCGAAACAAATCTTTATTAGATACTAAAATTAACTTATATTTTTATAATTTACACATTAGAATACATAAAAATATTTATATATGAACTTAGTTCGATAATTTTATATTTTCTTTTGAAATACAATAGTTAATAAAATTGGATTAAAAAAATAAACATCCTTAGAAGTATGTTATATATTATTTTAATTTTTAATATATTATAGAATGCTAATTTGAGGTTCTATATTTGTATCATTTTTATTTGCATTTATTAAGTTTTACTTAATTTTTTCATAAATATTCACTAATATTCATAAATTTGTAATAAATACTTAAACAAAAAAAATAAATAAATAAATAACTGAGTGACTACACAAAAAGGCGTTTATGAAAACAAACATTCTATCTTTAAGGGAAATATAAAAATATAACATTTCTAAAAACAAACATTTAGCAGTTGTACGAAACAAAATATATATAAACATATTGGCAGCACTTAATGGTTATGGAAATAACTAAATTTTTGCATGTTTATAAATTTTTGTATCTGATAAAAATATTTTCTAAATATATTTTTTTGTAGTCAACCAAATTAAAATTTTAATTGAGGATAATCATTTAATTATTAAACATAAAGAGAAACGTTTTTATTATGAACATAGTATTATTAAGATTATTATTATTGTTGTGATCATGCAGCAACCATGTTTTTCTCATGGTGTATATTTCAAAAAAGGATATTTACTTTCATGTGTGTTTGTGCCTCTAAATACATGTAAGTATATGTGTGTTTGTATTTATGACATGTTTCTTTCAAGCTTATTATCATAATCCATTTATACCATAAATACATAAAATAATTCTAAATAAATTCTAATACATATGAATGTGCGTGTATATGTATGTTATGTCCTTTTTTCTTGGTTTTTCTTTGTTTATTTCTGAATTAATTAAATTTAATTAAATATTTTTCTTTATTTTTTTGCAATACTCACATGTGCGTTTGTATATTTTAAACAAAACGTGTTTGTGCTGCATAAGAAGTCTATATCTGGTTATATTCTTGCATGAGGGTAGAAATATGAAATGTTTTTTATTTATTAATTTTGTTCTAGCTGAAATAGTTAATATTATTAAGCTCATAATTGCCACAATTTAATGCTGTTATTTATATTAAGAATGTGCAAATGACTAAAATAATGCCGAAATCAATTTGTTGAAATTAATTATACAAATACTGTGCATGAATCATAAATAATTATTAATTTCTACATCAAAGTTAATAAGAGGATATTAACATTTACATATATCGTATTCTCTTTTTTTTAATACGATAAATAGTAAGTAGTTTGATTTTTTATAAAGGAAATGCAATTTCTCGAGCATTTAAATTTCCCAGGAAAAATAGGAACATTTTCTAGCATCCAGGGATCTCATATTAAAACTAAAACTAAGTAATAAATTTACATAATATTACACACAATTAAAAGATTTTATGTATTAAATTACCTTTTTATGAAAGAAAAGTTCTACATCATTTTTTTTAATTCAATTTAACGTATAGATACACTAACACTTCGTGTAAATGCAGTGAGATATTCAAGTCAACTAAGAATAATGCTTTGATATACTAGTATAATGTTAAAAAATCCACTTTATTTTGTTTCATTTGTAAGAGCTACTACTTTCTCTCAAACGAGAAAGCAGTAGCTCTTATGAAGATTTTTGTCAAAAAAGTAAAAGTAAATATTTTATGTTTATATTTGGAACATCAGGTGTAAAAGGAATATCAAGGGCTTATGTTCAATAACAGCTATCTGCAAATTTTCAAAAATATTTTTTGATGTCAAACACTTCGTTTATGTGTCCTTTATCTACATTCTAACACATTTTTTTGCATTTTAATTTTTGGGCTACCTATAATACAAATAATTTTTCCTAAGAAAAAATGGGCTATCCGCATGTTTTTATTTGATTTCACAATATGTGTATGAAACTAAAGTCCATACATACAGTTTTTCTTAAAAGGACTTCAAATACACATTTATAATATATACATATATACATATATATATATATATATATATATATATCGATTACTCAAAATTTCTATGTGTAATGTACGGTACGCATAACATATTCTATGTCTTTTTTTCTGTATTAAGTGCCGTAAAATTTTTTTTAAATATTTTTTTTTTTTTTTTGCAGATTCTACAATTAATGATTGTCCTAATAAGAATGTAATCTGATTCAACTTAATTTGTTTCAACTGATTTAAAGAATTTCTGATTTTTCTTACTAAAAAGTTTATTTACTTTATTTTTATTTATTTATTTTAAATTAAAACAAAAATACTTTTTACAAATGTACTATTCAAATTCAAAAAGGCATAAATTCGTACCTTCTAGGATCTCTTATCAGCATCTACGCCCCATTAATAATGCGCATAAAAAACACATATATAAAGCGAATACGATACACAGCAAAGAGACTTACCGTTTGGGATATCGCGAATAAAAGTCATGAGCAGGTTGGTAAGGGAAAGATAGTTTATCTCCCCTTACAAACCTGCTTCTGGGTATGCAGCAATATGTGCTGTGGACATTGGCTATTGGAAGTGTTTTTCAAATCATATACATTTGGATACATGTTCCTTTCTAGTCTAAAAATATGACGTTTTAAAAAACGAAAAAAATGCTAAAAATTCAACAAAAGTGTAAACTACAGAGATCAGATAAGAACATGTAAATCAACTTCAAGATAATTTTGGAAAGCATCTTTCGGTATTTCACCTATCTAAATCGTATAAACCGTTTTCGAGTTATGGTAAATAATACTCGTGTAATAACTTTGTTAATGGAGAAATATTAAACAAGTCCATAAAAAACAGGACCCGACAAAAAAAATAACAATGATAATAAAAGTAAAAGCAGAGTCGAATTTAACATGTCAAATTCTATCTTGTTCTTGTGTAAAGGAGGATTTTTCTCGCGTTTACATACCCGAGTTTTTCGCGGTTAAAGTTGTCAAAAGTCAGTTTTTTGCACATATATCGTCATTATGCATTATACGTATTCTGATGCCATTACAAAATTTACGAAGTATAAAAGTTCCAACAATTTTTATGAAATACATATTTAAGTACCATCATCATCATCATTTTAATAAAATTTGTAGGAAATATCCTCTTACTTGTAGGAATACTTGTAGGAATATGGCATGTAACAGCATCAACAATTTTGCACTTTCGGACACCACAACATGGGATAGAAAGCGTTTTCTCTACAATTTGCATAATAAAGGATGATTACTTGGTTGGAATAATTATAGTTGCAATATCACAATGACGTCTTGAGACACAAAACTGATGGTGATACATAAAGATGTATTTCAGCAAAATTTATGATTTATATATGCTGTAATGGATTTTTGGTTGTTGTGATGTTTATTTATTACCTACGGGAAAATTTTTGTGCAATTATCCAAGATTAAGAAAAAAACACAGAGTAATCGTAAGTTATTTTTTTAGAAAAAAAAAAACTTTTAAATGCAGAACTTGTTGAAATTAAACAAACCAAAAATTTATTTATTTACTTATTTGTTAATTCATTTATTTTTGTTTATTTATTTCTTTATTTATTTATTTCTTTGTTTTTTCTTAGAAAAAATTGACTTTTTGACAACACTGCTAACAACTGTCACGGAACAATTTAAGAATATTCTGTTTTCAACAGCATCAAACATCATATCAACGTTAAATTTCTAAAATTTATCAATTATATACACAGGAAAATGAAAAAAAGGATTTTAATTATCAACATAATTCATTCAGTCAAAAAAAAATATTTAAATTTGGACACCTCACCAAAATTATTATATCAATTACTAACAATTATAAAAAACAATTTACGATCTCAACTAATCAACGCAGTTGAAATTATGACATCATCTAACTTAGCAGATCTCTTTGTTTCAAACAAATCGTAAATAAAAATCAGGGAAAAAATCATTCGCTTACAATCCTGCATCCCCGCGAGCGAGAGAGTATGCATATTGTAACTTAGTAAAATTAATATGAGTTTAATGGAAATTTGTCGCTTACTCGAATGCGCTTCAATGATTCGCTATCGGAAGATATGAACAATTTTTGCTGCTTACCGATACCTAAGAAATTTTTGCTGGGTCATTGAAATCAGAGAAGCCAAATCCGATTGCTGTCCGTTTTCACATGGAATCACTCAATATTGTTTTCTTGTATTCGAGAAAATTATTAAAAAAAAATTCAGGAGTTAGAAAAATGGCCAGGAAATGAAAAAACCCTAGTGATAAGGAAATCTTATTATATATTATATAATACAAAATAGTATGTTTATAACTTTATAACTATATTTAATAAAAAAAAGTATATATTTTAATAATTTTTTAATTTTAATTGTTTTCATACCCAGCGTCTGTAACTTTTTAAAATTCCATCTTATATGAGAGGAGGAGATAAAATAGGCGGACCATGCTCAATTTTTGTTTCCAAGTTTACATTGGTAATTGAACTTTTTGAACAAAATTTCATTGATATTTCATATCATATGGGAGGTGGGCGGTAAAATGGGTGGATCACGCCAATTTCTGATTTCCGAGTTTATATCGATCCTCTATCTGTACAAAATTTCGTTGTTGCGCATGCTTTTGCTTAAGAGATATGAGCAGAAATTGAAGAAGATAGAATGTTTCTCACATAATACTCGTAACATCTCCAAGCAAAATAATTTCCGAAGAAAGTTTAAAGTGTTAAAATGTCAAAAAATAAAGAGGTCATTCTAATTTAATAGAAAAAAAATAAGAAAATAAGGAAAATAAGAGAAATTTTCAAAAATGTTGAAAATAAAATTAAAATGACACACAAAAACAAAAAAAGAGAAAAAAACACAATTTGGTTCATTGGTTCATCTACTTTATTGATTTAATAAAAAAATTATTTCTTTATTAATTAAATTATTGATACATTCAGTTAAATACTTTATTAAAAAAATATATTGAATTTATATTTTAATCAAAATCATTTATAATTAATTTAATTGTGGAATACATGTTGCCGTTGGCAACCATTTAGACTGGTTTGTGTATAGATATGTATGTTATTTTGTGTGACATTAAATGATTTAATTTTCAGGTGTATAACCATTAATCCTTGAATTAGTGAACGATAGAAAATTGTAATTAAATTCGCAATGTTGTATACAAAAAATTTGAACCCATTTATTATAAGTTTTCCATTTACATTTTTTTCTCCATTTTCGGAGCATTTTCAGCTAATTTTCACTTTGTATGGCAGCTACTACCCTGCCCTGTATCTTTAAAGCTAACCTACCTATTTTCACACCAATTATTTAACTTGACAAGAAACTTATTCCCACAAAACCTCGATACTTTCACTTGGGAAAAAGAGGTTAATTTGAGCATTAAAAAAGGTCAGAATAGGCTAAATGCCCTAAAAAATAAGGTTAGAAGAAAACTAATATTTTTTATTTAAAAACTTATCAATTTATTAATCTATTTATTTATTTATTTCCTTTGTTCTCATTCTGTTTTGATATTTTTTAAAGATCTTGTAATAAATCTATAAATAAAACATAGAAGGACTGGCAGCGAAATGATTCAGCAAAAAATCGCCACAAAATTTCCATATAAATTAGAGTTATACATATTTCATATGAAAACTGTCCCAATGTTTTCACAATATTTTCTTAATTTTTTAATTATAATTCCTTTTTGATTAATCATTTCCAAATTTGTCTGTGATTATTCGCTTTTATATTTTTTTAAATTATATTCAAAAATATATGAAGTTTATTAAAAAATAATTACCTAATTGATTAAGTAAATCCATAAAATTAATTGGCAACACTGTTGAGGAGGAAACCATTTTCCACCTCTTCTGTACATGTCCTGCTCTGGAAAACCTTCGTTCACGCTATTTAGGACAAGAATCTTTTGACAGTCTGACTGAGCTATTGAACAGTAGCATTGGAGGCATAAACTCTTTAGTAAGAAAAAGCGGTTGGTTTCAGGATTAAAAAAAAACCCTGAATAATAGCCCTAGATTGTGAAATTTTTGGAACTCTATCCATTCGGGGATATTTCTTTATATTCAACTTCATATCTTTATCCCTCGCTACCTTTTTTTCAGCACTTCTGCTTTCACCACTATCACTTTCTAATCTGAACTTCTTTACTCTGTCTTCCATCATTTTATTCTTTTTATTTTTCTTTATAAGTAACACAAAGGGACCAATTAGAACCCACATAAGCCGTAGTCACCTTGGCGGCAACTTGCTCCGAATCCAAAATGAAATAGCCTATTTGAATTATGTTTTCTTAATTACTAACTAGTTTAAAAACCTTAAAAATCATACAATTAAATGGTAATTAAATGTGTTTTTTACAATGCAAAACCCTTTATATCGTTATTTTATTTACACATATTGAATATTTTAAAAATGCAGAACCCACTATTTCTCTTTAAAATTGTCAATATTGTAAAATATTAAATTATGTGTAAGATTTAGTTGTGGTTTTAAATAAATATTGCAAAAGAACATTTTTTGAATACTTGCAAAATAGGAGAAATAAACAGTTATTTTGCTCTCCTGAAAATTTGTGTTTTTCGAGATAGAGCGTTTTGAATATAGGCCCTCGATATGAACAATTTTATGAAATAAAAAACAATATAGATCGAAAATATTTTTAATAAGGACAAGGAAATAAATGAAATAATGAAAATAATATACATATTTCTTTGCTTCAATTAATCATTTACTTCATTCAATCATCGACTTGATTGGTATAATTGAGATACATTTTGTTTCCTTTTAACTTAATTAAAACCTTAAAAGTGTTTAAATTGAAAATAATAATAGTTTGTCTGTTTTTACAATTATTAGTATAAATTTGGTCAGAGGTGCAAATGAAATTTAGGATAAAACCTTTAGGATAACACCTGATGAAACTGGTTATGATCGGTTCATTATTTTACATAACCCTCACAAATGCCTTAAATACAGCAATATTATATTGGAGTACTGCTAAAACAAGTTTTGTATAAGTATAAATCTTTATGCCAAATTTCATGAAGATAGGTAGATGATTGATCGTAGCTCCCATATAAGCCTCTCTTTCGAAATGTACATAAATTGCACATAAACGTTAGTATCATGATAATATTCACACAAATAAGTTTAAGCAGAAATAATGAGGTTCGGTTCATAATTTACCATAGCTCCCAATAAAGGCCCACTTACCTTAAAAATCATAAATGGCGTATTTTGATCCTCATGCACAATGGTGTAGGGTGTTATATAGTCGAGCTTGGCCCATTATAACTTTCATGCTTGTTTTAAATAAATATATATCGACAAATCCATCAAAATGCCAAAAATATACCGATTGTCTTTCGTTTTTCATAAAATTTTTATGCATATATGCAACGGAGCCATTTATCAATTTCTATTTCTTGTTTTGCGTAATTTGAAAACAACTCATGCGCCATTTAAGACACTAAAGTCCGGTAAGTTCCATATTGCGTAATGTTTTTCAAAAAGTGAAACAGTGAAATAAATTCGAAACTTTTAGCAATTTCACAAAACAGAAAACAGCAAACAGATAAATGTCTTAAAAAAGTTTGTTTATAAATATTCTTATGGTAAATATTCCTTATAAAGAAAGAAGCTTCTCGGGGCTCTTTGGTGGAATTGTCGATATATTAAAACCAGATTTAATTTATTCAGTGTATTATATATAAAATGTATTCTTTACTACACAGAGAAAACAGAACCGTTGTTACAACCGAATTCCAACCAAACCAAATTCGGTTACAAATACTACTTCATTACTAAATTTATAGCACGTACTGTTTCAAAACAAATCAATGAATGGTATTGAAAAAATCGGTTGTGACAACATTTTTTTTTTTTAACTCCATAATTTTATTTTATAAAAGGGATTAAAAATATACAAAACAAGTGTAGAAAATATAAAGTCTTAGTATAAAAAGTATTAGAACGTCAAATGCAATTAGTATATTAAACGATTGTAAAAACGGACATATTTTAGAACTTCCTGAACACAAAACTTCATATATTTGAATTTTGATGCTTCCATTCAATCTTAAAAAGAACAAATATATTGAATATCTTTTACACACAATAAAAATTGTTTTTTTATTTCTTATATCCTTCATTCACTTTAGGTATCGACATATTTGTATTTAATAATGCACAGGAATTATGTAATATAAATAAGTCAAGGCCGTCTTCATTGTGGGTTGAAACACATGGGCTTTTTATATTTTTATATTACTAAACGAAGAAAAACTTTTACAGTTATAGTTTTTTAATAATTTGAATAAAATTTCACTACATATTAATAAAATTTATTAACAAAGAACGAATTCCAACTAATTTGTTTTTTGTGTGGTTATTTTTTAAACCAATAAAATCAAAATTCAACTTTTGTCTTGTTAAATTTGCAAAATCTAACACTGTGCTTCATTAAACCAGCGCAGAAATTGATTCTGAGTCAAATGGTACAATGAAAAATCAAAAAACTTAACATATACATATGTACATTAAAGTGTCCCGTTGAAAACAATTTTGTAGGAAGACTACACAAACAATACTTATTGATGCGCTGAATACAGGAAAACCAATAAAAAAATTTTTAAATTTTTCCCAAAAAAAAAGGTCCGAAAAATTCATAACATTGAGTTAAATATAAAAAAAAATGTTTTTTTTTTTTGCGGAAAAATTTCGGTTCATAAGTGATCATTTTATTAATTAATTCTAGTTCAAAACTACAAATCTTTTGAGACTCATTTCGAGAAAAAAATCGAAACTTTGTTGACCTAAATGTGTGATTTTTCAACCACTGATAGGGAACTGAAGACCAATTTGATTTTTTTTTGAACATTTTTCCTGATTTCAGCTCATCAATGCTCATCAAAAACATAGTGTTATAGAATGAGTTTAAAAAAGCACCAATATACTGGCCTTAGATTAACTTAACCATTACTTTAGAAAGCTGAATATATTTTCAATGGAAAATTAGACTTATGTAAATATTAATAGATCGCTTTAGATCTTATTTATTACCATTTAAATAAGAAAATGCCGACTATTGATACATGCCGAACTTACCCTATTACAGGTAAGCGATTTTAATGAAATTCTGTATTTTTATATTTTATAAAAGTGTAATAAATTTCATTGACGTACGGTACTCCTTATAAATGGTGCCATATTATTTCACAGCAAAGAAAGAACTGAAAAGAGCTGAAAAAATCATGATTTTAACATTATGTTGTCATTGACAGCATATAGAAAGTAACTATTTGCATAAAATCTTTTAGTAAAAATATGGTTTTAGCTTTGTAAATAGATAATAAAAATACTTTTCAATTTGTGAAAATTTTATTTTTTTTTTTTTTTTTGTATAAATTATTCACCTTTTTCCCGCTAAAAATTCATTTATTTTAACTTTTTGGAAGTAATTTTTATTGCAAAATATGCATTTAGTTCTATTTTGAAGTGGTGAAAAGGTTTTTTTTTTTTTTGAAGTACTTGCTCACTTTTAAAGTATAGGAAATTGGTCCTGATAATTAAACTGCTTCCATGCTAACCACGGCTTCGTTTCTATATTATTTTAAATTTCTAAAAGAAATAATATGAAAATATTCTAAAGAATTTGCAATTCTTAATCACAGTGGTAAAATCTAAAAATCAAACTTATTCAAGTTTATGTTTTTTCATTTCATTTTATAAAAGTAGTTCTTTACAATGGAGTTGTTAAGCAAAGGTATTTATATAATGCAAATTAATAACAGGGTCTTTAAGGGAGCTATCCTTTTAAATTTTGGCTGTAGGATTAATACTTAATCAAGAATAAGTTTTACTAAATTGTATGTCAATGAGATCATTTATATAGGAATTATGAAAGTAAAAGTGATTCCGGTGGAGAGGGTGTTATAATGGTGGTATGGTCAATTATTGACCGATCTTCATAAAATTTGGTGGTATGATTTTTGCTTAAACAAAACAAATCTGTAATGAATTTTATTTAAATACGGACACATTTAAGACATTTATGAGCATTTGACCTATTTTCGGGAAAAAATTTATACGGGGGCTGAGGTAAATAATGATTTGATTTTAACCAATTTTTTCTTTTTTTGTCTAACATTATTGGTCCAAAATAGGCTCAAGTACCAAATTTCATTAAATTATCTTTAAATCTGCGACTCACAGATTAGCACAAATGATAGTTATTAATGCTCGGATAGCCGTATGGATAGAAGTTTATGGTAAAAAAAAGAATTTATAAATTCAAAAAGTATTTTTTCGATATACTAACCAGCTAATTATTGCAACAAAATTATAAATAAAGCGCTATGCACCTGCCTTGAATTAATTATTTTCAAAAAAAAAAAAATTATATTCTAAAAACTTGAATTCATCTCCAGAATCTGAGTACCTTTAAGATTTAAGAAGAAAATAATAAACAACGTTTGTAATTAATTTTGTTCTTATAAGAAAATATTTCATTATTTAATTTTTGCATTATCGAGTTTGAGCACATAATAATAAAAATCATAATTCTACATATAATTAAAATAATAATTAATAATACAAATGTTGTACAACTTAATTAAAATTTAAAACACAATTAATAAACATACAAATTAATTATATTAAAATATATATTTTTTAATATAAACTAATCAAAAATTATTAACAACAATTAATATTAAAAAATAATAGTGAATTAATTAATAAAAAATTAAGAAAAGCAGCGGGGTTTCTTAAATAAAATTTAAAAAGAAAATTTAAATAAATGCCTATTTTTCGATTCAATAAAAACATGAATTATTATGATTTTTTTTTTAATAAAGGCAAAATTAAATAAAGTATTAAAATTATAATAATTAATATCACTTTAATAATAAAAAAGAAATATTTTAAGCAAGAATCCCAATTAAAATTGAATTTAGTAACAAGTTAATAGTAAGCATAAGAAGGGAAGGTGTTTAACTTTAAGGTTTTGGAAGAAAACGATTTGTAAAGAGTTTTTGTTTTAATAAGATTTTAAATAATTTTTATTTATTATTCTTTTTTTATATTTTTATTCGCTCATTTTTTTCTTGTTGTTTTATTAATTATATAATAGGGTTGAAATAGGTTTGTCAACTTACATTAAAAGGATTATTATTTATTTATTTTTTTTTTTTTAGTATGTGTATGTCAGTATGTATGTATTTATGTACGTATTTATGTATATTATATTAGTTGTATGTATATAGATTTCTGTTTTTATATTGTTTATTTGAAGACTACGTATTGAATTTATTATATTGAGTGAAGTTTAAAAACTCTTCATTTAATATTAATACTATTTCTTTTTGTGGGCAAAATATTTAATAGATATTTGTCTCATTTGTTTTTAATATACATATATTTTTATTTATTTATTTATTTATTTATTTTTTATAAATCAGATTCACTCATATTATTTTGTTTTTTGTGTACGTATTTATGTTTATTTCGTTTTCTTTTCTTTTTTAATTTTATAATATTAATTGCAGTAATAATATCTGTTTCTTTCTTTATTTATTTTATAATATAATTATTTATAATTTACATTAATTTTGGCCCTATTATCTAATACGTATTTTGAGATTGTGTTTTATTTTTATTTTTTTTTTTATTTTTTTTTTTTTGGCTTTTTCAATTAATTTTGTTTTTTTTTCGCTTTTTAAGTTCGAAGCCAATTATCTAACAATTTTATTTTCTTTTTTTTTTGTTGTTGTTTTCTTTAAATTTAAAGCAATTAGCGTGTACATAAATTTTTTTGTATTATTATTTAAATAGATTTTAAAAACTACGTTTTTTCGGTTTTTTATTTAAAATTAATTTTTAGTCACTGGCAAACGACATAATTACGTATTTGTTTTTTTTTAAATTATTGAAATTTTTACTTTTCTGTTATGATGATTATGTTTTTTGTATGTAACATACCCAAATATCTATGATTTTCCTTTTTAAAGTAATTTTGTTTTTAATAATTTAAGTAATAATTAAATTTTTTTAGGTTTTGATTAATGGAAGAAGATTTAAACGTCAAAATTCATTTGAATTGTGGGAAATTAGTTTAGAGACACAAACAAAATAAGGGAAATTAAAAAACATTTTTAAATTATTAATGATTAAGAAAGAAATCGCAAAATATGAAGACTAAAAATAAGGTATTAGTTTCATTGCAACTAATTTTTAGTTTTTAATAAATTAACTAGTTATAAAAATACATTAAAAGCAAAGAACGCGATTTTTAAGACTTCCTTCTATTGAAATCTAATTTATACAACAAGTTTCCTTTCTGCACAATTTAATTTTCAACACGGAAAACTAACGACAAGCGGCAGATTATTTGTACGCGTTTGGTTGATAGTCAATTCAAAATTAATTCTTTTAGAAGGTCATTAAAAGAAAAATGTAAGTCCATAATCGATATAATATCGGGTTCTTTCCATCAACAAAAAAACAAATACTTTTATTAACAAAAATGTTTATCCCACCCAATCTTTTAAACCTTTATTACTGCTTCAATCTTGAAATAGATCAGCTATTGTTGAGTATAAACTGCTATACTTTTTGTTATTGCCAGTGCAGAAAAATCGCTTTCCTTTATTTTGAAAATATCATTCTAAAGCTTTTCCCTGAATTCAAATGTCTTTTAGAGTTCAATATTATTTTTTAGCTTGCTTTTTGCCAAGTCTTCAATAAAACATTTTACAATTATTTTATATATTATTTTTTTGAAATGTTCTTCTTTATAGTAAAAACTAATTAAAATAATAAATTTTTAAATTTTCTAAATAATATGGCATAAATGTTTTAGACGAAATTTATTTTAGGGTTTTTTATACAAATTTAATTTTTAACTAAATATTAACAAAATAAAATAAACAAATTTTGGAATAGTTTTACTTAGATAATAGTAAAGCAAACAAAAACAATTTATTTAAAATTATTGTTTATATCAAAAAGATAAAAAATAAACTCAAAAGCAAAATAAAATATATTGAAAATATTTAAGGGACTGTAATGAAATGCACTGCATTTCAAATTACAAAACATACTCTTAGAAAAATTAAAAAAATAATAAAAATAAAATAGAAATCCATCTTAAAGCAAAAGAATTCAGTACTTTTGTTTCTAATTATATTAATTCATTTCGTTTGTTTTTCAATTTTTAAAATTAATTTTAATAAACAAATTTAATATTTAGTTGTTTGTTTTTTTTTTCTACTACACTTTTAAATTATTTATAAAAAAAGTATAATTATTATATATAGTTTTTTGTTGTTGTATGTAGCAAGTATTTATGTAAGTATGGGTAGCTAATTTAGTATGTAAATGTAATTAATTTTTATTTTTAAATATATATTTTCATTTAAATATTATATAATTTAAATTTTATTTTACCTTTATATATTTTTTTATAAAATGTAAATAATTATTATTTTATATTTTAATTTATATTAAATTTAAATATTTATAGAGATTTTAAAGATCTTTTACAAACTAAAATTACTATGTAAAGGTTTACGTATTTTGTTGCAACTATATCAACTTTTTCTCGTTACATTTTATATTTAACTCCAATTTTTGTATAATTAAATATTTTATTATTATTATATGTTTTTTGTTAATAATGTTTGTATTATTCAAATTCTATTATTCAGTACATGTTTAAGGGATTTTTTTGAGTTTAGTTTATCTGCTTTTTTTATTTTAGAAATTAATTATATAAACAAATTTATGAATTTACTTTACTAACGGCCTTTAAAAGATCATGATTTGTTTTATCTAACGCACTCATCATACCCAAATTACCACCGAGTCCTCCACCAACACCCAGACCACCACCCATGCCAAGACCCAATTTTAAATCATTTTGCCCCACAACGGAATGATGCAAATGGCCGGGATTATGTGCAATTATTGAATGATGATCTTGTTGTTGTTGCTGATGCTGTTGTTGCTGCTGTTGTTGTTGCTGTTGTTGCTGCTGCTGCTGTTGTTGTTGTAATTTATTGTTATTATGTTGGGCGGATTTGATGGCTTCTTGGGCTTTCATTTTCTCTTGTTCTTCACGATCACGGCGAGCCTAAAAGTAAAAGAAATAAGAAACAAAATGACTAGTAAATAAATTGATAAAACTTTTATAATTAAATCACTTAAATCTTCCCGACAAATAAAATACTGACAAACGTTCTAAGTCTACTTGTTAAATCGCTTTAATATGAAGTTCACTTTTTATAAATGTGTACTTAACTTCAGTAGAAATAAATAATATAATACTGATACAAACATAAAGAAAACTGGAACAAATTTTAGCTCTTGCTATTCTTGATTACTAGTTTTATACTGATCTGATTACGTACATAGTTGCTATTATAAACTCCAAGAGCTTTTAAAAATTTAAGATAATTTTATGTCAGAACGATTATTTTATAATATTTAAAGAACCCTTTTAAATGTCTTATCTACAAGTAGCAACTTTAGCATAAATTTAAATATATTTTTCTTATTTTTACAGTAAAGTTTTTAACACATTTTTAAAATTATAAATATTTTCAACACTTACTTGTTCATTTATTTCCTTGACAGCCCTTAATTCTTTTTTAAGTTTCATGCGACGATTTTGGAACCAAATTTTTATTTGTCTCTCTGTCAAACACAATGCATGGGCAATTTCAATTCTTCGTCTTCGTGTCAAATAATGATTGAAATGAAATTCTTTCTCCAATTCCAAAGTCTGGAAACGCGTATAAGTCTGACGACCACGACGACGAGGGCAACCATTGGGACCTGGAAACCAGAAAGATGAAACAAAAACAACAAAAACAAAATTAATTAAATTCTTTTAAGTTTTGTCATTCTTGATGTTACTTTCTAAGCTTTCAACAAAGAAATATGCAAATTATCTTTTATGTTAATTAGTAAACAAAAGCAAAAATGAACAAGCTTTATTAATAACATTTCACATTTAAAACAATTTATAAAAGACAATATTTTTCCTACACACATTAAAATTAAAAAAAAAGTGTGAAAAGATTTTATCTTGACTAAATTGGCCAACAAGAAAAGGTTAAACTCAAATTATTATTTGTGGTAATTTCTTATAAAGAAGATGAGCAAGAAACTGAATTAATTTAAATTAAACTAATGAATGACGCATAATTTTTAAATTTTTGTTTCTTTTATTTTTCTAAGAGAAATAAAGACTTCTGGATATGTTTAACAAAAAATTTTCAATTTATTTTTTTTTTTTAGTTAAAACTACTTTCGAAAAAAAACAGTGTCTATTTAATTTTAAGTCTCAGCTGTCTACCCAAAAAAATTCACCTTTATTTCTTATGTCTATAAAAGATACATTTTTTGTTTAGATTATTTTTTCATCAGTTAATACAAGTGCTCAATGGGTTTTCTGCTAATTTTTGACACCCATAGTGCAGTTTGTAGTTGGCATAAGAAAAAAAGGGTAAAATTTGTTTTATTTCTAGTGTTTTGTATGATATTTTTTGTTTATTGTTGAGTGAGTGAATAATGCTGCTCGCAGGCTGCTTGCAATTGATGGACTACATGCCGGGTTTAACACTGTTTGATATCGCGTCGGCTTTTCGCAAAAAACTAAAAACTCGCACAAACAAATAATATTTTAGTTGCGCTTGTAAATCTTGCGATTACACAACATTTTGTGCGTGCAAATTTCTTGTTGTGTCTAGCTGGCATTTTTTTAGGAATTTTTCATGCTACCTGTACTAATTTTTTTTAGTTGTAGTGCCTAAAATTACGAGAAATTTTTATGACATTTTTTTACAATTTTTAGTTTGGATACAAATCTTAGGAAATCCTCTAGAAATTGTTATTATAAATAAGTACCTTTAAATATTTAGTTTTTAAAATTTAGCTGTTTTTGTTTATGGCACCCTTTAGTTTTGTTTTGTATATTTTTTTCTTTTGTTTTTTTAGTTATCTGTTAGAAAGAAATACATTTTAAGATTTTTTATGGTTAAAAAAAAATCGATTGCTTGTAGTTTCACCATGGTGTTTCATTGTTACATATAGTATGCATAATATTTTCAAAATATTTTTGTTAAAGCGTAAATAAAATTTAATTTTAAATAAATCCAAAAAAAAAAAAAAATTGAAATGAAAAGGAATCATGGAAAAAATTATTAAAATTTATTTTTTTTATAAACTTTTTTATTACTTTTATAATGAAATTGAATTAATTTTTTCTATTGGCAACATAAAAAATAAAAATAAAGAAAGGAAAAAAATGACAACTCTTACATTTTAGGCTAAAATGAATAATTTCTAATTGTATTGATTAAGCCAAAAAAATTTAATTGTGAAAATTTGTGTTTGTTATTCCGGAAGTAGTAATCAATTTATCTCTTTTATTGTTTTGTTATCTGTTACGTAATTATTTTAGATGATCCTGAGAATAATGCCCAAAGTTAGTGTCAATTACAAGGGACCTCTTTTCACGCATTTAACTGTATCATGATTCTAAACTGAAAACTTTCCAAACCATATTTTTGTGTCATTCCCTAGATTAAAAACGAATTATAGTTTTAAATTTCTATGTATGTCGGAAGGCATCACCCAGCTGAATATCTTTATCTCATAAAGAATTTTAGAAAACATTTTAATATAAGTTTGTGTTACTTTTAGAACACACACATATTATGTTCTTTAGTATATAACATGTAAAAATTCAATTACATCTTAGTATTATATTTAATTACGTACATATAATTTACTATTTTTAATATATAAAAAAAACATTATTTTGAAATACGTTTTTTATATATAGTACACTGCCTGCAACTTGAATAAGGAATCACAAACTGTAATTTATTTTTAAATTTTAGGCTATAAAAATGAAAGTTATTATCTTCTAGCATTCAATTAGTAATGAGTACTGCCACCATTTTTAGAAATAAACTCAAAAATGCGATTTGGTATCGACTTGTATAATGACTCTGAGTAATTTAGCGAAATTGAACTCCAGGCTTCCGTTATTTCATCCTTTAAGGATTCTATTGTCCTCAAATTGTTTGAACACCTTGTTGATTAATCCATTGTTTTACTGCTCTGGCGGTATGAATCCACGTCCAAGGTATGGGTCCAAAGAAATCATTAAATTTTGGAAATGTTTCCTCCAGAATGTTTTTGTAAGTCGTTGCAGTCATTTTGTTGGATACAAAAACCAATTCTATGGTACCATAATACGAAATGGCACCCCATACCATTATTCCACCCTCTCGGCTGTGTCAGCGGCTCAAAAATAATTCCCCCTTATTTAGGTCATGAAAGTAATAGTTATATACGGGACCATCAATATTAAACTTTTTCCATCGGAAAATACAACTTTAAACCATTTGTCGGACCATGTCATTGTATTTTTGGCGAACTGTAAACGTTTGAAAGACATTCAAATCATAGCCTTCCTGATTAATATTAAAAGAATTCCTTATTCAAGTGACACACGAAATAGTATCACAGAAATACATGTCTTTAAATAAATGCATAATTTTAGTATAACAAAATATGTATATTTTTTATTTCTTCAGGAAACTAAAGCCAACCCTTTGAAATTTTTTTTCTGAACTTTATTTTAGGTGATATACTTAATTAAAGTTAAAAAAATGTGAATCTTTATTCAAGTGGCAGGCAGTGTATTTGTAACACAATCATTTTTAAATTTTTGCAATAAATACAGTAAATATTTCAAATTTTGGTATTTATATTTAATTGAGGGATTGGTTCAGAATTAGTTAATTTTTGTGTTATCTCAATAACAATTTTAGTTAATTCTAGATTTTCTGTGAAAAAATTATACATTTTGAAAACCAAAAACCAAATTTATCTTAAGACTAAAACAAACATGAGTGTTTGTAACGTATGTAAATAAAATAATAATAATATAATAATAATAATAATAATAATAATAATAATAATAATAATAATAATAATTATATTATAAAATATTAATAAAATAGTTTAATACTAAATCCAATAGTAAAAGAAACAAAAAATATTTTTAAATTTGTTTATGTGATTTTTAATTTCAAACTTTGCTAAGTAGATATTAAAATATATAATAAATGTGCATGAATATTTTAATGAACATATTGCTACTGAATAAGGAGTATTATTGGTTTTATTAAAAAATTTTAGTTAACATTTTTATAATTTATTACAAGACTTATCTTCCTATTGAAATTCATTTTAACCATTTTTCTAATTTACTTTTTTTCTCTTCCAATACAACCTAAAATGTAATAAGTCAACTAATAAATCATTTGCATTGCTCCCCATAAGGTTAATTACTATTCACACTCTTGAATGGTCATAAACGGGAACGAAAGGGATGCCAATACTGCATTTTTGTTTCTCAACAATAGAACAACAACAACGTTACCAAATAACAATTATGGCATCCAATATGGCTGCCGACTAAAATAGTATTGTTTCTACCTGTGATAGCCATGTGCGCGCTCTTGGTAAGATTTACAAAAAAAAAAAAAAAAAAAAAACAAATTCAAAATAATAACAGCAATTAACTCTCAATGCATTTCATCAACATAAAGAGAATGAGTGAAATTATTTAGTTCTCTTTGCGCACGCTCAAAATTGTGTGTTGAATTAACTAACACGTGGTGAGTTTATGTTTGTTTTTTTTAAACGGAAACGTATAGTGTTGCCATATCAAGAAGAGTGTAAATAATTGGGAAGTGTGTTTTTGAAAGTAATTAAATCTAATTAAATCTGTTGAAGATGCTATAAATTTGAAAAATAGTAATATGAAATAAGAGTTCTACACAGAAAAATAAGTGGACTTCAATTGCGAAATTGCTTATATTAATTAAATTTTTGTTTGATTTTGCTCCAATGGTAATGTTAACTAGCTTAATTGATTTTGCCTTAAATTTCAATTAATTTTATTATTCAAATTACAATTAATTAAATCCATCTTTCAATAAAAATACACGGATTTAAACACAATTATTTATTGAATTATTGGAAGTATACAAATAATACAACATAACTAAAATTAAACAAAAAAATATTAAACCTCTAAATTTGATTGAGCTCGCATGTGATTATCGGGATTTATATAACCTCCGGTATTAATGATGGAAATATCTTTAATAGCGTCGAAAAATTAATAATCTCATCAAATATTTAAAATTATTACTTACTAAATAATTATAATTATTATAATTATACATTAAACACGAGCCCAAATTAGAAAGTTAATTACATTAATTAGAAAGTTAATTACATTAATAAATTTCAATACATAATTGATTAATCATTTTATTAAAAGTTTATTTGGAATATTATTTCTGTGTAAAGCTAATACTTTTAACATGTAACATTTTGCTTATTTAAAAATTTCATTTGCAAATCTTTATATTTTTGCATATTTGGTGTTTTTTTACAAAAATCTAAATAATCAATAACTTTAATATTTACATTCTACTCTGTAAGCCTTTTATATCCTGTTTAATTTCTAATTAAAATTTTTATTTATATACAAAATCTCTCGATACTATTTCAATTTAAAAACTAGTCAATAGTCAATTTAAATAAATAATTAAACTCTATCTTTTCCTAAATTATTCAACACATTTCTTCTAATTTGTGTTAATTGTTTACTTAACATTACTTATGAATTTTTATTATTGGAATAACAAAAAAGTATTTTCTTTTTTCAAATTCACAAAAATACATGAATTAAAATAAATAAAAGTAATAAGCTACAATAATTCAATGACTGACACAGACGTACTGGCTATGTCGGTTGTTGGTTTCTTGAATGGATGGCTGGATATTCTATTAATATCTTGAAGTTTACATACAACTACAAAATAAAAATGTTTAGATTTCATTTAACATGCCATCCGGGAAGTACGATACTGAAATACAAACGAATCAATATAACCAAAATATAAATATATAAACGAACAGGCAGACAAAATCGAATCGAATAAATGTATGAAATACGAAAATGAAAATAAAAATTTTGTAGAATTATGAAAGATAAATAATAACAAAGAAATAGTGTTTAAAGAATTTTAAAATCGCTGACAAATCAATTTTTTTTATTTTTTTTTTTTTTCATTTTTATACAAAAGAAAAAACGAAATAAACCTTAAAAGAAATACAAAGAATTCTATAGACAAAAAAAGTCACAGAACCAAAAACAGCCAAAAATACCAAAAATACAAATGAAAGAAGTTCATTCATTTCGTTTCATCGTTCATTGTATTTAAACAAATGACAACTAATAAAATTCCATACAATATTTTGTATCTGTATGTGAATGTAAAAAACTGAATGTAGACATAATAAATGTTAGTTTTATGAGTCTTATTGTCATTTATTTGTATCAATTTTTTTTTCTTTGAATTGACTTGTAAGAATGAATATATTTTTGGTGGACAAAGAGAAAAAAAACGGATTTAAATAACGATTTATTTTCAACTATTATAGAGATTCTTAAATAATATTAAAGATGATAAAAATAACTATCAAGTGATTAAGGAGCAAGTAATTAATTGTTATTAGGTGGACATTTATTTCTCATTTTTTATTGTTTGATTATGTTTATTTTTGAATAAAGTATTTTTTATTAAAGACCTTATTTAGAACTAAAACAAGTTATTGAACTTTTTTTCCGGACGAAATGAAATAACTCCTAATGAAATAATAAAAAAGTACCTAAAAATATTTAATTAACTGCAAATATTTTTAATGAAATAAATCCAATTAAAAATGAAATTATTTCAAAAACCAAAATGAAAAAAACTCAAATTTTAGAAATTATTTCATAATGAAATAAGACCCAATTTTATTTATGTATATTTTAAAAATATTTCTTTGAAGCTTTAAAAAGCTCGCTGCAAACGATGTCACAGTTTTAAATATTTGAGATTTCCGACAGCATCAACACTTTTTGTAAAAATGTCCTGTTTTTTATTACAAATTTATAGTTTTTTTTTATTTCAAGTTATTTATTATAAATTTAAATTTTAACATTTTTAACATAAAATCCCCGAATTTTTTATTTTCGCCTGCGACGCTTCACCATATCACGTTCCTTTTTTACCTACATATGTTAATTAAAAGGTTTGAAAAAGTTGAATTTTGAAAATTTTTTATAACAAATTCGCCTGCAGCACTTAATGGGTTCTATATTAATACTTCATTAGTAGATAAATATAATATTAATATATCGCTCATTTGCTGCAACAACGTCATAGGTAAAAAAAACACGAATTTCGGGATCTATCATTAATGCATACTAAATTAGGTGCATTTTGTTCTAATTGCATAACCTCTTGGGTATTATTTGAAACATTATTTTGTATGAAAATATGGCAAAATATTTTGCTAACCCCAAAATATGCAAAATTATGCTGTTAGAACCAAAATATGAAAAAATATATTGTAATAAATCGATGCCAAAATTAATCAAATTATTTGAAACGGATAAATAACTAACAGTTTGGTTCACTTAAGGCCCAGGAAAAATATGATTTTGCATATTTTCAATAAATTTGTCTGAAATTAATGAGTTCTTAAAGAAATTAAAATATTAGTTTATAAATAAGGTCTTAATTAAAATACTTTTATTCTGAAATTATAAAATTACCCCAAATATACTTTAAAAATTTCTTATTTCTTTGATAAATGAAAAAAAATCCGAAAATAAATTTTGTGGACTTATTTCATTATTTCTTCTTTGATCAAAAATGATATAATTTCACAAGATATGACAATATTCCCTAAAAAAATGCAATAAATAAAAAAATTTTGAGTTATTTCGTATGAAGCTACATCTAAAATGTATGGGATTTTTTGGGACTTATTTCATTGTAATATTTGAAAGTTATTTTTTTTTTCATTATTATTTTTTTTGGAGTAAAAAGGTTAAAGTTTTACGGAAATTACAAAGCTAAAAATATTCTAAATAATATTAAAAAATATAAATCATTACACAGTTCAACGCTTATTCTGCCGCACGGAATTTCTCTGTCCGTTTAGACACACAGGAGGAGGAGATTAAAGCCTATAAATCATTTTGTTTGAATTGACCATAGTTCTAGGTATTAACTGTTACTATATCGTCACCGAAAATGCAAAACAGCTTAACATAAAAATTTTCAAATTCGGGTTTCTAATGAAATGTATTTAATTTTTCCAAAATACGTACAATCACAAATTTTCAGACTTATATCTGAAAAAATAACGATTATATTAACGAAGTTCAGTACAATGTATCAACAATTGTAAAAAAATAAAAAATATTTAATGTTTTTCAACGAATTTGGATTTATATATTACTAAAGATATGTATAAAAGCTATAACATGAAAAATATTTAAAATAAATAAAAATATTCTTCATCAATATATTTGGCTATATTTAAGGATGTATGGCAATTAATTTCGATTATAGGAAGCTTTTTATTCTCCCTGTAAAGTTATGAAAAGTAATGTTACGTTATTTTGCATTTTCGGAAGATATAAAAACGTGTCGAAAGAATAAAATTTCTAGCAAAATTTTATTTTTTTAAATGATAAAAGAAAACGACTAAAGTGACACTCTTTTCTTATTTCGATGCACAATTATGGAGAGTATTTCATTTAAAAACTATATAAAAATCAATGAATTTTGTTTAAGTTTCACCGAAACAAAATTCGTGAATAGTTTCAAATTCTTTACGTTTTTTTTTTTTTTAACAATCTGTATTGTTTTGGACACATTTTTTAATATCTCCGAAACTATTGAGCAAAAAAAAAAATGTACAAATATCCTAGAGATCAGGCAAATCGTTTTCGAGATATGTTGGAGTTTGCAGTGCAACCTCAATAATAATTATATTTATTTGTAGTTTGTTAGTCGAAACTTTTACTTTTATTATTTAGACAAATTATATAATTTGAAAAGTTTCAGAACCTCTGGCATCATTGATGTTAGATCAATTTTGGAATGGCTCAAAATGATTGACCACATAAAACTCATAACATAATTTTTATTTTCAGAAATTTTAAAACTCATAACAAATCAATTTGTTCTTTTACAAAAATAGAAACCATCAAATGAAAGAATGAGACAGAAAAAAAAGAAAATTAGGTATAATAAAAAAATTGTTTATTATCATTAATGTAATTTATGTTATCGTGTGACTTTATAAATGTTAAATATATAATTGTATGTATTTTTTTAATAATAATAAAAATAATTTTTTGAATGGCTTTTATGGTTTTTATGGCATCATAATTAAAATAAAGTCAAGTAACATTTTTATAAAGTATTCAATGGTTAAGTTGGATTTTGTTTCGTTGATCTTGTGTTAGTGGTTGTCGTTTGGTATTTTTATGATATTAAATATAATTTTCCTTTATATGTAATGGTGATATTTCCGTTTTGATTTTTTTGTTTAATTTTATATATATATATATATATATATATATATATATATATATATGTACATTAAAAATACATTAAACATTTCATTTAGCTTTATTATTATTTATTCATTAATAATTATTTATAAAATATTAATTAATTTTAGTTCCATTTTCATTACTTGTACCCATTCTTTCACTAATTATTAAATCATTTCGAATACATTTAAATATTTTTTTTGTTTTTTTCAGGTTGAGATAGTAAATTATTTTTATGGCCTCTATAAATATATTTTATTTTTTATAGACTTTTTAATGTTCATTTAATTTTGTTTCGCTACGTTACGTTTTCCATGCCACTGTCGGTGTTAGCGTATGTGTACGAGTATTGTTTCAGAAGTAAACTCATCATCATCATTATTATCGTGATTATCATGATACATTTTATTATTTTATAAGTACTTTTTTATGACCATAAGACAACACCTTGTTGTACGAGTATTAAGTATTACTTGGTATATTATTGTATTGTATCTTTGCTCAAATAAGTTGGATTTATTGTTAATTATATGGTATATTTATTTTTTTGGTAACACCTCATTAATCATCAAAGATGTTTAAACATGTTGTTTAATTTTTATTTATGTTTTATATGGTTAAACAATTAAATTTTTAATGATAAAAATAATTTGATTGTTAAAGAGTTTGCTTTTATTTTAATGGTTTTTAAGCAAGATATATAAATATGACATTTAGTAATTGCAGGAAGTGAAACCAAATAAATTTGGTGTCAATTGGCCAATATAATAAAAATAAATATGTATATATGTATGAATTTTTTCTAAGTTTGACTTCTTTCAAATTATTATATTTTTTCCTTCTTTAACATTTTCTGTTTCTCTTTAAATTGTTCAATTATTGATTTTTTATCATTTCTCTGTTCAACTAACTATTTTTGGTATATCATTTTTGTCTCATATAATTTAATATTTAATATAAAGCAGGTAACAAACACTGTATAAAAACGAAATGCCAAACAACAAGCAAAATGTTTTAATGTTTATAAAATTAACTTAAATAAATGACATCTAAAAAGTAAAAGACCCCCCTGTTGTTTGAGACAGAAACAATGACAAAAATACACTCTTACACATCATTTATATATTTGGAGGTGTGTGTGTATAAAGTAATGGTGGTTGCTAGCAAGGAATATTGAACCAAAAAAAAAAAAAAAAAAAAAATAAATGAAACAAACAGAATAAAATACACATCCTTACGCACATATACAAAAAATATACATGTTGAATTAGATAAAAAAACAACAACAAAAGCAAACTAACATAGAAATATAACAACAAAAAACAGCAAATATGTATAATAACAATTCAGACAGCCATTGAAAACATTGTTAGTTGTATTATAAGTAACCATTATGGTAGAAATTACAACAAAAAATATCCTTAAGAAAAAAACACTTTGAAAATTAAGGGTAAGAGAGAAAATCAAATATGTATTCACATAAAAAGTAACATAGGAAAGGAAAAATTCTGTTTTTTTTTTTTTTTTGAAGAAACAACAAATACTTTAAATGGAAAAATATCAACAAAAAATTATTAAAGCAAAACACTAATAGTATTCAAAATACATATTATATTTAAAATTTACCATTTTTTAAATATTTTATTTAAATTTGTGTTGCCAAACCATTTGAAGTAACTGGATTGAATTTTTTTTAGAACATATCAATTCGGATCGCAGTGAAAAATTAATGTTATTTCCTGATCATGACTGTAACTTTTTAGCATTTGAGAATATTTGCCATAATATTCTTCAATATATCGCATATTATTCTATAATCTTTCCATGAATTTGACGTATAGTGTTATTAGATTGCAAAAGCAAACATAGTTTTAAAAATTCATGAAATATGAAGTTTTTTTTAAATAAAAAATTAAAATATTTTGTATAAAAAATTTGTATTTGTATATGGGTATTTCTTCAAACTCGTTTTCTTTTGGGGTTAAAAAAATATTTGAATTTTTTTTAATGGCACATCAACGCTATTTAGTACCAATATTAGATGGCTTTAACGAAACACAAGTCTGTTCGCGTGAATGACTTTTAGCGAAAGACGTCAGTGTTATGGAGATTTAAGATAAAATATTATAAAAAATTTCCAAAATTCTATTTTCAAAAATATTTAAAAAATTTCCATAAGTATGTTACCCACATCAATATTACTAAAACAAAAATTAAAAGTGATTTTTTAATTTTATATTTTTTTTTTTATACATTTTTAATGTTTGGCAATCAAAAAATGTTTAAATTTATACTAATGGACAAGAAATGACCGTTTATGTTATGGTAGTTAAAAATCAGAAATTTAAAAAAAAAAATTACAAATTTTATTTTAAGCCCGATATCAAAAATAAATCCATATGGATTTATGGCCATTATCGAAAATATTAACCTGACTGAAACTGACTTCAATCTTTAATAAGTTTTGTGGTAATACGATTTTAAACAAAAGAGTCCAAAATTTTATCACCATAGATTTTATTTATAATTGGGATTGTTTTTCGGAATTCAAAAATTTAGAAAAAGGGATAAAAATTACTTAACCTTTTACTAATCTTCTGCGCTTCTTGTTCGCGCGTTTAGACTTTTTGATCTCATACGATCTTATATAAATGCACTTTGTGCATAAAATCTACACCTTCCTTGTTGTTGTGCAGGCAGTCATATATAGGGTAGTCGAATTTTTTAAACTTCAATTCTTTTAGTTATTTACTTATTGTAATGACGCATACTCTGCGCTATATCCCGTTTATGTGCCCGAAGTTTTCGACGTAGTAGATAGTCTCAAAGTTTGGAAAACAAGAGTGAAAATTTTTTGAAAAGTAAGTATTATGCGAGGCCCATTCATAGAATCTAAGGGAATTAACTTAAGGCAGTTAACTTAATTTTTTGTTATCTTACATAATAAAATCGAAGGTGCATTAAAAATAAATTTAATAAAAAAATGTGTGAACTTTTTGAAAATTGCATAAAAATTGCACTTTTTGTTTTTGTGTTTTTATATAGCAAATTGCAATTTCAACAAATCTTGGATATATAGACAAAAGAACGGCGATAAATGTAATTGATCGGAACCCTAAATTTAAGTCAAATGTCGTTGATAGTTGAAAATGGCACACTTTTTTCAAAACACATTTCGGACAGCACGAAATTTACCATAATTGGCATAAATAGTTAGTTGGAGTTCGTAAAGCTTAACTTGGGCTAAGAAAATATTAAATAGTAGTTCTTTGTAACAAAATCTAACAAAATATAGTTTCGTATAATATATGAAGAAATAACTTAGATGAGATCCGCATTTTTCGAAAATTTTAAAAAACTCGCGATTTTTGTTATAATAAACATTTTATAAGTTTCACTATGAAATCCTAAAATATGCCACACTAATATCATCAAACACTGAAGATATCATAAATTATATTTAAATTACTGAGTAGGTTTTGTTTTTATACATATATATATATATATATATATATATATATATATATATATATATATATATATATATATATATATATAAATTAAATGTAAAAAAATGATGATACAAAATACGCAAAATGTTAGATCGATTATAAAGAGTTATAAAATGTTTGCAAATTAATATTTATACTTTAATTTAAGTAAGAAAAATGAATTAGAAAAACGTCTCAAAACTATATGCTTAATAAATATAATAAAGGTAATTAAATGACAGGTATCAGACGCTAGATATGAGTTCATTAATTTTGTAACAAAATGTAAAAAAATTCTGTAAAATAGAAAATTTATTTTGTATTTATTTTTATAGTCCATTTTTTTAATGTATATCTATTGTTTTAAAAATTTTTAAAGACAAATTGTTCTCAGCACACATTTTTCTTTTAAATTATTATTTTAAATAAATTCCTAAATAAAAAAAATTAAAGTAGCAAACATTTATGGTGTTCAATGAACTGTTAACTTTTTATACAAGTATGCATGTATGCATGTATGTATGTATGTATGTATGTAAATGCGTAAGAAAAATAAAGAACTATTTATGCGTAGACTTACGTGTGTCATCGTCAGTCAATTGAATTACAATGGCAACAAAACGAAAAGAAAACAAAATATAAGAAGCATGAAGAAGAAAACTAAAGAAAAGTCACATAAAAATCGTTAAGTTATTGTTAAAAGAAACAAACGATTTTCCGTGTGTGAAACCATTAGGAAAACAATAAAAGTTGAAAAAAAAACTTTCAATAAAAAATCAATGAACCATCATATAAGAAGCCAATAATAAAATTGAAACGAATTGAATTTAAAAATAAATATAAAAAGTGTTGGATATTTTCATATTTTTTGGTTGCTTATATTAAAGAACAATTTTAGAAAATTCACTTTCATTTAATGGTTAGAAGAAAAATGTGTTGCTGTAAATGAAAATACAATATCTCGGCAAACGATTTTTAATTGTAGCATTCACATATGGACGAGTTTTTAATACAATTTAAATATCAATGATGCTACTTGGACTAAGTTATTTGATCTTTGATAATTTCAAAATATTTAAAACAACTTAAATAATTAAAATATAAATGATATTCTACAAAAATGAAACAAAAATTTGTTTACTTCATAATTTATGTGTACTTTTAACGAGGCATCTTAAGTCTAGGTGGCGTAATTTTCGGATTTTCTAATCGTAAATGAAAATTTCTGAAGACGAACCATTCACACTAGTCTGTGTCTTTCTATAATTCTTAGCTTTGCAAATATAACTAACAGAACATTAACCTGTCTATAGTAATTTTATATTTTTTGAAAAGTTCTTGGTTGAAGTTGTTTTGTCGACATTCTACAGATTTTATTAAAATCTGAAAATATTAAAATACACATGTATTAATAATGTTTCTTTTTTACAATAATGGTCAATCACCTGATTCAAATATTTCAACAAACTTAGAAAAAAAGCTAAATGTCAACTCGCTAATATGAATTTATAAAATGCTATAAAATGTTAGAAAATCCGAAAGATTATGGATTTTTGGACGCTTAATACTCAATTTCAAAACTATATTTGTTATAAAAAAAACAGATATACATAGATACAGATACATCCAGGCGAAACATGTTAAATAGCAACCACTTTTTCGGGTTACGCATATTATTTAAACATTCACATCCTTAAACTCACACACACACATACAATAAAGAAAAAACGAATACACATTAAAATGCGTTACGTTTCTATCTGTCTGTCCATACATCCTTTTCCTAAGTCCTTCTGCATATTATAAACATTATCAGCATACATCTGCGTCTGACACATCTATGAAAAACGTACCAAATTTTCATTTCCCTTTTTCAATTTCTTCTTATTGTTATTTTTTTCATTTGTAATTTAAGCTTTTATTTTTTTAGTTTTTTTCCTTTATTCTTTAGCTACGCACCCTGGCAAAAACGGAAGAATGTTATTAAGTACAAACAACATGTGCCTTGGAAAATTTATGGTTAAAATATTTTGCGTTCCGTTTGGTCCTTCGTAAGTTATTTTTTGTAATTTTTTTTTTTTCAGCTATAAGTATTTGGAGTCAGATTTTCTTGCTTTTTTTCTTCTGCTTGTATGATACTAGGAGTCATGTGTTTTCTTATAATTTGAAAATTTGTTTTGCATTGTGTATGTTTGTGTATGAGCTTTCGTTCTTAACCAAGTTATCCAAATAGATTGTAGGTTGGGCAATATATTTTTCACATTTATTGTAGGTATTTTGTCTTATCACACCCTCGTGTAGAATTTTCAGAAAAAAAAAAAAATCAAGCAGATATCTTTCAGTGAAATATATTTGTTTGGTAACTGCTTAAAATAAGGCAGTTTGTTTTCCTTAAAAAAAATTGTTTTTCTTTTTTTGCTAGAGTTTGGGTAAATTATTGCAGACACCATATACAGTTTGTTTTTAAGATTGTCGCTCATTACTATGCCACCCAACAAACAAAAACAATATAATACAATTTTAGAAAACAAAAATAATATAATGAAATGTAGTAGGAGTAAAATCATTTTAAAATAAAAAGGCCCTCACAAAAATCTTAGTTTAATTAATAAAAATAATTTGCAAATTCCATAAACAAAATTAAAATTTTTAACTGTAAATTCCTATTTTTGTATGATTGTTTTAAATTTTTCTTAAAAAGAAAATTTCATTATATGGGTTATTATCAAAAATGTTTGATTTTAGGCCTTAAAAAAATTTTGTTTTGATGGCACATTAAAATTCATTTGTATAAATATAAATTGACTCAAATGCATGCAAAATCAAAAATATTTAAAAATTAGAAGTTTATGTATAATTCTGGTAAAAATTAGGCGTAATAAAAAAATATACATATTTTCCTAGAAAAATTTTAAAACATTTTCTTTATAATAGAAATCGCGCTTTTTAAAAATTTTATGAAAAATAGAGTTGAAATCTAAATTATTTCTTCATATAGTTGATGCGCCTATACACTTAATTAGGCATTACAAACACCACCTAACTATGCCAAGTATGGTCACTTTAGTCTCAAATATATTCCTTAGTAAAATCTGTTTTATGGTCCCTATCAATAATATTTATCGCTGTTCCTATATATATATATATATATATATATATATATATGCAAAATTTGTAAAAATTGCAGTTTGCTATATAAAAATACAAAAACAAAAAGTCCATAAAATTTTTTTATTAAATTTAATTTTAATGTTACTTCAATTTTATTGTGTAAAATAACAAAAAACTAAGTTCACGCAGTAATCCATGGTATTCTATTCCATTAGTTTCAAGACTTGTGAGTTCAGATCTGTGACCTTTTGTTTAAAATGGTATTAACACAAAAGTTATTAAGAATAAAAGACTGTTCCAGTCAGGTAAAATATTTTTAATAATGGCCCATATAAATTTTAAACCAAATTTCGAATAAGAAATCTATAAAATAAACTTAACTAAATGAGTTTTTTTGCATTAGTTTTTTTATTTCTTAAAGTTTTTATAAGTGTATTAAGGCCTTTTTTATAGGTATCCTTTTTCAAATACTCCCTTTATTCCTGCCTTTAATTTTAAGCAAACTAAGCACATAATATATGAGCTATTTTGGCAACAAATTTCAAAACATTTTGGCCATTATTTTCACTCAGACTTAGAGCCAAGTACAGCAAAAACAGAACATGGTGGCAAATACCCAAAAGATTAAAAACAACCATAAATATACTAAGGGCAAATACCAGTAATGACCAGTTTTCTTAAAGTTTTGTTTTCTCTTTTGTTAAAAATTTTAAAACATGATAAAACGAAAAACATTATAATTTATGAATTTATACTTTGAATTCTTATAAGGGTGGCTAACACACCACTATAATGGTTTTAAATCCAAAAATAGGTGTTTTAACTATAAAAAATCTTTAAAATATTTAAAATTTTTGTAAACAACATTTTACTTCTTAACAAAAGTTTAATATTATTGGTTGTAACAATAATGGCCAGAGGCCAACGAACATTCATTGATTTTTATTTTGTTTGTTTTTAATTTTCTAAATTAGTCTTTAGGGACTTTCAGACATACTTATATACATCGATACAAGTACAAACAACAAAGCCTTTGTTTAACTTAAACAATGCAAACAAAAAAAAACAGCTCTTTTTAACTATACTCGACAACAAAAAGAAAGAACGTAACAAAACCACCCCTGTACAAACTGGTTGAAATAAAATGAACTTTCAAGAAATCTATACACACAGTCAGTCATAAATTGTAATAAAAACAGTTAATATAAATTAGTTGCTGGCATATCAATAGATGTTGGTAATGGCGTGAAATATATTTCTCCATTATTTTTTATACAAAATTAATCCCTTATGATTACTTGCTATGAGTAGTTGTATTGCTATTTACTAGCCTTACTGCCAACGAATAGCCAGCCTATGTAGATGCTGGCTGGATGGGGTGGGGTGGGGTGGGTGATGGCCATAAGAAAAGCTTTTAAAGATTTTTCTTAAATGTTTGCGTAGTTAGCATTTGTTGCAAAATACAATTTTGTAATTAGCATTTGTTAGGTGTTTGTTGTAAGTATTTATTACAGTATTTTCTATTGTTGTACGGTATTGTAATTTAAATAGAGATAAAGAAACATCCCTTATTGCGTTTTCTAACTAGGCATATACTTTTTAGAATTAAGTTAAAGAAAGAAATTATAATTTTTTTTTTTTTTATTGAATAAATTTAAGTTTTTTTTTGTTTTCTTAGCAATAAATGCTTGTGAGATTATTGGATTACTTAAAAATATGTTTTCTTTTTGAAGAGCTCTGAAAAGGTTCGATAATTTTTAATGAGAGATAATTTTGATTTTGATATTATATTAAATTGTGCAAGCAAAAATGATTAAGAAGCTTATTAAAAAGCGATAGACACGCCCACTTTTCGAATCATATTAAGTTCAGGATATTATTTAGATTATTTAAAATATTTATGAAAACTAACTATATAACTTTTTCCTAAGGAAATTCACATTTATTTTATCCTTTGACTTTTAGCCGGGTTATCTACATATATATCAAAATTTCCCGCTGTGTTAATATGACAATAAGAGGCTTTTCCTTACGCAATGTGCGGTCTCTTAACATAGTTGTATTTTTTAAAATTTATATTTTTTTATATTTTAAATTATTGTTAATGAATGAATGGTTATTTTAAACAAATATTCATACAGTTTTCGTTTGGTTTTTAGACCTTAAACGTGGTTCAGAAATTATGATTTCCCTATTTTTATGTTTTCCTAGAATTAAAACTAACTAATTTATTGTGATCACAAAAAAAAAGAAGAAAAAAAGCAAATGAAGAAAATATGAATGAAGTGATATGTAGGAAAACAAAAGAAATTAATATACATAGTAACACATTTTACACCTAGTACCTGTTATGCGGGTTATCTAATATATATATATATTTTTTTTTTCTTTTTTTTTTTTTTGTAAACGGTTCAGCTCACGAATGGTCATCAGTAGAACCGAAATATATATAATTATAAAACATACCAAGGTTTATTTTTTCCCCTCCTTAATATAACTATACAAGTATTAGAGTATCAAAAACCGGTTAGCCGGTTTCCGGTTTTTTTACAAACGCTGTCGGTTTCGGTTTTATTCGTCTTTTAAAGACGGTTAACCGGTTTTCTTAACAGTATTTTATTTAACTATTTATGTAATTTTACTCAGAAAAACAATAAATGTAATAAAAATGACAAATAGATTCTTTAACTTGGGCAATTCTCTTTAAATAGTTGAAATAAATCGAACTATTGAGTGTTCACGAAAAACTGAGTGCCTTAAAATTTGTGCTCTATAACGTTTTATGTACATGGAAAATAAAATACATTTATCATTTTAATCCATGATGTTCTTTCTATATGTACCAAAGGAGGCCCATCAACCAAATTGTACAAAACTCCGGTGATTTAAAAGGCATTGGGCCTTATTCAACAAATATTTAAAGGATACAAAAAGCTTTAAATTACACACATTCCAGCAAAAAGTTGCCGAATACACAGTAAAAGTTTTGTAGAAAAACTTACATTTATATTAAAATCTAATAAGAAATAAATTATTATTTCAAATTTAAAACATTTTTCATAAAAAACATAAACTATCTATTGCTATAATTTTTATAACCGGAATTTTGTGGACTAGTTTTTTCGTTCCCACTTCTCAGTATTTCAATCACAAAATAAATTTTATTTCAGAAAGACATATTTGCAAATACCAGGAGTAGGAAAAAATATTAAAGAAAGGTAAATAAAATAAAGAAAAACAATGTCCATTTTAAATTAAAAAAAAGAATTATAATTTCTCAAAATTGCACACTAAAATCTTTTTTTCAGAGTATGTCCACGTATAAATTTAGGCTTTTGTTTTAAAATATTATAAAAAATTAATATTTTCTTCCTATAAAATTTAAATGACTGAAAACCGGTTAAAAGATTTCTTCAAGAGTTCAAAACCGGTAAAGCGGTTTCTTCTAAAATTAGATTTTTCGGTCAAATCGAAAACCGGTTTTCTAAAAAGTCAGTCTTTTTGGATACAAAATGTTTAAAAGAATTTGGAAATAAAAGAAAAATATAAAAGTCTCAAGATGGAAGTAATTGAGTAAAAACTTGCTTCTAAAAATAATGTGGATCTGGATTAAATCTTTCATAAAGATCATGTACACAAAAACAAAAAAAGATTGGTTGGAAAACGATTATAATTATAAAATTTTATTTAGAATAACTTATATTGCATTAGAATTATCAACAATTATTAAATAGAGTAATTATTTAATAATTGTAATATTTAAATTATTACTGTGATGGAATTGAAATTTCTCCAATTGAAAATTTAGTTGAATATACCAATGTATATACATTCTTGTTTGAATTTATGTTGAATAACTGAAAACAACAACTGAATTTAAATTAAAGTTTAATTTAAAGTTGTAATAGAAAATATTAGTAGTTGGAATTATAAATTTCGATTATAATATAAAAATAAATTTCTTAGAAATATTATATAAAAAATAATTTAGAAATACAAATTTAAATAAATAAAATAAAATTCGCAAAAACTTTAAGTATCATTGAGTAAAGAAGAAGATTCAAGGTTAGACTTAATTTTTTTTTTTTTTTTTGTTTAGTCACCAGTTTCCATGAAGAATGGATTGGAACTAATTATAAAGCCGAACATTACATATTTATTTATATTTATATTTATATTTATATTTATATTTATATTTATATTTATATTTATATTTATATTTATGTTTATGTTTATATATATATATATATATATATATATATATATATATATATACGTATATTTTTATTTATTTATATCTACATTTATAGAGCGATAGCTATACCAGCCATTTCATTGTATTATTTTCAAAATCAGTTGAGTGTACCACAGTTATTGCAACCGAATTATGAATGGTACACAGAACCAAGAGAATTCCGTTGCCAAAACGAATCTGTTTTCTCTGTGTATAAATGCAAAATTGGATCTATTTGTAGAACCACTATCGAACATTAATATCTACACAAAGAAAACACTTTCGTTGTGGCAACCGAATTATTTGCCAATCGAATTTGGTCGGTTGAGAGTTCTATTCCATAATTCGGCTTGAAATAAAATATAATTTGGTCAGTATAACTTTATAATGTATATTAGGCTAGCTTAAGTAAAATATATAGATCATTTTTAATGGTTTTATTATATTACTACAATTGAAAATCTTTCTAAATATGGACATAAAATATTTCATTAAAACCGGAGTATTAATCCATTATTTTGCAAAGTATAATTCAAAGACACTGATGACCTTATTGTTGGGCATTTCTTTTTAAATCTGTAATAGGCAGAATAACATTGAAGATAAGTTTGCTGTTAAGACAGACCTATATCTTACCGTCATAATTCAGGAGGGATCCATTCCATATCCGTACATTACAATACAACTAAAAACCAATATAAACTAACACCAACATTAAATATGTATAAGCTAAATTCATTAATCGTAGTCATCATAATTGTTTTTCGAGAGGTGTTTAATAATATTTTCAGAGTTTTCTCATTAACCTTTACATTTTTCATTGATAAGTAATAATTGATCTTAAAAGGTCATTCACACATATATGAAAATGCAAATTTCTATGAAGATAAATTACATATTTCTATAGAAGATCCTTACGTTCAAAAATTGTTAAAATTATTTATTCCGAAGAGAATTTATTATTCTCCTACGTTGTAGATTTTTATTGAATATAATTTTGTTTTCCTTTTGATATTTTTTAAATGTCAGAAATAGTTCGTAAATTATTATCATAATAGTTGTTTTTCGATTGTGAATAACGAATTATTTTTCCATTGGTTATTATAACAAAATTTTTTGTTATTATTGTAACTGAAAATATAGTTATTGTTTAAATTGTTTAATGCAACAGTTTTTGGAGTTCCAAATTTCTCTATGTACTTCGTTTCGTTGTATGAATTCAGTTCGGTTGCTTTTACTGAATTTGTTTATATTCTTTCAACCAATTATTTGGTTAAGATTTTTATGAAAAAATATTGAACCAATTTTAACTACTAATCAAATCAAATGTTAATATCTTTCATCAAATACACTTATTTGTAACTGTTTTCCAACTAATCTTTTTTCTATGTGTAGTCTTCAATTAAGAATAGCTTTGGTGACTAGCTCTATATATAAAATCTCTGCTAAACAGTGGGTATATCCCATTGAAAAATTATAGCCGGATGTTGGAAAAATAGGTATTAAGTAAATAAATTGTTGTTTTTTTTTTTTCAATACAAATTTTGTAATCGCAATTATAACTGTAAATGCAGAAATTTAACCATTCGATTTAATATAAAACTGGTTTTTGCAATAAATCTTTTTCTGTAAAAGTAGGTAACATTGTCTTCTATAAAAATCACTCGAAAAATTACATAATTACAAAATGTTGAATTTTGCTAAAAAAAATAGGTATGTTCCTGTATTAAGGAATATCTTTGTTGCTGGTTTGTTGATTTTTATTTTTAAACTTTTTTTTAATCAGAAGGATAAATAAAATATTAAGAACTTAATAAAATATTAAGAATAATTTTTCAATAATATTTAGCAGAATAAAATTTTCGGGTTCAACTGCAATTTATTAAAAATATTTCTATAAAGCTACAATAGTTTTAAAATTTTTTATTGTGAATATAGGAAGATTAAGTTTTCAAATCGGCCAAACATTCTGTATTTAATTTTATTTCTACTTTTGATACATTTTTTAAATTCTCTCCCAGAACATATGATCCAAATAAAATATAAAGCAAAATACTTTGACTTAAAAGATATGAACAATTAAATGATTAACCTTTGAAAATGTTTAAGAACTTTCTGAGTTCTAAACCAATTTTAAACTAGTATATCTCTGTTTGTTCGTAACAAAATAGAAATATGATTAGTGTTAAAGCAAATCACTTTAAAAAATGCCATACAAAAGAAAAGGAAAATAAATTTAAAGCAGTCAAATAGCTATATCCTTCTTCTGCTTTCTAGATCAATCTGAAAATCTAAAATTGTCTTAAAATTTTTTGCAGTTACGAGATTTTAGTAAAGGAACTATTCTCAATTTTTTTTTATGTGTTTCGTAAGTTTTGGTAATTAGTTGTTATATGATATCCTTAAGAAGGTTATTTTTCGAGTGAAAATAACAAGTATCTTTTTGTAGTAGAATGTAATTCGTATTTTTAAAGTGTATGAGGTGTAATTGATACAAGTAAAGAAAAATTAATAATTTAGTAACAATTAATTGCATTTTATTTATAATCACATAATAATTGTGTGAAGTCTGCGTTTATATTATTTTTATTATTAAAATATTATCATTGTGTTTGCATTCATATACGACTTTATGGTTTGGTATTAGCGCCATAGTGCTAAAAATTTATTTGACGCCATTTGAAAGACAAATCAACAAAACGTTGCATAGAAACAATTCTCTCTAAACACGAATGAATGACAGTGCATTCAGTTTATGATAATCATTTTTCTTGTTCTAAACATTCGCTTTTTTTGCAAATGAAACAAAATAGAAGCAGTCAGAAGGACTGAGTGACTGACTTATTATCTGGCTGGTTGTCTATCCATCTTTGTTAAACATACATACATACGTAACCAGCGGTAAAAATTTAAGGCCTCCATCATGCAGGTCTTCTAGAAGGTCTATTTACACCTTCTTTAAGATGAAGTTTTTCATGCTTACTTGCCTTCTATAATAAGGTGTTCAGGAATGCCTCATCCTTGGTTTCTAAAATATCCGGTAGAACTTCCAATATCCCTTCTCTTAGAAGGAGAGTAAGAAGCTGTATCTTTTTAATATATTTCGTTTTAAGTTACAACAAATCTATGTATGTATATGTTACCGAAAAGCGTTCCCGTACTCGAAGCAGCCCAGAATATTTCTTCGGGTAAATTATATAAATTGTCAAACAATTAAAAAATAAAAATATACAATAAAAAATTTGAATGAAAATGAATAAAAAATTATTTATTTCATTATAGTTTCATTTAAAAAACTTAAAAACATTAAAAAATGCTGAAAAGTAAAATTACATTCACAAATTTTAAAACAGTTTGATGTTTTATTCCTGGATAAACAATTCGGATTTTTGTGTTCCCGTACTTTTGTACGTTGTTGTATTTTTGTGGGAGAAAAATTAGATTTTTTCAATTTACCGCACTTTATCCAAAAAGAACGGAAACCTATTATATCTATGTACTTTTGACAAAATAAATTAACAGGAACTTATTTTTTTCAGGAGAGTTAAACAACTAAAAAAATGACCAAATTCTATGAAATGTCAATTTTTGGATAAATTCTTTTATCTCGACTTAAGATGTTTTGTCAAAAGTTCATATATGTTTTTTTTTTTGTTTTTCTTTTAAGTTTTAAACTTTTTACAATAATTTAAAATAAAAAATTGTTATTTGATATAAATCGAAAAACATTTTGTTAAATAAAAGCTGACAGCTTTTCTCTAGAAGGTTTGTTGGCAGTTTTTATTCAAGAGGTCTTTTAGAAGTGCCGCATCAGGTCTCGAATGTGTTAGGCCTTGCTCTCAATGACATCGCGTGTAACAAATACATGAACATGAAATATGGGCAGAAACTCTTCCGGCTTTAAAAAAGGCCTTCTAGAAGGGCTCTTTAACCCTACTTTTTACCAATGGATACATACATACATACATACATATATTACTAGTAATAACTTTGTATGAAAGTTAGAGACGTTTATCTAATGAAAAATTAACTGCCAAACTTTTGTTTGTTTGTTATTTTTAAATGACAACTACAACAGTATTTGTAAGTCTGTTTACACTTGCATATGGGTAAATAAATTTACTATGTAATTTTTTTTTAAATTAAGGGAGAAATTAAACAAACGGGAGCATAGCATAAGCACAATGAAGTTTGTTGGATGCAGTTATATTAGGAAGTTTAGAGTTTATCATTTCAAAATAAAACAACTGTGTTGTATGTTTTACCGCTTTAGTGTAATCTTCAAATAATCCACACCGAACCGAAATCAACACACACCAACGGATGCCAATGTCATTGACAGTCTACATTTTTTTTTTTTTTTTTGGTATTTTTTGTTTTTCCAAATCAAATGAAATTAAAAGATCATTTAAAATGGGTAAAAGTGTTAGAAGATACTGTTGGATAGATGTGGCTGCTGATGATGACGTTTCCCTTTGTTATATGTTGATTTTGAGTCGTTTACAAAATTTAAAACACAAAAAACAAATATATATATATATATATATATATATATATATATATATATTTCAAAAAATAGCAGAAGAAGACCGTCAAAGCGGCAAGGGTTAATTTATGAGGCGAGATAAGCCTTTATATTTATATGAATACATACTTATATACATATACAGTTGCGTAGAAATTTATAGTAAAGAGTTATGTCAAAAATTAATTAATTTATTAATTGTACTCAATCACATTTTAAATTGATAACCAGTATTAATTGATAACTAATATCATGTGATTGAGCATACTTGATGGTTTTAAATATATTGGAAACTAGATTTAGTGGTAAATGTATGTTCTCATCCATAGTTTTGTAATTTCATATATAAGTATATTTCCATTAAAATTTTGAAAATTTGAGACAACATTTTCTATTAGTTTATATATATATATATTATCAATCAACTATGCAGAAGGCCAAACTTACATTAAAATAACACAAACTCTGTTTTCCATCCTATTTTTTTGGATACAGTTTGTGCTATAAATTTAATCCTTATAGTTTTTTTAATGTATATATTGTATGTGTAATATTTTTCATTAAATATTTTCTTTTATTTAATTTTTTGTACTCCTTCTCTTCTTATATTATAAACTTTTGTGGTATATAATATATATATATATATATTATTTTTTTGCTATAGTACGTTTAATTTCCGATATTTTTTTTTTAATTTTGTGGTTCTTTTTGTTGTTATTGTTTGGTACGGCCATTACAAAAATATGCATTGTTGTGTTATCGGCACGTTTGTGCAATTTTGGTTGATTGTGGATTTGCAAGTAAAAAATATGTGGAATTTGTCGCTACAACACGTTTCGTCTGAGGTTGAAAATTAAACTTTGGTTAATCTGTTGTATGTTGTGGCTTTTATTTTCGCTGCCAGAATTGCTCGTCGTAGTCGTTGTCATTTTTAGATTAAAAACTAAAAATAAAACAACAAGAAAGGAGCAAACAATTCACAATGGCTACGAAATTACAAAGTGAAAGAACAAAGAAAGGGCTTAAATTACATGTGAAATACAATACATTGTTGGAATACCAAAAAATGTATAATATTTTATTAGTAGAAAACAAAAGAGGTGTTTACAATGGTTGAAGATGATGGTGATGGTGGGTTTGTAACGTTGGTCATTGTGTTATTTGAATTCACAGACAAAAATGCAATTAACAATTTGGGCCATTTTAACGATAACACACAATCTAACTCCACAAGATTTATTGGTTTGAGTTCACTAATACATAAATAGGATTATTTTCCATTTTGTTAAAAGGTTTATACTAAATGTTACTAATTCACCCTAAAACAACAAAATTCTATCCAACACCCATTGTCTTAACACGTATAATTATACAAACCCATACTATACAAGAATAAATTATTTTTAAAACCAAAACTTTGAAATCCTTTTAATAGTTTGAATTGGAAAATATTTGTTCATTATAATGAAATCTCTAAACGTGTATTTTCTAAGACTTTCCTAGCCTTTTTATTTAACTTAAATAGACAAAGTTTTCCATTTTGTGATACATATTTATATAGCAATTTTACTTTAACTATAATTGTAAATAAAAATTAATTCTATAAATGTTTTTGTCTTAAATATAACGTTTATTGTAATTATTAATATTAGTAGTTTTATTGCATATTTTATTTTTAATTAAACATTTTTGTATTGTTTGTTTTTTTAATTTTATTGTTGTTTTGATGTGCGTGTTTGAGTGCAGTATTCATTTGTTAAGGGGTTTTTAACAATGCTTTTTTTTGTTGCTTTTGTGTTTTAGTTCATGATTTTTAATTAATTTAAGTATGTATTAACATTATTATTAATTTCATTATAATATTTATGGCTGTTGAGTTAAAATATTAATGCACTTTTAAATTGTTTGTAGCTTTAGTAGGAAGTAAGATAAAAAGAATATTTATTACTAGAAAATTATCTTTTTTAACATACTCTAATTTCTTTTTGGAAATCAATGAATAAACAATTCCAATGTGTTTTCTTTGGTAATATTAAAATAAAGGTAAATCTTTTCTTTTGAGCAATTCATATTTTAGTTAAAGACTAAAAAAAAATCTGATGAAATATTTGTGAATAATATTTCTTAAATTTTCTTATTACTTATCTAATGTGCAAACAAAAAACTCTCCAATATAATTTAAAAATTATGACTTTAGGATTAGCTTTAGACTGATTAAGCCATAGAATTTGCCTAGATGAAATATGACAAAATGACTGGAAATTTCTAGCGAAACGTTGCTTTGTCACTGAGTAATTTTTTTACATATAGAGAAGCATCGATATACTAAAAGACATCATTCAATGTCAATAGTACATATATCAACCTCATATGTGTTCAAATTGAATACCAGCCAAGAAGAATTGATACCGCATTTGTGTCAACTTAAAACCACAACAGTATCGAATTATTAAACAGTATTATGTATTCGATTTAAAAGTTGTTGTTGGTGTCAAGAAAGCGACACCATAAGTTGTCATTGTGCTCACACCCATTAACGATTCTCTAGCGTAAGTTTTTCCTCAATATATCTATTCAAAGGTTTTAAATTAAGTCAAATTTGCAACTAATTAAAATGTTAATATGTATTCCAACGGTTTTTAAATCGAGTTATATTTTTTAATTCAATATTAAAAACCATTGTATTAATTACGTATAATGACAAATATTTATGAGACTTAATAAAAATATCAAATGGTTCAAAAAAAAAAAAACAATGAATTTAGCTTAGGATAAATTTATCCCAAAAACCAATTGTCATTTTTAATTTAATCGCTTATAAAAGTCAAATAAATTATTTTAATTTTTAAAGTAGAAACTAATAATAAAGCAGACAAGAAATTATAATAATTATCATAAAAAAATAAAGTAAAAGTGAATGAAGAACAAAAGGAAACTAAATAAATATAAATAATTAAAAGATATTCATAAAAGAAATTTTGTATTTATATATATTTTTTTGGAAAAGACACAATAAAAGAAATTATTAGAAAAATTCTAAATTCCTGTTTAATATATAACATATTTAAAACATAAAATTTATATAAATATTTGCGTATTTATGTCTGAATATATAAAGATGAATAATTTTTTCTTCTTTTTTTTTTTTTAATATATTACTGACATAACAATAAGCTGTAAAATATTTAAAAAACATTTATCAAATACTTTTTTTGTCATTCCTATAAACATTTTTTTATTAATATTTATTATATTTATACATAAGAAAATAGGAAAAAAAAATACAATAATAAAGAAATCTTATAAGTAGTGACCCCAAGTGACTGGAAGTCTTTATAAATCATTTTGATAGACCCACCACTTTATCGCTACATGAACGAGTAAGTGGGTATGTGAGTACCAATAACAGTATTATAACAGTGTGTGTTGTGTGATTTTGTTGACTACCAAGCAGACAGAAAGAGATGAGATTAAATTAAATTAAAATCAGAAAAACATTTTAAATTTATTTAATATTTATTAAATAAATACATATTTTATTTATTTAATGCCACACATATTATATAAAACAACTAACAATAACAATAAACATCATCATTAAAAATAAATATTTAAAAATTATTATATTATTAAATTAATTATCATTTCGCTTTTTAATGACTTTATTTTATTTCTTCGTTTTCTACTACTATAAAAAAGAAACGAATGCAATAATTAAGACATTTATGTTTAATTTTAGGTGGGCTTAGGATCCATTACTTCACCTAGCCCCCATGCAAATATAATCACGGAATAGGAGTTTAACGCTTATAAATACCTTAGATATGGCAAAATATTTTTAATGTAATTAGGCAAAAATAGGTTTTATATACATAAGAATAAATTTGAATTTCATTCCATAAAGTAATATGATTTAAATTAAAAAGTGAAGCAATAATTAGAAAGCATACACTTAAATTTACTTAAACTTCGCTCAATTGTTGCCAGGCAAATTAACCTTAAAATTATCTTACATTTCAATAATATGTTGTTAAATTAACGAATTAAAAAAGTTTTCTGGCATATTTTGCATAAGGGTAAGAAATCTTCAAATCACTTTTTTGAGTTTCTCTAAGAGTTTTGTCCCATAACAATTGGAACAGAGTATTATATTATTATGTGGTGTGCCGCTATTGTTACCACCACTTTCAGATACCCAAAATGTTTAAACAATTTGTTACAATAAAGTTCACAGTAATAAAATTAGTTTTAACGATCTTTTTATGATCTATTTACGATTTTACGTCAACTTACGAACAGAATATTTAACGATATCACAGTACTTGTAGTTTTTTTTTTTTCTTTGATACTTTTTTGAATTTATAAAAACAATCATACAAACTTCATTTTTGAATTTCTATAAGATAAACATGATGGTAATGATAATGAAATTGTTGGTTAAATGGTTGGAAAAAATTTAATTGATTAAAAAAAAGAAAAAAACAACAGATAAAACCTATAAATTTACCTTTGACTTTTATTAAAAAAATTGCAATTACATTTTTATTGTTTTTAGCAACAGAAAAACAAACGTGAATTAAAAATAGATTTTTTAAAATAAAATCCAAGTAAATTGTTTAAATATGTATGTGGGTGCGTGTATTAGAGCAATATTTTTTGTTCATAAAACTTATAAATTTTAACATTTCAAACTCATTTATTTTAAAATAAAAGAATGTTTTTATATGAATATAAGCCATTAAAAATATTAAAATTATTACAAATAAAATGTAGAATTGCTTTCAACACTCATTGTAAGCACTGTTTATAATAATAATATGAAACAATATTGTCATCATCTTTATTTCATGATCATGAACATCAGCAACGTCATTGTTATAAGCGATTTTAATTCCAAAAATACAAAAAATAAAATAAATAAAACGTCTATATTATAATTAAAAAAAAAAAAAACTCGTTATACGTAACAGTAGCTAAGTTGCATGTTAAACAAATGCAACAACAACAACATCAGACAGCAAGAAACGCAACAATATTAATTTGCATTTCTCTAGATGTCTATCAATACCGGTCATATTTGTGGCAATAACAAATAAAAACTTCTTCCTTATTTTTTTTATTTAAACACAGACACACACACACTTAAAATAATTTACAAAAAAAAAAAAAAATAAAATAAAATAAAAATTTTAATTTTACATGTTGATGGGGGAAAAATTCTCCCTTGAAACTTTAGCAACAGCGCCACAATTTGTAACTTAAAGACTGTGTGTAAGTAACCAAAGAACTATTGCCAGAGCACTTGCACAACACCTCTCAATATATATATATATATATATATATATATATGAGTGTGTTTGTACATTGCGCCTTGCTGGATACGCTGATGAATGTTGCAACGTTTGTATGTAGATATATACAGGCAGGCAGCCAAGTGTGATATGATCCCATCAAAATCAGTCAGTCCATGCGTCCGCCTGTCTATGTTTAATTTGAAGTTTAATTGTAAACTTTTACATATTCTTTGTTTTTCTTATTTTACCAGCAAAAAATATGAATTACTTGTTTTCATTTTGCAACATGATTAAATTACTTGGTGCAAAAAATTCATACAGATGATAATTTTGTTGTTTAGTGTTGAAGATCGCGTCAAGTACGTGCTCGAAAAGTGTTGACCATCAGCTCGTATGGCAAATGTTGGCCACTCTATATTTATTAATTGCTCAAACGATTTGTTTGAAATTTCAATATTTTAATTAATTGTTTATTTTTTTTACGCTTGATTATTGTTCGTGTTTTTTATTTTTTTTTTTTTTTTTTTTTTTTTTTGGTTTTTTATTTTATATTTTGACTGAAGAAAAGAAACATATTTGGAATTAGGAATTGTTTGGAGGGCAAAAATATATGCAAAAGCGAAAGTAAAATATTACTTAGTATTTACTTAATGTTCTACCTATGCAAATTGGTCCCAAAACTATTTTTTTTATTAATTCTGCAGTTTTTGAACCGGTCAGAGTAGAAGGTAAACCTTCAAAATTGGTCACCTCGGGTGTATGTATTAGATGTAAAAATTAGATGTAAAAAAAATGTATATATACAGTGTCTCACTAAAGTATTTGCATTTTTTATTTTTTATAAAGACGTTTTTATTAAATAATTTAAAAGAATAATTCACGGATTTATTAATTGAATTTTGTTTTTTTTTCATAGGTTAGCTTCATAATACAGAAAATTGAAATCAAAAATATTGCATTGCTTGTAAGAAATTCCAGAAATAATACAAAAAGTCACCGAATATACCTCACAAAAGTATTTGAATTTTTATCACCTTTGTGTTTAAAAATGTCAAATAAAATAAAAAAAGGTGGCATTATTGTAATTTTTGTTAACTATAGATCATAAATATCATTGTTAAATATTTACTGATTTATTTTCTCAATTAACAGTTAAAGTTTTTTAGATATTTAGCCCAATTATTTATTTAATCGTCTTAGAAGATTGATTCTGAAAGAACACGCCTATTTTTCTTCTTTAAATGACAAATAAAATAATTTTTTTCCATTATAGTAAAAAATAATGAGTATTTAGATGTTTACAAGATTGTTAAAATGTCATATTTTAAGCGTGGTAGTTGTTTGTTATGGGGTATTGCTTCGTTAAAAGTAAAATATCTTAAATATCGAACCCACTTTAATTTTTAATTTTATTTTAATCAACACAAGTAATATTAATAGGAAAGTTAACGTTTTCGAGTATTTTTGTCTTTTTATGGTGCCCTGATAGCTTGAAAGACTCAAAAAATATAGTTTAATACACACGTTTTATACTGTGGTACCAATTAGACCTGTAATTTTGTAGCCGATATCCAAGTCTCCAATTTTGTAACAGATAATACCCACAGAAATACAGTTTTGATAGAATTCTTATACACTGTGTTGCTAGTTTAGCACTTATAAAGCTAAATCTAGACTTTTTATTTTGTTTTTAGCCTCAAAATGTTCGTTTCTCTCTTTTTTCTAGCCTTTTTTTATCCTTAAAACTAATTTCTTATTTGCTATTACTAATTTTATTTTTACAGAATCCCACAAAAAAATCGAAATTATTTATATTTAATAAACAATTTTGACTGCGGTGTACATTTTCTAAATTAAAACTGCCTTATCTAAATTTGGGGGGGTTACTAAGTCGATTATTATAATTATTTTTTAATATGCTTCATCAACCATAGATACTATTTATGAAAATAAAAGATCACCAAAATTTGTAAATGCTTAATCAAAAAGGAATTGTAGTTCAAAAATACCGAAAAATTACTTTTAAACATTGAGTAATTTTTCGTATGAAATATTACCCACATTTTTATGGGATTTTTTTTTTTTTTGGCGATTTTTCATTGTCATTTTGCTGGGCGTTATATGTAAATGTATTACAATTTCTTTACAGAATATCAAAAACTAATGAGAACGAGAAAAAATAAAAATGTTTTCTTTTGACCCCCAAATTTAAGAAAAAAATAGTAAACGATTAACACTGACCAATTATATAAAATATTAATATAAAAAATATAATTTTTATTTTTTTATTTTATTATTATTATTATTATTATTATTATTATTATTATTATTATTATTATTATTTTTGAATTTCTTCAAATATAAAAACTTTCGTGAGGTACCTGAAATGACTGTATGTGTTATTTTTATCAATTTCTCGGAAACGATTCAACATTTTATGCTACTTTTTGCATCAATTGGTAGAAGAAATATTAGTCAAAAATTCCATTCATAAACATTTTTTTATTTACCTAATGTTATAACTTAAAGTAAATTTTTTTTTATAAAAATTCACTAATTTATTTGAGACACTGTTGGTAATACTTATAAATCCCTACAAAAAACATGCTTACATATGTTGGTTATCTCTTTTAGTTTAAGAAATATTTCGGTCGAAGCAAATTTTACCCTAATTTTTGGCCTAGTTCTTTTTAAATATTTCTTTAATTTGGGGACTTGGATTAGGACCCAACATTTAGTTAGGTTTTATCTAACCGATAAAAAGTTATATTAATCTGAATTTGAAACTTTAAATAAATTTCATACTTTTGGTGATAATATTCTTCAAATTCAATTTTTTTTTGTTCCGGACTATATAATTTTTGTAATGGATTCAAAAGAAATCTTAACGTAAACTAGTGCAAAGCAAAATCGGAGGCGCTTTGGGCAAGCCTTTTCCAAACTTTGTCAATTTTGAAAAAGTTTTATATTTTTTTTTTTTTTTTTTTTTGAAAACTCTCAAATGTCAAAGCCGAGATAAAAAATAAATTACCTATATACCTCCGTATGTTGGTTAAACACTTAAAAACTATTTTCTGAGCCATCCCTTTACAACGGCCGCACAGTTAACAGTTGTTAACCTCGGTTATGCATTTTCTTAATTCGCTGAAAATTCATATATGACTTGAATGTAAAAAAATATATATATGTAGGTGGTCCTCGTAAATCTCTACAAAAATCTTGCTTACAAATGTAGGTTATATCTCAAAGCAAATTTGACCACAATTTTTAACAAGTTTTTTTAAAGTTTTTTTTAATTTTGGGGGCCTAAATTTTATTTGAAAATATCCGCTATATTTCTCGCAAAATTCTAAATAATATTGCTGCAAGAATCACATCAATATATTTATCCAATAAAAAGTTATATTAATGACCAATTAGCAAAATAATTCATTCAATAAAAAATTGTTTTAAATTTGAACCCCTCGCCAAAATCAGTTCCAATTAAAAATGTTATTAATTCAATCAAGTAGAAGGTTGAATGAATTAAAAAATTAAATGAGAAAAAGACACTAGAATTTAATTTTTACTATTTCTTTTATTTTATTTTTGCTTGAATATTTCTTAAATATGAAGTTTTTAAAAAGTTTCAAATTCGGATTAATATAACTTTTATTTAACTAAAAGAGATAACCTGCATATGTAAGCATGTCTTTTGTAAAAATATATAAATATATATAAATTTTTTTTACATTCAAGTCATAAGTGAATTTTTGGCAAATTTTTCAAAAAATTACATACCCGAGGTGATCAACTTTGGGGGTCTACCCTCTACCTCCGTGACCTGCTAGGAGCCTGTGCTCCTCTAAATTAACTCGAAAGTGCCTTAGTTCTTTCCATGTGAAATTTTAATTGGATGTCTACAACGGTTTTCAAAAGTTAATACAAAAAGTTAATATCTTCACTAAATTAGGTTAGGTTAGGTTAGGTTAGAAAGGGTGGCGTAATCACGCCTACACCCAGAAGCCGAACTGCCCATTGTGATCCCTTTATGAAAGAAAGGGTTCACTAAATTATATAATTTTAAATTTTATTTGATTTGAATTTAGATGCGCTTTTATATTTAATTAATTATATATTTTTGTAGTAAATAAGATATAGTTGGACAAAAAAGTTAAAAACTTCCCTGACATACTGTATTTCCCTGAACCTAAACAGAAGTAGAAATTTCCTTATGAATATTTATATGATACATGACATGACATTTAATTTAAAAATATTGCAAGATCTTATTACAGTTTCAAAATTACAAAGATCTTTAACAAATTTATAAATTTCAAAACAAAGTAAAAATTAAGCATAAATAATATCATAAATAAACATTCATTGAATACTTAGTAAAGAAAAATACAATATTTTTTTTTTAAATTCAAAAATGAACAGGTATTAATTTCTAGCATAAAATATACGAAAAACAAACAGCATGTCTATATTAGAGGCGCTGCAGAAGGCTTTTTTTAAACAATTGTAGCAAAAATAAAGGATTCAGTTTTATGCAACAAACCGTGAAGATTTTAAAAACAAAATATGAATTTTTCTATAGATAAAGAAAATTATTATTACAAAAGAACTTCATACAATATGTTTTCTTTTTTCAGAGTTTCAGCAATAAAAGGGTTTTTGTGCCAAAAACAGATGGATGAAATATCAAAGATAGAGAGAAAGTATTTTAGTTTTTGTTTATAGAACAGCAGGTATCGACAAAAATTTTCAAGGTCATTAATGTTTGAAAAAATATAAACAATTTGAAATCTTTCCTTTTCTATATTTAACAGAGATTTAACACTTACATATGTTAACGTGCCCTCGAGAAAATATTAATAACTCTTTGGTGAAAAAGTCAAAAGATCATATTCCTCACTTTTGGTTTTTTAAATGTTTCAATGTCATTTTACATATTAACTTTGGCAATGAGTTAAACGTCAATTATAAAATGTTTTATTGCATTCACTTACCATTAAAATCTCCGCATACTACGCGTTCAAAAGGACTTCCCATCCAGTCTGTAAATAAAAAAAAGAAAAAAATATTAGAAATTTTCATAATACATTTTACGCTGTATTATAAACTCCTTAGTTAAAGTTAAATTTAGGATATAACTCTTTTGGAGTTTAAGGATAGTATAATGGAATTATTAGTATGTGGTCTAGTCAAGGTTATTTAAATAAAATCTTTAACTAATTGTCATTATGTTGATTTTCTTTTGCCTTTTTAAAATGACGTAAAGGGGTGTATAATTTTTAATGGCGAACCTTTAAAAATAATACTTATTTTATCACATTTAGCCTGAAAAGGATACCTAAGGGTATTATAAGATAACCTATAGTATAAGAGCTTCACAACAATATCACGGTTTAATCAAGGCTCTCTACAACCAATCAATTATTATTTATACTTTCTATAAACAATCCAAATATATCTGTGGACTATCAATAAATAGTTTAGGTATTCAAAGACAATATTTGGTACATGATTTTTATTCCAAATAAAATCGAATAAATTAAATTTTTTGTTCAATTTATAAAAAAAAAAAAAACTAAATCTTGTTATATTTACAACAAAAGTGTCTTTAAAAATAATTGCATCTTTGAATAGATTTTTATAGGAAAATTTATAATAAATTGTAGTTAAACAGGAAGAGTTGAAAATTGATTGATTGATTTTCGTGTCACTAAAAATACAAAGAGTTCATGATTACCAAACGGAACCCTGATAACTAAAGAAAAAGTTGATTTTGAGGAAAAATCTGTACATCTCTGGATGATATGTGACTCAATTATTAAATTGGTCAGTATCTTTTATCAGAAAAGTTTAATAAGTGTAACCTGAAGACTCACAAAATAAAAAAGTTCCTAGTAGGAACGTTAGAAAAACTTTGGGGGCAAAGGAGAGGACGAAAATTATTGAGATTATTTTTTTTCAAAATTTTATGAACGCAATATAAAGTACGTACTGTCGAACTTTTTACAACATCCTTGTCGGGAATTCCCTATAGTAGATGTTATGGGAAATGTAGCAGATAAATATCGTGTAAAAAAATCAAAATTGTCGATAAAAAATTTTTCTGGAAAGCATTTGTACGCAGAAAAAATTATGGCTAGAATATTTTTAAATAAATAATTTTTTAAATTAAAAAAAAAAATAAGATTATAATATTTTGTTTTATTGGTTATAAATAATTTCAAAACCAATAAGGGAAAAAAATAGGAAATTTTGATACTGTGAAAAAAATAAAAAATAAATTATATAAAATTATTTATACATAAGAAATATAAAACCCAACATTTGAAGATTTCTAGAAGTAAGTTATCAAATAACATGATTAATATTATTTTCTTTTAGAAAGATTTGGAGATTCGTATATTCTTAGCTTCAAATTCATAGCATATAAGTAATATTGCGATTTATGAGTTCCTTCTACTCGGCCCGTTTGTATGTTAATATAAACTAAACAATCACATATCCTGGAAATGAAATAATCAAATTAGGTATTTATTTTTTTAAATTATCTAAAAAATTAAACAAAACAAAAATTGGTGCCTAAAAATGCACGTCAAGCTGACCTCTGCCATAATAGAAATTTAAGTCGGACCAGCCGATTAGGAACTAACATTCTTTTACTATTAGATTCTATCCAACGGGTAATGCTACTTGTTAAATTTAAGTTTTTTACAGTTTTATACACTAGTCCTTGTGGGTAACGGTGGGAGGTTCCGTAGTCCTTTACTGAAAGATGCATAGTGTCAAATATGCTTTGAATAGAACCTTTTCTATACTAATAACTATTGGTTTACTTTTTGTAGGTAAATCTGGTAGATAAAAGTGCATCAGACTTATTTTAGTTTATTTTGTTATCTATGGATGCATTATTACATTAAAAAAAGTACGTCAAAACTTTATTAATGTCGGAATAATATTAATATATTTTAGAGAAATGCAAAATGTCAATATTATCCAATATTTTTTACATATTATAATTCATACATCTTATTTACACTTACATTTATGTTATAAACATTATATTAACAACAACGTCCATCAAAAAAGAGTTAACATACATTTTATTCTTACATTATTTTGCTTAATTGCAACCGCATTTAGCATTAACATTAATTAACAAATAGTCTAACAATCCTTCTTTACACCCGTCTTGCTAATGTAGTAATTAAAAAATATAAATAAATAATAATAATTGATTTGAAGACAAAAAAAATAATTTATTAAAATATTTATTGAATTTTAAATAAATATTGTTTAAATTCTATTAAAGATAATATAATTATTATTATTATTTGTTAAAAAGAATTGTTAAAATTTTTGAGTATTTTGAAATATTCAAATTTATAAATAGTAAAAATATTTTAATAAGAAAAAAAGTTTTTTTCAATAAAACATTTACGAGTTTAAATGTTTAAATTTACTAATTCAGTGATAGGATAGATTTCAGTAAAAAATATTATTGATTTTATAAATTTAATTTTGTTTTCTGTGCGCGCAGGGAAAACAATACTTTGTTCATAACAAAGGACACTTTTAACAGAGAAATGTACACAAATGAGTGCTATCGAAAAAAATTCTTTTCTATCATTAAAACGCACAGTGAATTTTAATTTTTCTGACCTGATATCGCATTTCGAATAACATAGAATTTAAAAAGAAAAAAAGTAACCGAAAACGCAATAAAGCTTATATTTAGAGCATTTCTGAAAATATTAAACATCTTAGTAAAAACGAACAAAAAATTAATTTTTCTTTTAAATCTAAAAGTAAAATATAACAGTCTTTAAGAGTACAAAATTTCCAAAAGATTAACCCATCGGTTTTATTTTTATCGGCTGAATTATATGCACTAATTTTTTCGTGCGAAGTACTTATTACTGCGGTAATCTTAATTAAAAACTTCGATAGATTTTAATCATTTATCTTCTTACTAATCACAACAAATATTCATTATCTAAATCATTTTTTATTTATAGAATTTTAATCAGTATAAATAAAATATGTATCATTTAGTTTTAAAATTATATAAAAAATGCTTTAATTATTCAAGCTTATTTTCCGAATAAAAAAAAGAATATTATGCCAACAATTTAATTAAAAACTGCATTAATATTTTTTTTTTACAATTTACACATCATATTGAAATTATTATTATTTTTTTTTCATTTTTTTTTTTTCAAATTCATATTTATGCACATGTCCAGGCCAGAACATGAACATTTGACGCCATTGTCGTCTGACTGTTGGGTTCGTTTGTTCATTCATCTGGCTTTTTCTTTTTTTTTTAATGAGAACAGGCAACCTTACAACAACAACTACATCACGAACAACAATAATTACGAAAAAAGTTAAATTTTCATTAAAACACCAGCACGGTGGCCCTTTTCCAAACAAGTTCATATAAATGTCTACATTTCTGACTGGGTTAGTATCCAAAGGAATCATTTCATTTTATTCTGCACAATGCATTTGTACGAGGAATTTACATGTGTATGTCAGTTGAAACGTTGTGCGAATGAGTGTTAAATGACATGGTGGTGTTATTTTTTGTACTATTTTTTCTTCAAGTTTTTCTTTTATTTAGTATTTTTAATTAAAACACACAAATTCTTATGTTGCTGTCATTGTTGTGCGTCGCGTTTCTTTAATTCTCTCTCTCTCCCATGACATTCATGTTAGTTGATGCTGTTGCCTTTATTATTGGTGTTTTTACTAACTTTTTTTGCATCTTTTTTCTATTTTTCCGTTTCCACATTAAAAGCGCTATTCCTTGAATTTATAAGAATTACATGCATAAGTCGTATGATTTATAATTTATTTAAATGAAAACTTTCTGCAGTAAGGCGAAATGTAATTATGTATTCCAATTAAATTGTTTTAGTTTAAACAAACATTTGATTAGCATGATGGTTTGATAGATGGATGATTAAATTTTTCAAATTGAGATAACTATTTTGTTATATTCAATAATATTTCAATTAATAAAAATTAAGACCAAAAAAGAACTTTGTAAAATAAAATTAAAATCAGAGAAAACAGTTCCTTTACAGATACAATTAAAAATTTACTTCTTTTCCATTTTAAATAGAAACAGGCGATACCATTAGAATGCAGAAGCTTTTGTTTTTATTTAATGGAATTGTTTCTATTCTCCTGTAATGTATTTGAAAAGCTGTCAAGAAAACAAAAATATTAATTTAGTTCAGTGAATGTGAAATTTGCAAATGGGGTGTAAGTGAATTACAAAAGTCTTTGTTTGAGTTCATTTTCTTTTTTCCAACATATTCTATCATTATGCATCTTTTTTTTTAATCGTGAGGTAGCATTTAACATTTCTGAGTTAGTGTATGTATTAAAATTCATTAGTTAAACTACATTAAGCCCTTCCATAATCGTCTACTGGTTTTCTTTACTTTCATAATCCAACTGATAAAGTCCCTAAAAGTTTAAAGGTTGTATTTCAAGCACCCCAGACATTAGATCTGCACAATTCATACAATTCCTACACTATAATGACAAAGCTTAACTCTTGAATGCACTTCAATGACGACATTGAGGTAATAAATTCAAGCTTTAGCAAAAAGTTTATCTAAGTAACTTTACATACAATCACACGCACACATAGAAGTTGCCATTTTGCAACTGAATGTAAAGTATAGCATTAAGGGACGTCTCCCTGGCGATAGCAAAATAGGTTGCCAACAAAAGTCATACACAAATTTTCATTGCACATCCTAAGGAAAAAAATATAATATTTTTGTTCAACAACAATTTGTAGCACAGCAACTTTATTTAACTGTGTAATTGTCAGTCAGTTTCTCATCTGTAACCATTCTGTCTGTGGGTCTCTTTGAGAGACAACATTTCAACATTATGCTGTTGGGTACTCGTTGTTGTATGAATGTTTTTTGTTTTTGTGCTCTTTCGTCTAAATATGAACTGGTTGACAATTTCATTATTGTGAAAATATGCAAAGTATTTAATATTTATGCATTTGTTGATTGTATTATTTGCTCAAAGTAAAAGTATGTGCAATATATTTATTTCTTGCTATTTTAACTAACACAGAGCTAAACAGACAGACGAACTGACAGACTCACGTCTACGTACATCTAACATTTTCCCGTATGATGATGATTACGAGGATATTCAATGGTGTATGTCAGTCAATATTTAAGCTTCTTGAATTTTGCAATTTGTTTTTATTTCATATTTGTTGTTGCAGTTTTTTTCTGCCATTCTAATTGAATTTTAAATAACACTCATAAATACATACATACATACATACATACAAACATACATACATACATATATTCCTACATACGTACAATTATTTAGTTATGCACACACAAATATATACATGTATATTTACATAGCTAAACAACCTAAAAAAAACAAAAGTGTTAATGTTTGGAAAATAAGCTAAAAAATTATATTACTTTGAAAGGAGATTTACTAACAATTTGACTTTTTAATTACATTAGTCAAGAGGTGAAGAAAAATTATCAGATATACAATTGGATTTATAAAAAATATTATCAAAGCAAAAACGAAATCTCTACTGAAACTATTTCTTATATTATAAGAAGTAATAAATAACACGCTGTTACAATGAAAAATCACTCGAGAAATGACATAGTGTAGGTTATAGGCCTTCTTGAGGACATCATAAATCAGTTTTAAAAATGTGCAATACACCCTCAAAATTTCGAGTTATTCGCAAAAGCTGTTTTTGGGTAAGTTCTTGTATAATTCTATTCTATTCTATTTTGCTATTCTTTTGTTTATTTTCTCTTTTTAAACTTCTTCTACTTGGAAAACGTATTTATGCATTTCGTTTGCTTTGGTCAAATATTAAAAGGGAAATTTCAAACAACTTTTAGAAAAAATAAATTTTTTAAAAATTTTTAGAATTTAACTACGATTTATTTAATTTTTTCAAATAAAAGCCTATGCAATGATGCAATAATTTTTAAAGACATTATTATTGTGAACCTGACCGAATATAATATTTTTAAATTAGATAAAAACTATAGAACTTGTTCGCTTTTATTTGTAATAACTTACCAAAACTTTCAATTTTATCCTCAAAAAGTAAAAACTAAGTAGAAAATAAAAAAAAAAAAACATTTTATCTTAAAATATGTGAAGAATTTTTTAATAAAGTTTAGAAAATGCTTGATAACTTTTTGAATTTTTAAGCGTTTTTATATAAGGATATCTAGATTTATTCTAAATAAAATAACATTTCAAACTTTGTAAACAAACATTTGTAGTCTTAAAAAAAAAAATCAGAAAAATTTACATCAAAGTCAAAAATTCGAAAAAGAAAAGAGAAATAAATTAAAAATGATGAATAATTCTTTATTTAATTTGAGTGTATATAAAATATGGTAAAACAGTTACAAAGCTATGATCTTCTGCTTTCAAAATCAATTTAAAATTCTTAAAATAACTTTAAATTTATCTAGGTGAGAGATCTAAAGATTTAGAACTAACCTAAAAAACGGGGTTTTCGGTATATCTCGAAATTTAGAGGATGTTTTGAAATTTTTAAAATTGTTTTGTAATGTCCTCAAAAAGGTGTACAATCCACATTAGGCCGTTTTTCGAGTGAAAATAAAAAGTGTCATTTTATATTAGCATCCAGTTAATAAAATATTTATAAAAAATTACAAAATTTAAAAAAGTGACCTACGATTGCAGCTATAACCTCGAATCGAGTAAAAATTTATTTCACATATCAATCATTAAATGACTAAATATTGATATGTTTTTCAGATGTCTAAAAAATTTTTTAAATTCCTTGTTTTTTGCGAAATATTATTTTTGTATTTTAAAGAGGCTCAACAAATTAGTATTTATTTACTGGGTAAAATGATTCCGCATTCTAAATAGAATTTTAATATTTCTATTCTCACAGAGCAATAATTTAAATTGATTGTCAATGTGTTGTATTCAGAAAATAAACTAATTTAATTAAATAAAAGATGAATGACATATAATATAAATTCAACATACAAGTATTTAATAAAAACATGATTAGAGAGAGGCTATGAAAGGGGAGTTATGCCAATAACTGGTATGTAAAGAATATGGCCATAACGTTGATGGTGATATCAGTAGTATTTTTATTTTAATAATTGTAACTATGTTTAATGTAAATTTTTTTCACAACTAGAAAAATATTACAAAATTTAAATAATTAATTAAATTTGTATGTAGTTTCTTTTTTTAACTTAAGATTTTTTAATTAGCTTAATGACCAATGATTTACTTGAATTTATATTAGTAAATGACGATTGGAATGAGGTTTATCACAAGTTTGTCAAGAGTACTTTATACCTAATACTAGAAAGTCTTCAAAATATTGAAAAATAATTATATACATATACATATGTATTTATATAAATAAAACTTTAAAAAATTCAGCAATCATTCATATAAATAGTTTTAACTTTTTGTTGTGTTTATTTTTTTAAATAATATTTATAAAAAAACAAATTTCGTTTATTTCAAATTTTATTTATAGATTTTTATAATTTCTAATCATTCACATTTGGCAAAAAGAAAAAAAAAATAAATAAATAAATAAATTTTAGTTTTATTTTATTTGAAAAAAAGTTGATTTAATGGCCTTGAATTTCTTTTCAACCCATTAAATTTATTATTCATAGTATTTAAATTTTAAAGTTATATTTTTGTTCATCATTGTGTTGATTACAAATATAAACATTTTCAAATATTTCTCCAAATATTTTTAAACAATATAAAAATCAAATAAAATAAATTATTTCACGTTCAAGCTTCCTACTCTTTTATGTTAAATTTATAAAAATTTTGTAGACTTTTAAACAATTTAGCCACTTATTCTTTTCCACTTTGAATTGTTAAAAAATAATTAAAAATTAACTAATTAATCTAAATTTTGTTAAAAATTCCACTAGAAGTAGAACTTGGCAACAAAATTTAAAATTATGATTATGGAAATACTTAAATGCCGTTATGTTAAAGTGACGTTGTTATGTTAAAGTGAAAAAACACAACATCCTATAATTTTTATATCGTGAACAAAAAAGAAAATTTGAGGAAAAAAGAAGAAATGATACTAAAACGATCTCAAAGATAAAACTAGCGGATTTTTATATTTTTTAATATAATTTTTTAACGTTGTTGTTGTTTTTGTTTATACGAATACGATTTTACTAATTTATTTTATGCTTAAAATGATGAAGTGTTGTATGTGTACTAAAATTTTTGAATACCAGTTCGTCTATATTTATTATTATATACTACGTTTATACACACCTCATACACCGAATTAAAAATATTGCGAAATAAGAATTTTGCAGTATAAAAAAAAGTGTACGGCGTTGCCACTTCATTTTACATTCATAGAATTTTCGATTTCGATAAACATTGAGTTATTTATTTGAAAGTTATTTTTAGTTGCAATAATCGTGCGAATTAACGTAATAATATTAATATAATATTACGTATAAACATAATAATATTTTATTTACGAGTTAGTAACACACAAAAAAGTGTACAGTGTTGCCACTTTCTTTTACATTCATAGAATTTTCGATTATAATACTCGTATTTTTCGCATCCGGCACAACAAATAATGAAATATATTTCTTTATGTAATTTGCATATAAACAGTGAGTTAGTTATTTTTAGTTGCAATAATCGTGCGTATAAACGTAGTAATAAATATTAATTATAAATTTTATTGAAGATATTTGTTTAAAAGCATTCATTTTCAGTTTTTTTTAATGTTTATTTAAATATGGGATGATTGAAAAAAATATTTTTGTTTGAATGTATGCGTGTGTGTGTGTGTGTGTGTGGTTGTGATTTTTGGTGATTTTATTGTCTAATACATATTTATAAATATTTAATATGTATTTTGTAATAAATTTTAAGTGGATTTCATAAATTTAAACTTTGGAAGTTGACGCGTAATTCTTAGGAGTTACCAACTAAATTTTTTATCCAGTGCTTAGTGAGGACTGCATTATGTTTTAAATATATTTTTAAGTCAAGCAGACCTGAAACGTTATCCCAAGCTAATTGGAAATACATATAATTTTAGGATCAGGGTACGAATTTAAAACATTTTGATCATTCTTATAATTTTAAAAGGCACAGTGATGTCGATTTCCAAATAAGAGGTAGTGCTTAGAATGTTCTGATTTATTAAAAATGATAATGAATGGCACACTTGTACAAAAAACATTGTAACAGAAATTAATTGCGCAGATCTAAAAACTATTGTTACAACTAGTACGAAATTCTTCTGGAAACAGAAAAGCATTTGTCATTTGTTTGACACCATATTGAAATCACTTCTTAAGTTATTAGCAACAGTTTTTCAAAATGGAGGTTTACCCACACCTCGATATATTGAAAATACATAACTATGGCAACCTTCCTGCTCGTACAAGCTATGACAGCACGAGATTAAAAGCAAGAGATTAAAACCCCAAGATATATTTGATATTTTTTATTTTCTTCAACTAAGCCTTGAATTACAAAATTTCCCACTTTTTTTGTTTAATCGTCAAAGAGGTGCGGTTTGGTTTATTTTTTCTCTAATTTAAATTATTATGTCTGTTAAAGAGATTTGTGTGAAGGCGTCGTAATATTTACCTTTAAATTAAATTTAATCGAAGCAGAAAAAAGAAATTCTCCATAATCTTACGAGTACAATTGAAAGACAAATAAATTCAGACACACACAAAGACCTGAAGAGTCAGAACAAATGACGACGACCAAGACTTAGAAGGAGCAGTATAACACAATCAACTAACTAAATGAAACGTAACAAACATGAATAAAAAAAATCAACGTAAAGTATTTAAACAAAAACCATGCGTGTCTGGAAATTCAAATCAAAATTCTGTTTATTTTTTATATTTTTTCAGCTACGCGTATGTAGCAATGCAAGTATTAGTTTTGATTATTTTTTTTTTTAGTTTTCATTAGGTTTGGTAGTACAAGAATCAAAATAGAAATAGAAGTGGTCGTAGTAGCACAAAAAAAAAACATGTAGCATGAAATGAAATGTGAATAGCGACAGGCCATAATACGTTCAATGACTTTGGTTGATTGTTTCAGTTTTATACCAAAAAAATTTTGTAGTGTGTTTGTCATTCCGTGTGTAACATGTCAAAAAAAAACCTTATAGTATATATATATATATTCGTTGTCCTGGTAATATTCTGAGTCGATCTAGCTATGTCCGTCCGTCCGAAAGCATAATAGGAGTCGGGGGGAATTGAAAATGGACAAAATCAGTTAATAAATAAAAAAGTTGTAGGCAAAATACTAATAAAATAGGGTGTCCGTTATAACTTCAGTTCATATTTTTCGACTGATATCTCTTAAACAAGAGCATGTACGTCAGCGAAATTTTGTATAGATAGTTCGAGAATCGATATAAAGTCGTAAGTCGTAAGTGGTCAGCCCATCCCATATAAGGTTAAACGTCAACAAAATTTTATACAAACAGTTCAAGGACCATTGTAAACTCGGAAAAAATGGGCGTGGTTCGCACACTTTAACACCCACCTCCCATGTGAGATAAAATTATAAAAAGTTGCAGATGGTGGGTATGTATACTCGGACAATCCGAATATAACATTCTCACTTGTTTTTTTTTTTTTGTTTAGATTTGTTTCTACTTCTTGGTTTAATATGTATGTATGTATGTGTGTCATTGTGCTGTACGTTGCTACACGTCACACACGTTTGAATTTCATTTTACCATTTATTTATAATAATTTAATAAATAACAGCAACAAGAACAATAAAGAATAAAAACTGAAAATAAACCTACGACAATATATTTCGACTTCATAATACAAAGAATAAAAATAAAAGAAATGAAATTAAACGTAATGAAAGAAAGATTAGAATTGAAAAATGAACTCTTGGCGGGGTTTATAGTTATTGTCTAATAATAAATATATCTATCATACATACATATATACATATTGGTATATGTATATGTGTAACCACTATGTGTCTTTATGTTAATTATGGATTGAATTTTTCAAAGAAAATTCTTATTATCTAAAAAAGACAACCACCCAGACAGAAATGGACAATAAACTTCCGCTGTTTGCATTCAAATAAAAATTATTAATCACAATTAATTCCAGAAAAACGTTTTATAATAGTGAGCATCAAGAAATGGTCAACAGGAAACAAAACTAGACTACTTATAGCTCAAAATATGAAAAAGTCTATATAATAAAATTTCAGTTCAGTTTTAAAATTTGTTTATATTTAAACCAAAAAATTAGTTTTCTTAAAACTTACCTGTTAATGTCATCCATGGATATCGGGGTAAATCGGCAATACTTTGACCAGCTCCTCCAGTGGGTACTACACCCGATGAGGGTTGTGTACAGGCATTTCCCAGTGAATCAACACCAATGGCACCAGCAGAAGCAGCTGAAGCAGCAGCCGCATGCTGATAGAATTGTGCAAAACTAGCGGAGGCCGACCCAGGCACACTCATTGATTGATAACTATTCATAACACTGTCAGAGTACCTGCTGAAAGGAAAAGAAAAAAGAACAAACAAAAACATTAAATGGCAACTGTTAGAACAGGTAACATTTTTCTAAGTAAAGCGAAGGTTACTTCCTTAGATTCGTACTCTGTAGAAATGCTAATATTAATTTAAACATAGATTATATTATCGACTGTTAAGATACTTAATTATCGTATGCAAATCACATAGTTCATCAGAGTCAAGGTTAATCGACCTGCAAATTACTACTTAAAGTAATATTAGTATTGTTTTCTGCTTAATCTGTGTAAGAGATAAGTTAAGTTTGTGGTCAACTTATCCTTGATCCTTAAGAATTTGTTTTTTGTAGAGTATGAATAGAAATATATTAGTTGCTAATCTTCATGTGGGTGCGGTTGTTTAATATAATTATTTTTATAATTCAAAGACAAATTATCCTTGTAAATTCCCAGTGGCTGGCCAAAAGACATTGGACACTGCATGTGTGCTCTAATTTTTATGACTTTTAACACTCAAATATAAATAAATTTTATGCATTTATAGAATAAATATTTAGTAATTTCTTTAACACCCAATTTGTGTGCGATTACTGGTCATATCGGTGTATTGAAGTTCATAAATCACAGACATAAATCTTTCGTTTAGAGAGGTGATTTATGAATTTTGTCCATAGTCAATGAGCGTTTTATGGTTGACTGCAAAATATTCTGTGATAATTTTTTTTTTGTTTTTGTTAATTAGAGTAATTGTGTTTGTTTTGGTCAGATTTAAATAAAGTGTTTGTGGGAGATTATGTTTATTTTTGTGGGCATAGAGTATGGACGAAAGCGCAGTTAAATCTGTAAATAGTAGCGTATTTTGATTTTCTGGAACATAATAACTGATAATTATCTTGAATAGGGTAACATTTTCAAAATGCGATATTTCATATGATCATAGCTGAAATATTCCTATTTTTATGGCATTTGTATGAGGGCTAAGTAATATGATGGACCGATCATAATCAATTTCAATAGACCTCATCCTTGTGTACAAAAAATCTTATATACCAAATTATCTTCAAAATTTCGACATGTACTTTGTTCAAAATGTTTACATGGACAGAGCCAGCTAGCTTGCCTGCCAGATTATCAGACGGACGAACGGACGGATATTGTTAAATCGACTCAGAAGGTGATTCTGAATCGAACGGCATACTTTAAAGTGATACGTTACAATATTAGTATAAACAAATAGTACTCAACCACCTACGGTGGTATAGGGTGTAAAAACTGATTGAAAAAATTAATATTCCTCTAATTTAAATGATCATTTGATCATCTATTGAAAAGGCAACATTTTTAGCCTGTGATAGAAACGGAAACAAAAAGATTATTTTTTTTAAGCAAATTCGATAATTAGTCATGTTTAAAACATTTCAAGGATTTTATTTTGTTAAATAATTTGTATGATTTGAAAACCATTTCAATTAATTTTACAAACGCAAGTTTTCAAATGCTAAATATTCTAGCTTCATTTTTTTTGCCTTTCATATATTTATTATTTTTTTTCTTTATCGTTCTCCAAACTCACCTGCAAGTTTTATCCTCTAGTCCTGAAAAACCTGGCATACCAGAGAGGCCACCATGTGACGTGGGATGATTTGATACATATGGATACATTTTGCTTGTGGGTATGGCAAACGATGAAGAAGCAGCAGCGGCGGCGGCAGCTGCTGCAGCGGCCACAGAATTAGCTGCACTAGCGTGCGCCTGAGCCGAGGAGGAAGGTGAACTGTCGTTCAAACTGCGATGGAGTGAAGAGGATGCCGACGGTGATGGCGAACAACTACTGTCACCGGTATGTGAATTATTTCCGGAGGGTGGAGTAAGCAACAATTGTTGTTGAGATGAACTACTACCGTTACTTTGTTGTTGTTGCTGCTGTTGGTGTTGTTGGTGGTGGTGATGTTGTTGTGTACTGGCTGCTACAGCTGCGGCTGCTAATTTATTTATATGCAATTGTTGTTGGTGTTGTTGTTGTAATTGCAAAGCGGCCGTTAGCGAATACTGATGATGCGGATGATGATGATGTTGACTATTGGCAAAATGTGCCTGTTGTTGCTGCTGATGGTGTTGACTAAGTCCTCCAAAGGCTGTTGAAGATGATGGTGAGGATGATGACACAGGTGAATTGGACGATTGATTCAAATGACTACTGCTGAGTTGACCGGAAGTATTTGGTGAAAGTAACGATGACGACACACTATTCTGATTGTTAATCGAATTGGAAGTATTTAAACTGAGTGTATTGTTAATAGAATTACTGCCACTGTTGTTATGGTTGTTGCTACTGGAATTGTTAGCATTAACGGCTGCTGATGATGTTGACGAAGAGGTGGCGGCAGCAACGGCTAGAGCGGCGGCAACAGCTGCTGATGATGAATTTTGTGTTGTTGTAGTTAAATGTGAACTTATAAATGGTTGAAACTGTGGATACTTTGGTAGCATACTATCGAAAACAAATTTTGACATTGCACATAGTTTTTCTTTTGCTATTGTGTGTATGTGTGTGTGTTTTTTTTTTTTCAATAGATAGACAGTTGGGTTAGATGAATATAGGAGTAGAAAGATAGGATTGGTAAGGACAGATAGAGAGAAAGAGGAGCAAGGTTAAAAAGAAAGCTTAAATACGAAAAAAACAGACACAGTTATTAAGGATGCTAATTGTTTCAATTTGCAATTCTGACTGATTTTTATGGTTGTTTTTTTCCAAATGAAAAAGCAAAAGTATTTTAAGTTTATTGATGGCGGCTGTTGTTTTTTATTTCAGTTTTTTTATTGCAGCATTTATTAATACAAAAAAATTTAGGTTTGTTTTTTACTTTAAGAAAGCTATTTATTTTTATTATATTTTTAAAGTTCAAAGTTTATTTTTGCCAGATTTAATTTTAATTTCGTTTTGGTTTATTTTTAAATTTTCTATATGCAATGAAGTAGAAAAAAAATGTGTTCTATGTACTTTGTGAAAAATAAGTTTAAGTTAATTTTAAGAAATTTAGTTGATGTTTTTAATGATAATTTTTGAAAAGAAAAGTTAACTAAAAAGGAAATTTTATTTTTTAGTAGATATTTTATGTTTAAATAAATTGCATAGTGCAATAAGAAATTTCAGTCAAATCAAAGTTGAACAAACAAAAAAATCAATTTTCTTTTTAATTTAAAATATATTTTTGGAAATTTTTCCTATTATGTATAAAATATGTTCGAACATATATCCGTTTCAAAATGTCATAGAAATTTAAATTAAATTTATATAAGGCTACTATTACTTCAATGGTATTTTTTTTTTTTTTTTTTTTTTTTTTGTTATTTGTTTTAGAACAAAATGCAAAATTGCCAAAATTCTACTACATATGATCTAATGTTTCTATTTACAAATTAATTAATATGAACTAAACTGATCAAGACGTAAAATATCATATTTTTATCTACAAAAACCCAAAGAAAAATCCACTACATCAGTGTACAAAATAACATCATTCAGTGTCAAATTGTACACTGCGGGCTCAATTAACAATGAGATCTTCATAACAAATTAGTATCAAAAGTGACACCATATCAGTCACCGAAACAGTTGTGGATTTTGCATCTAAAATTTTGCACCTGTAGTTCTTCAGTTATATGGTAATTCTAATATATACCTATTTGTACAAATTTTATTATTATTATTTTTAACAAATTATTAGTGCTTCTAGTAAAGAAACCGAATTTTACTAAACAATAACATTTACAAAATTTATTAAACCTCGAGTGAAATCAATATAAAATTTTAATCAGAAAATACTCTGAAGGGTTTCGAAACATAATTTTTAAAGCAGCCGATAAAGAATACTATCTCAACAGAAAATTTCTTAATCAATTTATTTGATCACAGAGTTTTAAGCCTATAAATAATTTTTTTGAATGGATTCTAGTTTTTGAAATAAATCATTATATAGAGAATTAATGAGGCTGCACCACATATTGCAACATGTCACTAGAACGATTTTTCTGATTTAGTTTAATTAAATACCATAGAATTATAATTCGAATTACCTACAAATTATAAATACTTTATTTTCAAATTTACGCAATATTTTCGGAGATATTTAAGAAAAAATGTATAAAATAAAATACATTAAATTTTTTACAAAATTTTAATTTTTGTATTTTTTAGAAAATTATAAAAATAGAAATTAACCAGTAATACTCCATTTTTTTCCTTTTGTCGGAAAGCTGAATTTATTATAAATAAAATGTGCATAATTTTTTAAAATCGAAGCATAAATGTTGAATTTATTGTGTTATTTAACAAATAAAAAAAATCAAAATTAATTCGCTGAAATGTCTTTTAAAGCAATGGAAAAATTATTCGAACATTTCTAGTTGTTGGCAGTTTTGAAAGGCATTAATATTAAAATTAATTTTGTTTTTTAGTAAATTTAAATTTTTATGTTTTAAATAAATCCCGTATTTCTATTAACATTATTATCTTAATTCTAATGAAAGTTTCGTTATAAAAAATTTCCTATTTAGTTGCATTTCCAAAAATGATCATTTTTTAAGTGAAATTATATAATATTTTACGCAAAAGTAAACCACATTTCAATAAAACTTAAATATAAAAATAAAAAATAAATATAAAAAAACAATAAATGAACAAAACAAAATAAAACTCAAAATCACCATATGAGTTAGTAAAATGAAACTAAAAGCGTTGTTAAATAAATTAAATTAAAAACAAAAAATATAAAAATGCTTGATAACATATAATTTATAAATAATTTTAAATAATAATAATAATAAAATAAAATGAATAAGAAAGTTTATAAAACAAATAGGTTTACCTTGTGTGTTTGACTTTTTTCTTTTATGCAAAAAAAAAACAAGCAACGAAATTTGTTAAAATTTTTAATAAATTTTTTGGAAAGAAATTAAATCCTGTTTTAAACAAACAGGTGTATGTAGTGGTATTTGGTTATTTTTTATTTTAATAATTTGTTTGTAACACTTTAGTAAAAATATTATCACGCTTTTATTTCGAAAAAAGCCGTCGCTTAAAATTTATATTATTATTTTTTTTTAACGACGGAATTTGAGAAATATGACACTTTTTTATTATTTGTTTATTTTTTTTTTACTATTTTCTAATTTTTTTATGGATTTTTAAGGACTTTGTTGTAGATGTTTTTTTAATGTTGTTGTTGTTGCTATTAAATATGGTTGATAGTTAGACAAATACACACGCGTTAAAAAAGTCGTAAAATATTTTACTTTTTTTGGTGTAAAAGTAATAAAATTTTCTTTAGAATTATCTGTTGTACTTAGTGTGCGGTCCCACTGTTTTAAGGTTGTTTTATTATTGATTTTATTTTTATCTGTTATTAAATTGTAATTAATTTGTTGCAAGTAAAAAATTTTAAAAACAATTTTCTTTTTTTTATTTTTCTTAAAAAAATACGCGCACTTTTTCTTTATTTTTATTTTTGGAAAAAAGCTACACACGCTGTACTTTATTTTAGTTGACACTATAAAAATTGTAATAATTTATTTTTTCTTTTTGTTATGTATCTTTTTTTATTTGAATTTTATTTTTATATTTTTAATAGCAGCAAATAGTAATTGTTGTGTTGATTTGATGACTTTGCGTATAAAACTAAAGTAAATGTATAAAATGATTTGGATGGTTGTTAAAGTGGTGCAACGTCATACAATGAAGTTAACGGGCGGGCAGTCATTCTAATATCAGATAGACAGACATACAGTGTTTATTACAATAAATACAATATATGTTGGTTGGTTGGTTTGTTTGTTTTTGCTGCTTTTCGGTTTTTGAGTAGAATTGTGGTTGCTTGTTGTTGAGAATGATTATCACGGTAACAACGTTTTTGTGATGATGATGCTGACTACTGATGCTGCAATTATTATTATTATTATTTTTTTTTTTTTTGTTGACGCTCTACTTGTTTTGACGTTTTATTTCTTTTATTTTCTTATTCTTGATGACAGTAAACAAGTGCTGCACATTACACTTAAATGACAATAAGAATTTTTTACTTTTTTCCGGCTTAATGTTATTTTTGTTATTTAAACCGTATTCAGGTATTTTTTTCCGTTTCAGTTTTTAGGTATAATTTTTTAGTTTTATTTAATTTGTTTATTGTAGTTTTATGATTATTATAAAAAAAGACAACAATAAAAAAATAATAATAAAAACAAATAGTATATGACGAATAATTTTGTAAGTATGTGTATATTTAGTTTGATAGTTTAATAGAAGCAGAGCACCACGGTTCTGTTACTGTTTCGATTCGGTCACACACAAAAAACAATCCGTAGACAGTTGTGCGCTCTACGATAATAAATATTATAATAAAACGAAATTTTTAAAAGAGTATAAAATTCGTGTAATTGGTAATATCTGCAGCTATAGAGCTTCAACATATAAACGAACAAATAAAACGAGAATTTGGATGACTGGCTGGATGGATGAATGTATGGATAGCTGGCTGGGCTATAAGGCAGCTACATGGAACAACAACAACAACAAATTTAAAAAAAAATAAATAAATAAAAAAATATTTATAATAAATACAAAATGTATTGGTGACGGTATCGGTGTATCTCTGGCGACTACTGTTAGTGCTGCTTTAGTTGCTGCTGCTACAGTCGGCGTTTGGAGGTGCTGCTCATTTTTTTTCTTCGTAGCTTAAAAATAATGTCTATAGGCAAATGCTGAGAACTGGCAAAGGCAAAGTCAATGTCTGCTGGCCCTGCTCTGTTGGCGTTTGTTTGAAAATTGTTGCTAATAGATTTGAGTGTAATGTTTTGTTGTGTTTTTTTACGATTATGTTTGTGTTTTTTACGATTTTAATGACTCAAAGCATAAAAAAGATTAAAAATCTCATTAAATGTTAATAAAAAATTAATAAAATATGAATGCACGTGCTTAATGTAATTGTTTAATTATTTATTTTTTAATGTTGTATTAAACAAATAAATTATTATTATAGATTTATTACCCGAAAACAAAGAAATACTAAAATTTTTTTTATAATAAACTATGTTGAACATTTCTTTTTATTATAATCCGTTTATTGCACAGACATGCGTTTATTACTCTGATGCCCTTTTACACTCTAAAAACAATGTTTATTTTCTTCTCATCAGCAAGAAGAAAAAACATCCGTAACCAAAGATAAAAACCCGAAAAGGAAAAAACAAAAAAAGCAAACGTTAACTGCAGCAGAGACAATAAGAATTTTTGATAAATATTTTTTACTCTTTTACTCTTTCCCGAAACGCAAGCAATCATTATATAGTTATCTCATGTTTATTTTCAAAAAGCATTATGGCCGTTAACGTAAAGAAAAAAGAACACATGCATGCAATAAAGTGTTAGTGTAGTGGTAAAAATAATGGCCGCTGCTTTTCTTTTAATTATATCGTTGCAGTGTTTGTTGTTATTGTTATTGCGTTTGCAAAGACAGTGGACAGAGAATGTGTGTGTAGCAAGAAAAAAAATGTAGAGAGCTCTTTAACACTCAATTGAGTTGATTTATTTAATGTTTTATGAGCACATTAAGGTAAATAAAATAAATTTCTCAAATGGATGTTTAATGGTTAAACAACAAAAGCACCAACAATAATATAAACACATTTAAACGTAATACATTTTTATTAAATAATTTAATTAATTAATATTATTATTAAATAACAAAAATATTAATAAATAAATATTATATTTTTCTCATCTTGTTTACAATCCACTCATTTATTAATATGCTCTCTTATATTTTATAGCATTTATTTTACTCTCTTTCTCTCTAACTACAATTTATTTGTGGTTGTTTTTGTTATTTTATGTTTGAATTTTTATTTTTATATTTTGTTACTATTGTAGTTTGATTTTTATTGAAATTGAAATTGCTGTTATGACATTTTTATGAAAAATTTTCAAATTTATGATTCTACAACACACCAGAGTTCAAATCACTTTATGTTCATATTTGCGGTTGTTTTTTCATTTCTTATTGTATCTCTTTTGGTTTTGCATTAGAAAAATATATTAAATACCTATTAAGGTTTCTGTAGTGTAAAAGAATCCAATTATAATTATACAATAATTTTAATTATCTTTGACATATTATCACTTTTCATTATATAAAAAATGTAATTAAAATGCATTTGTCTAAAAAAATCTTGTATTTTGTTGTTGTATAGAAATTTGTTTATAGATTTTAAACTATTAATTATATGGTTATTTTTATAAAATTTTAATAAGCTTTAAATAAATTATTAACATTTTTATGAACAACTTTTGTTTAAAACTTATAATGTCATTTTAAGTTTCACTGTTTTTTTTTTTTAGATTTTCTAATATTTTCTTCTGTTATTTTTATTACAATTTTATGTCGTTACTGAAATTATATATTTGTTATATACAAATGCATGTAATTTTTCACTTATGTATTTTTAGAAATAATTAATTATTAATTTTATTTTTATTTGTATACAATTATAACTTATTTAATTTTTATTATACTTTTATAAAGTATTAATATTTACGTACATATGTATGTATTTCCTTTCTTTTTTTTTTTCTTTAGCATGATTTACATATAGTTTCCTCCACATACAGAACTTTTAAATTGCTGGTCCGATCTGTGCAGAATTTAAAAGAGTGTAGATGTTTGTTTTCTCGGCACTGAGTAGCTGAGGTATAATCAACATTAATATCTCAAAACTCCACATTAAATTGAAATGTAACATTTTTTTACCGTTATACAATTTTATATTTTCTGTAATATTATTATGTTATTCATTTTATTCCACCTTTTTCTTTATTCGATTCTGTTTTTAAATTAATCGAATAATATAGTAAAGCTTTTAAATTACTCGAGTAAATTATACCTAAAAATTTTACCAATTTTAAATAAAAAAACAAATTATTTAAAATATCAATATCCACATTAATTGATATCACTTTATTTACAAAAAAGCTTAAATTGTTTGTATATTTACTTAATTTTCTGTTACTTAAATCAATAGGCCCAACAGTATCACCTAAATTTGTTCATTATCGGATGTCATTGTCCGTAAAACGTCTAAATTGAAATCACGTTTATGAATTCAGAAAAAAAAAATCAGAATTATTTTAAATAAAGAAGTTAAGCGATTCGTAACATAAAGTATAAGTTTACTTCTCAACTAAGTTATAAGTTCAAATCCCTTCTATAATACAAGTTTCATCCAAGCCATAAGAATCATATCCTCATAACTATTCTGATAATTATTGGTTATCAACTCCATATATACACAATCGGTTGCACTGACATTCTTAAAACCAATACTATGTTTTTTTTTTTTTTTTAATAAAGCTCAACAGTAGATATATAAGCGTTATTATTTTATTTAATTTTTTGATAGAAAAACGACTTTTAATCTCAGTAGGGCGTTGTATTTTAGATACATATGCGGTTCTTTTTACTGAATAACATTTTTTAATATAATTCCAAAACTGTGATGTTATTTGGTGGCATACTAAAAACTTTAGTTGCGACGGTTAGCCACAATTGTTTTAAAGCAAAAATTTTTAAAAAGCTAAAATTAAAACATCTTCAAAATTAGTTAAGAAAATAAATTTTTTATATATATATTTTTTTAATCGAGTTATAATTTACGTGAACAAATTTTTACTTGAAATTATTGATTTAAATTTAATCTAAAATTATATGGTCTTAATTTGTCCTAATTTTTAGTACGAATTTTATGGGAGATCACAGGGCTGCTGAATACTTTTTTTGGCCTACCACAAAATTTTAAAAATATTTCTCCAAAAATATCCCCACCCAATAAAAAAAGATGTTTTATAATTAATTTTTTTTTTTTGTTTTTTTTTGTTTTCACAAGTATTTTTTCTTATAGAGATAATTTTTGGATGAATATTTTTAGATAACTACATATGTATTGGAAGAAATACATTATATATTAAACTTCAGATTCACCATTTTGTAAATCAAATTCTCCAAAAAAAAATTTCCAATATATTTTTAATATACCCAATAAATTTGCCAATTCTCAAAACAAAATTTTCATCCCCAAATTTGCGCAATTTTTGTTGCAGGGCTGCCAGAAAGACCCGACAGATCATATCGTCAAACATTTTGATATTTTTTGATAATATATTTCAAAATAAAACATTATTAGAAAAATAAATATGAGAAGAATGAATAAATATATCATTCAGAAATATATAAATAATTCGTTAATTAGCTTGAAAACACAATTTTTTTGAAAGGAGTGCAAATGGATAAAGTATTTTAAAAACATTAAGCAACATATTTTTTGCTTCAAAACACTAACAACAAAGATTTAAAAACATTTTTATGTTTCTTTTTCTAGTAAAAATCTTACTCAATAAAAAATAAATCAGAATTTTTTGAGTAATGGGGATAAAATATTTGGTCTGGGCTCCAATGGATTTGTTAGAGATAATTTTGATGTTTTCGGATTTTTTTTAATCATTTTTTATTTTATCTTTTAAATTTTTGCTTTTAAGTTAAAAATTACACACAGAAAAAAATTACGACAAACTAATTAATTGTTTTATTAATTACCAAATTCGTCAATACAATTATTTTCTTAATTAAAAACGCATCAACAACCGTTTTTGTAAATTTAAAAACAATTTTTTTTACTTAAAGTTATTAACAGTTAACAATTTTTCAATAACGAATTTGTAATATTAAATAAAAACACCAAATCCCAAAGATTCAACAGTTGCATAATAAGTTTCTATAACAAATTTTATGTACAAATTCTGCAGTAACTCAATATTTTGCTACTTACCTTTCTTGAAGATATGCTTAATTTTTTTGCTATTAAAATTTCCGCTGCATCATCTTCTGTAGCGAAATTATTCTCCTTCCAAATACATACAATTTTAAAACAATATTTTAAAAATATTTGATAATTTTTAATTTTTTACACATAATTTTATTTTTCCAATACGAAATCACAGAATCTGAAAACCGGATAGGCAATACACGATTTAGTGTGAAATGAAAAAATAAGTTTCCACCTATTTTTTATGTCTGCAATATTAAAAGAAATTATTAAATCCATCTTATTTTTCATTACTCATCATTCAACAATTGAGACAATTTTCTTCATTATTCGTACTTGACTTTAAACAACAAATAAAATTTAAACATTTTTCTTTACATTTTGTGAATAGAAATGTTTAAACGCTTCCACGTAATCTCATCTTTTCCAACATCTATGGGAAATTCCATCAAATATATGTATGTATGTATTGCAACCCATTAAAATAGTGTCTTCAATATGAACAAGTAGGAATGTTGGCCTAATCTATATACCCACAATCTGTAACATTTTGTGCATCTTAATTTAAAATGAAAATTATATTAGAAATTATAAAATTGGGAGTGGGCGGTAAAGTAGGCTTATAACGTTCATTTTTATACTTTGAAGTATACATATGTATTTTTTTACAAGAGATATCGGCGGAAATATATGAAGAGGAGTTACGACGGACAAATATTTTTATACCTTAAATCACCATAGATGGTTAGGGTATTATGTATTTTTGCTGATGTTTGTAACGTATAAAAAAAGCTATCCAACAACCGACTCAGAATTAATTTTTGACTGTCCATGTAAACTTTGTGTAAAAAGTACAGGTCACAATTTTAAAGATAATTCATTGAAACTGAAATTGGTTATTATCGGTCCATTATTTCACCTAGCCCCCATACAAATGTCCCCCCGGAATAAATACCTCAAAAGTAAGTATATTTTAATAAAATTCAAAGCAAATGTAAAGAAGTTCTGTACAAGTGTCAATCTTTGTACCAAATTTTATGAAGAGCAGTCTATAATTGACCACAGCTTCCATATAAACCTCTCTTCCGAAAATGACTTTAACGTACATAAATCCCATTCGAATGTTAGCATGAAAATCCGAATTTTTATGCTCGTACACAATGGTGTGGTGTTATCTCGACCGACTATATGATACCCTTGTTCTTTCTTTCGTTTTTCGTTTCTATACATATATATATATATATATATATATATATATATATATATATACATTTCTAGTTACACTTCAGAAATTTATATTTGCAGTTTAGAAAATTCTAATTGTAATTTAGAAATTTCCATTTGTATTTCAAAATTTTCCAATTGTATTTCAGAATTATAAATTTCTGAAATAAAAATGGAAATTTCCGAAATGCAATTAGAAAATATTGAATTACAAATGGAAATTTCTAAATTACATTTAGAATTTTCTAAACTGCGAATAGAAAATTCTGAACAACAAATAGAAATTTCTGAAATGTAATTAAAAACTTCTAAAGTATAATTAGAAATTTCTGAAATATAATTAGAAATTTCAGAAATATAATTAGAAATTTTTAAAAAATAAATGGAATTTCTAAAATATAAATAGAAATTTCTGAAATGCAACTGAAAATGGTGTAGTAATTGGCCCATAACTTTTTTGTTTATGAATCGATTTTGCCCACATTCATTAAATTCTTTGTAAAGCAAATATTTCAGTAAAATTTCGTCCCCCTCATGGTCCGCCCCGAGCCCTATCTTGCATTCCATTCCTCCGAATATATATACTTTATGGGGCCTTTTATGAATATTTCGTTACGTTACAAATGGAATGACAAATACAATATACCCCACATCGTTTTTGATGGTAGGTATAAAAATACTACAATCCATAGTAAAAAATAAATATTTCAAGAGATATGTGAATATACATCAAACTAATAATAATAATAATAAATAACAGTCAAATACCTACCTAATTAAATCAAAAGTTTACACAAATTTTTTTATACATATGTAAATCCGTATATTTACAGAATAAATGGACTGAAATACAAATAAAATATATCAAGTTTATATTAATAACTACAAATAATGTATTATTTTAGTGGAGCTTTTGGGAATAACTTAAGCAGCTATTTGATAATGATTTTAAAATTTTTCCTAAGCACTAAACTACGAATAAGAAAAACTATTTTACTTAAAAAATTTTAGTCTTACACCATGGGTATTTTTTTTTTTTAACATCGGATTGCTTAATTTGCTAGTTTAAAAGATTTAAAGCTTGTTGCTCTTTTCTATACTGCTATTTTAAAAATATTTTTAATTGAATAATGAATTAGAAATAATAACACAATTTTTTTTATTAATTTCTTTTAAAATGTTTAATTGTTTTATTTACTTATATTGAAACTTTTTCTAAATAATGAATAGTAAAGTAAAACATTGATTTATATATTTTAATTTAAAATTATTACACTTTTTTATTTCTTAAAAAAATAAATATAAAACTACATGTTTTCTTTATTTATAAATATTATATTTATTATTATAAATATAATTTTTTGACTAATTCTTGGCGATATTATCGAATTTTAACGGCATTTCTTGAATAAATCAACGTTAAGTATTTAAATTTTACCTTCATGCTATTATTACGGCACATACAATTGATTTAAATATCCAAGATTAAATAAATTTGAAATATTATTACATGACCTAAAACGAAAATAAAAAATGCATTTTAGATAAAATTTACAAAATTTATTTTAGATTCATAAGGAATTGTTTATACGTTCTAACATTCAAAATTATAATACATATAAAATTAATTGAATTTGTATGAATTACAAGTACAAACCAAGTGTGCTTCGCTATCTCCATCGTATTGAAGTAAATGTATCGAAATAAAATTGAAAGTTAAGTGTAGGAATATTAAAATAGAAATTTGTCCACCTTTCTTCTAGTGAGATATCAATTACTCTAGTTCCCTATATAGGTATGCGATAATTACTTTGTTTGTGGGCCCTCTCCTAAACCTAAATATACTTTTTCCTGGTTTCTGAGGTTATTAGACCCAAATTAAGATTTTTGCCAAAACTAAAAACCAAAAACCAGCATGTGAAAAAGTTTAAATATACGTTATATACGTATAAATTATATACGTTATAAATTTGTTAGTATTTGTCTTGCTAAAATATTAAGAAAGTTAATATTATTAAGAAAAACTAATGTAAAAAATGATGTTGAGATAAATTAAAACAAATCTTTATAAAATATATGTGTTTACAAATTTACAAAAAAGGATTTATTTATTTTTATTTAGCTATCGTTTGATGTATATATCATTAATATTGAAGCCACCGTGTAACATGTTTCTGTTTCAGTCGGCGTAGGAAGGTTAAATTTAGGATAGATATTATATATGTAGATAGATATGTATATATACTATTAGATAAACTGAAATGTGCTATACCTTTTGGCATACAATGTTGCACCACTCTACTGAAGCTATAAACAATTTAATATCGTTAAAACTTACCTTTGAATCACCCCGATGGAGTTTTTATTTTAAGGAGATTTACGAAACTTGTTTCAAAAATATTTGAGTAATATCAATATCTTAGCAAATACTTTCTTATTTGATTTTAGTTCGAGAAAATGAGGGTTTCACCTCGAAATTTTTGAAGGCAAGCGAATTTTGGCATATAGCTTAGTCTTGACGTCTTATATATACTATTTATTAAAAGTCACTGTTAATCACGTGTACGCTATGCGTGTCATTTGCGGTTACAGGTCCCAAAAATCGTTTTTGCATATATTTCGCTTTTTATGCATCGTACATGTTTTAATGCCATCACAACATTTATAAAATATAACATTTCCAACACTTTTGTTAAAGTACATTTTCATGTACCATCATTAGTTTTGGAGTTATATCATATCTAATGTGCGATTTAATATTTCTTAGTATCCTGTATATTTCAAGATTTTGAATTGCAAATTGAAAAGACTTTGGGCACATAAGTTGGCTAGTAAGACAACTGTCCCTACAAGTTTTAGTTCTCGCATTTATTTAATCATGTGCCCGAAGTCTTTTTAGTTTGCGATTGTAATTTTAACCTGTAGCCTCATTGAAAAATTTACACTTACGGACACCCTAACATGGATCAGAAAGAGAGTTCTTATTATCCTTACAATTTTACTATATCGTCCTGAAATATAGAGGATACTAAAAACATTAAATCTAAAATGCGATGTAACTCCAAAACTGATGATACATAAAAATGTACTTCAGCAAAATTTTGGGAAATTTTATACTCTATAAATGTTGTAATGGCATCAAATAAGCGAGATATATGCAAAAAACTGATTTTTATGACCTTTAACGGCGAATAATTCGCATAGCGTATACGTATTTATCGGTAACTTTTAACAGTATGTATAAGACACTAAAACGAAGGTATATATGAGAGAAAATATATGAACAAATTCGCTTCCCTCCATAAAATTTTAAGGTTGAAACTTTTTTCGTCTAATTTTCCTGTAGTATTTCTGATATCTTTATTTTTTTGTTACAAATAAATACGAAATTGATTTATGGTACAAAATCAAAAAGTCCGGAAAATTGCGATACCTATGAATAACGAATCGTAGTTCTGTTGATGGTGGCACAACTGATACTTTTTTTATTTTTCTATTTTAAGATTTTCAGTTAAGCAATTCGATGTATGCCTTCATTGGTTAGTTCCTAAAGTCAATGTTTCTTATAAACAAATTTGGGGACGAAAGGGTTAGATATGCGATAATTAATATCTGTGGGAAGAAGGAAAAAGGTATCATTTTATGTAACATTTACTGTAAAGTGTTTCAATAATTTTAGGCGCACTCAATGAACAGGAAAAGAAAAAACTTTGTTTCTGAATATATATATATATATATATATATATATATATATATATATTGGCGCGTGAAATGTCAAATCTGGTAAATGTATGTATGTAAGTGGATCTGGGTAACAAAGTACATAGCTTCCCAAAATCTAAACAATATAATTTTAATCCGATCGCTTTCGATTTATTTTTTTAACAACAAAATTGTTGTTGGAATTAGAATTTTTTTCATGTAAACATTTTTAGGAGATATTTGTACTTCACAGGTATCTTTCATATTATTTTTTGACGAAATAACTTAATTTTATTTTTTAATTTTTTAATTAAAACTATTAATTGAATCAACAAAAACTTGGGAAAAGTTATTTTATACATAATATATCTTTGAAGATAATAAACATTGAAATAAACTGAATAGTAAATTTACCAGGGTTAACATGAGTAGTATAAAATGATCATTATATAAAAACTATGCTTAAATATGGACTTAGAATTTGGAATTATGATTCGTATGTCTATAAAAGTTACTTGGCCTGAATTTTTGACATTTATGTCAGACATTTAAACGTGAAAACTTAAGCCCAAATTACATTAGCACGTAGTCAGCAACCGTATCAGCAAAAAAATCAGCTGTTTATTGACAGAATAACATAGGCAGCGATAATTTACAACTACTATCTTGCTTTATTCTACTTGTTTATTTGAGTCCCTCATTCAGTGTTGCCAGAAAATCTTTGAAGTCTTATGCTAAATTTTCAAAAATAATGTGCTACAATCTGCTAAATCAGAAATCTTTGTGGGACTTTGTAAAATCTAACTATTTTTTTTTTAATGTGCTACCAAGAATGCTATATTTACATATATACCGAACAAATGAAATCCCAAAAATAGGTATTAAAATCAATAGATGAAATATTACTGCTTTTTGCACTATTACAACAACATTAACTGATTTCGAACTATGAAACAAAAGGTACTTATCGAAAGCATTATGCACTATTGGCGAAAAATTTAACAGTTTCTGGGAATATAAGGTAGAAAAACCCTGAAATCTCAAACATATATTAGCCAACGTTTTGCTTATTTGAAATTAATTTTCTCAAATCGTTTCAAATACAAAATAGTTGTATTATATGTAATTTAAAATGAAATTGTGACTTTTTTAAATGTTGTACAAAATGTTTTACTCTTTTAAAATATCTAGCATACTTTTATTGAAATAAAAATTAAAATCTAATCTTCAGAACAATTTGAGTCCGAATATTTTCAAAACTGTTCTAAGCATCAGAATAATTTTTGAACATATTATAGTCAAAATTTTTATTATTGAAAATACGGGTTTTCTTCCAGATAATTGGCTCCTGTGATTAAATTTGGCAGTGGGTTGTCACAATTTTTCGCAAGAACTTTAAAAGAATATTTTTCTATCTACTTTAATTCGAAAAATGGTCAAAACCATCAAAAACTTGAACTTTTGTTATAAAATTTATGCTTTTCAATTATATCTTTCTCTGATTTAGATTTTCAGTAAATTATATAATGAAGTTCTTTTACCACAAAGTTTCTGGTAAAAGAATTTTAAGTCACAGTTTTAAAAGTAAATCGACGCAAGAAATTTTGTTGAAAATTATGCTAGAAATTTGCTTTCAGTAAGTCTATTATGTTAGAAAATATTTAACAGATTTTTTTTTTTTCAAAATAAATATGCAATTTGTAATGCTATTCTGGTAAATCTAGCAGAAAAATTCCAAAATGGCAACAGAGATCTCATCTCTTTGCTCACTCTCTTTTCCTCGCTATCAATGTTAAAGTAACGGCAGTAAATTTAGAAATACTAAATGTAATCAACTCTGCAACCAACAGTATATTCTAAATTATCAGCTAATTGTGGCAGCACACACTGCTACTGACCAGTATTGCCAATTTAGCCTTTTTAAGGCTAAATCTAGTCTTTTTATTTTGTTTTTTTTTTCGTTTTAGCTTCTAGCCATTTTTGATTTTTAAAATTGCCTTAAAAAGGCAAAAATGTTATTATTTCAGCAGCGAAGAAAAAAATTTCTTATTAACTATTACCAATTTTATTTTTACAGAATCATCCATTTAAGCATTTTTGTGCATTTATTCGCATAAAAAATCTATGTTATTTATATGTACCAAAAGTTTTCGCCTACCGCACTTCTTTATACAACTCAAAAATAACAACTAATTTTATGGAGTTACTAAATTGATTATTGTAATTATTTTTCATTAACCATAGAAACTATTTATAAACATAAATTTATTTATTTATAATTTCATTTATTTTTTATTTAAAATTCTTATAAAAGCGAAAAATTACCAACAAATTTAAATTTGAATTATAATTTAAAAATAACGAAAAATCACCCAAAACATTAAGTAGTTTTTCATATAAAATATAACAAAATTTGTTTGGGCGATTTTATTACAATATTTCAAAAAATATATCAAAAACTTATGATAATGTGAAAAAATAAGTTTTTAAAATAAAGAAAAACTCTAAAAATTTTTCTGACCTTATTTTTTTGGAAGATTTAAAATTTAATTTAGCCTCTTTTTTCTCACTTGCTGGCACCACTACTGCTGACTACGGGCTAATGCAATTTGGACTTTAATCATTATTCAAAAAAGAAAAACTGTAAACTTATTCATGCACAACATTTAAACATTTTAAACACTTTTATTAACATATTTTTTTTTTAATTAAATCCAACAATAAATTTTAATTTATAACTTAATTTAAATTTTTGCATTTACATACGTATAGAAACTAAATTAAAGGATTAGTAATTAAAATGTCAGTATTTTTACGGTTTGTTTTTTCTTTTCTCTACTGATGAATTTCCACTGTAAAATAACACAAATGAACTTACACAATCTCATACATTAAAAATTGAGAATTAAATTTATATGTATTCATTCATTCATTCCTTTATTCGTTCATTCATTTATTTAATGTTTTGGGCATTTAAAATTAATTGCTCATAAATAACAAATTAAACACTTTGCATCAGCCACACTTTGTTTAATAACTCTCAAACGCAAGAGGAGACTTGACACCTTTTAAACCAAAAGCCATTCGCTCATTCACCTAAACACTTGTACTTTTTTATGGATTTATTTATGGTGAATACTGTAAATTATGTGCATATATATATATATATATGAGGGAAAATCACTCAAAAAATGGAGACGTAATGTCACAAAGTCACAAATTTAATAAAGCACAAGTTATATTTATACTCGTACAAATCAAAAATAAACAAATAATAAAAATATCAACAATTTCACACAAACATACTAAATATTTTATTACAACTTCAAGCTTCAAATTGACAAAAATAATAACAAAAAAATACTACGGTAACAACAACAACAAGAATAAAAGTTATACATACTTAAATAGGTACAACAACAACAACAATAATAATAACAAGAGACATACGTTAAAGTATCATTAAAAGATAATAATCGTTATATTACTAATAATAAAAAATATAACAAAAACAAAAACTGAGTGAATAACTGATTTGTCTGTCCGCCCATCTGTACAAATGTCTGTGAATCAGTTTATGTGGTTGAACAATTTAAATGTTTTTATATTGTCTTTTCGTATAATAAATATACATAAGTATGGATGAATGAATGAATGAATGAATGCAACATCACATTTAATTCACTTTCTGCTTATATATGCAGAATACTATTATTCAATGTGCAACATGTAGCAATAACAGCAGCAGCATTAGCAACACAGCAACAGTAGCTGTCAGTAGTAGTCTTTTTTCTCAGTTTTCTCAATTTTGATACGTAATATTTAAGTACGTGAAAATATCATAAAATTAACAATAAAATAATATTACTTACTATTCGCACTCGTTCTTGTTCGTATAGTTTTGAGGTCACCAGTGTCAGGGTTACTTTTTTACGACTTTTTTTTAATGACTTTTTATTCGATTGTCGCTGAACTTGTATGTTTGTTTATCTGTCTGATTGTTGGTTGTATCATGTATAAATTTATTTACAATTCAACTATAATTTCATACCAAGAAAATAGTTTTGGACCTTTTTCATTTTTAGTCATTTATATTTCTATGTAAAAGAGCGTTAGAATCTTCTCTAGAGTATAATGTTGTCAACTTTTAAAATCCATAAAAATACGATATACCCAAAAAAGTGAGTGGATAAAAAGCGAAGAGAGTAATAAGAAATAATGATAAAAGTAGATTGTATAATCACAAAAGTAACAAATGCATAGAGATACAACAACTACAACTACAACTAGGAAAAAAAATAACAAACAAATTATACAAACGGAAGAAGTCACAAAAACTCATTTGTTTTTAGGTGGCATATGAACATAACAACAACAGACACTGAAGAGATCTTCCTATTAAAAATACTTTTAAATCATTTGCTATCCTTATGAAAATGTTAGATTTGTAGAAATTAGCTTCTGTTTGAAAAATAATAAAAATAAAAATTGTATTGAAATTTAGTTTAAAGTAAAAAACCAAAAATCAACAACAACAAACAAACAATAAATATAATTGTAATAAAATTAACAACAAAAGCATCATTAATGTGTAAATCAATAATGGTGGTAATGATGATGACGATATTGAAGACGATGATGATTTTATGACTGTGATAAAATACGACAACATAAACGGTTTGTAATGGCTGGTTGCGTTTAAGAGGTGTGGGAAAAATTTCATTAAATGGCATTAAAATAAATATGTATAAAGAAAATTACATATAATAAACTATCCTTTAAATAATATTTTAGTTATTAAATTTAGTTAGCAAATTTAGAAAACAATTTAAATTGAAAGAATTTTAAATAAAACATCAGGCCAAAAATAAACTGAAAAATAGCTGAAAAAGTAATGATTTTTAAATAGTTTCGTATTAAAATAGTTCTGCAGAAGTAATTATTTTAACACATTGTTGTCATTGGTAGAATGTTATTTTTTATGTCTCTTATTCACTTCTTTAAAGTCTCTTAAAATTATGGTTATATAGTTTTTTATTAAAAATTGCATTTTCACTTTATTAACCTTTATACGAATTTAAAATCTGGAATTAAAAAAATTCTTAGCAATAGGATCTGAGATTTTTGGTAGTTTCCTAAAAATAGATACTAAACAGCTTTAAATACTAACAGTGTTTAAAAAATTTCGTACAGAATCCCCAGACCACAAAAACAAGGTTGTACTCGTAGTAACAATAACACTTGTATGCAAAAAAAATTTATTTTGTCCTCCTTCAAAAAGAGATATGTGGACTAGATGAAATTTGACGATTATATGTAGGTTCTTAACTGTGAATAAAATCAAGATTTGTGCTTCAATTTTTGTGATATGTAATCTTTTTTTCGTAACTTTATCAGCTTTATGGCAAAAATAGAAAACATTAATATTTTTGACGTTTTCACCCTTTAGAAGAACTTTTAGGAAATTTTCAAGAAAAAATAACTCCGATTTATGTAGAGAGGATTGAAGACATTTTTATTGCGCATCTTTCTGTGTATAATTTATATAAATCGTATCCACCGTTCTTGAGTTGTGATGAAATATACTCGTGTAATGGCCTATTTAAAGGCGAAATATTAGATACGCCCATAAAAAAAATCCAGACCTGATGGAAAAAAACGAGAATATATTCCTATATGGTACATCAATATCCATATAGTCCAATTATTCATCTTTAAGGGAGGATTTTTTTTGCCGTCCAGTGTAATCTAAGAGCAACATATTGTAATTGGATTATATGGTTACCGTAAAATTGTTATGGTCATAAATAATAAGCACCGTCATGATAATGTTTTCATATTACATTTAAAAGTTTTATCATATAATGATACGATTTTATCATATTATATTATTGGGGTTTATTATATATATTATATAGTATTATTTTTTCAATAATTAATTACTTTTCATGAATTATTTATTCGTTTCACTGTATGTTGTGCAAGAGAATGTAAAAACATGATTTTATTAATTAAATTATTTAATAAGTAGTTCATTAGTATCTTATATAACCAAATCTTGTTTACTAATATTTACTCATATATAAACCAAACCAGAATTATAACAACGTTGTTTTACTAAACCAAAACACTTAGTATAAATAGTTGGGTTAAACATAATATAGCTAAAAAATAAACATTTGAAACAAAATATGTTTAGAAAACATAAAATGATGATTTTTTTCAGTTATGACTTGACTACTTGTAAAAACTTCATGTATTATTTTTGTTTGTAACATTTTAGAGTTATAGTGGATATTATAACTTCTTTTTGGTAAATATAAATATTGGGTTATCCATAATATAATAAAAGTTAAATGTAAGCATTATAATCATGAATACAAAATTATTGAAATTAACTAAAATATTTTTACCCCCCTTTTTGCAAACATAATATTGTTTTCTCTGAGAGTTGGGTTAAACATAATATAGCTAAAAAATAAACATTTGAAACAAAATATGTTTAGAAAACATAAAATGATGATCTTTTTCAGTTATGACTTGACTACTTGTAAAAACTTCATGTATTATTTTTGTTTGTAACATTTTAGAGTTATAGTGGATATTATAACTTCTTTTTGGTAAATATAAATATTGGGTTATCCATAATATAATAAAAGTTAAATGTAAGCATTATAATCATGAATACAAAATTATTGAAATTAACTAAAATATTTTTACCCCCCTTTTTGCAAACATAATATTGTTTTCTCTGAGTATGCACTCGGACTTCATGCACTTCATCTTATACCTTGGAATATTTTCTCAACTGCTTACACAGGGTCAGATGTTACAGTTAAGTGTTCCGTTGTTTTTATAGATGTTCTCGCTATTAATGCTGGAAAAATCAAGGTGCTTATAAACATAAAGCTGAATAATGTAGTTAACATCTCTTTGAAATACTATTTTTAATAAAAGGTTAATACGCATAAATTATCTTTGCTGATTTTTCAAGGAACCAATCAACCAAGTAAATGTATTGAAAATGTTGCATCCGCTACTGGAACGTTCCATCGTGAGAGCTTTTTATCCAGTGAGATAAGTATAAATAGGTTTAATTTTATGATAACATACTTACTAACACATTACAAACATTCAATACATCATATATTACATTACACAAGTTTAAATGATCGGCAAATAGCTGGCAAAGTCCGACCGTATGATACACTATACCATTACATATTTGGGTTATTGTGAATTTCATGTATTTATTATTTTTTCCATGAATTGTTCATTTATTGACTAAAATTTGTTCTCCCTCAATATGGGCATTAATATAAGATTTAAGTAATATTGAAATTTGACACGTTTAAGTTATTTTCAATTTATAGGGGTGATTTTTGGTGTTTGATGTGTATTTTCTGAATTTTGAAAAAATACGGACTTATTTAAAGCGTTTATAAGGGTTGGAATCCTACTCCCGTAAATCATTTGAATGGAGGCTAAGTCTACTACTTACCGATATCACCAACTTTTATAATTTTATCAAAATATGGATATATTTTCAAAATTTCTACATGTACTTTTTTCGCTCAGAAAGCAATTCTGAATAGATTGGTATACTTAAAGGTGTAACTAAGATTTCTATTCATTACATACAAAAAACGCATAATACATTAATTACAAACACCATACGACTCATAATATACTCGTGTACTTTATTTACACAAATTAATATGAAAGATGATTATAGATATAATTTATTCAATTAAAAAAATTAATTAAAAATTATAAATATTATTTTGATTATCATTTTGAAGACTGGAGCAAAATCAAACAAAATTTTAATTAATATAAGCAATTTCATAATTGAAATACATCTTTATTTTTTCTATGTGTTAATAGTTTCTTTTAAATTTTTCTGTGATTGCGATGAACACTTTTCAGGCTTCTTTTTCTTCTTCGTCATTTAATGTTAAATTAAATGATAGCTGTCTTATATATGGTTTTACGAAAATTCGTCTTTCTAATTTTATCCTCACTAAGAGAAGGAAACATTTCATTCAGAATGTTAAAACAATTAACTGTCATTGTTTAGAGCTTTAACAAAATTTTTAACTTTTATACATTAAAGTGTCTCATGAAAAAAGTTGCAAATGTACCGCGCTCAACAAATAGAGATTGGTATATTCTAGTATGATACCTAAAATATTATGTTTTTATTTCCTTAAACCGGACCAGCTCTAAAAATACGGATTACTTTCAATATCACTATTAAAATTTTCGTTATAAGAATATTAACTTCAAAATATAATATATACTAATACCTGTAATATCCATTCAAATAATTTTTACACCTTCTTTCATTCGCGGAATATATAATTTTATTAACTCTTTTGTTATATTTTCTTTATTTAAACATGTAATTTTATATATTTTGAAATTTTTTTCAACGTATATTGGGTTTTGAAAGGTCTATCCTGATACTATTTATTGAAGATTATTGGTAATTAACCCTTTGACAGCAAAAGGGTAAATTTTATACATTTGGTTCACAAAAGGTTAAATCAACAATTTTTGCAAATAAGTTGTATGGAGGCATTCATTGCACTTAATTATCTATTAATTTATGAAAAATTAATAATTGCATTCGTTGTTGATCTAAAACCATTTTGTTAGAGGTATTTTAGAAATGATCTATTCATGAAAGCGAAATAACTCTACCAAATATTATAGGAATTAATTTATGATATATCAGTCTCTAATTATAGGGGGGTACATTTTTTGTTCTCATACAAGTCGAAGTATTTTATTATAGATATATTCCCTTTCAGGGCGATTTTAATACAATATTAATATAATTAATAGTTAGCCCAAAAAATTTGTCTACTTAGAACCCGACCATAACTCCCTTTTATATTTTTTTAATAATAGTTCTCTCTTACTCTATCACGCAATAAGTGTCCCGAGAAATATCTTTTTTGAGATTCTGATGTAAAAAGATGACTCAAACGATGCGCCTTGATGAGCAGAATAAAGAAAAGATATAAAAAAATTAAACCAAAAGAAGATTTCGAAATAAAATTTAAAAAATTTTAATATAAGAATGCGATTAATCAAATAACTCGAAAATGGTATTTTTAAATTAATTGAACAATCGAGTAAATCTTTTAAATTACTCGAGTTACTCAAATAAATGATGCCTTAAAATTTTGCTCTTCTTTTAATGTTTTAAAAAAATAGAACGAGTACTCTAAATTAATTTATTAAAATTAATTTAGTAAAACATTATTTAAAAAAACACCGCAAATACATCTACATTAATAGAAATCACTTAATTTTCAAGGAAGGCTTAAATAGCCTTCTGAAACATTATTTCAGAAATAATATGTAATTAAAATCTGAAAAAGAAAAATACTTTTTTACTTTTATAAATCTATTGTTTTACTTTATTTACTTAATTCTTTGATACTTAAATCAATAGGCCTAGGGGATCACCTAAACTTGTCAATACTCGAATATCATTGTCTCTAAAACGGGTAAATTAAAATCTAATAAGGCAAATTATGAATTCAAACAAAATTCTTAATTATTTTAGTTTAAAATTTTCCAATTTGTTGCTTTTTTAAATATAAGAAAATTGCTCCTTTATCTCCTACAAACCCAAATTATAGATAACAAATGATTTAAATATTACATTATAATTTTTTCTTTTCACTTGGCGGTAAACTAAAACCTTTAGATTTAGAACATTCTATAAAAATGTTGCAACAAAATTAAAAAAAAAAAAAAACATTAAAACATCATTAAAAATAGTTAAGTAAGGAAATGTCTGAAATATTTTGTAATGTACTTGCGGACACAATAGTATAGGTTAGGAAGCGCTTTCTGGACAATTTACAATTACAATAATTGTAATTGAAAATTTTCAATTACGATAGCATGTAATCGAAAATAGTAGTATTTAATTACATTTTAGACCCTTTAAAATCAAATCTTATTGAAATGTTATTAAGAAAATTCAATATACGATTTCTATTTGCAGCAATTTTGTATATTTTTAATGCAAAAAACTTTTTTTGTAACCTATATCCGATTTTAACACGCGTAGCGTACACGTGATTGTTGGTGGATTTTAATATTATCTGTAAGACACACGTACAAAACTACATGTAAAAATTCGCTTCCTTCCATCATATTCCAACATTTAATCATTTTTTTTTTTCTAATTTTCCCGGACTAATAAACATATGAAACAAAATATCAAAGAGCGGCAAATTAGGTGTTTCATTGATGCAATAAATAATAAATTTTAATATTTTTAAAAATTTGATTTGATTTTTGAGTTTATGTGTTACAAATTTTATCGTAATACCATATTTCCTTATACTTCAGCATTACTATAAGCTCAACTTATTGTGTATCAAGGTGAAATTTTTTTCCGCACTAATTTAAAATGTTTTGTAATTTTCGTGATCTATTATGACCACTTTATTAGATAGTTCCAAAACAAAGTCAATTAAAAATTTTTATATGTAGAAACATAATTTGCACTCATTAGCAATCACAGTTATGAATTTACAGATGTCAAAGATGAATATAAAGAACATTTCAGTGGATCAAACTAGATCACCTCAAAAACAGACATTGTGTTTTAATCGATCTTTCGATACAATCTTTATTCGAATCCTTGTTTTGTTTGTTTGTGGCAATGTTTACACAAGTTTTATTAGCGTTAAAATGATTGGTCAATAAAAGAAAAATCTTTACAAAAGTCTGCCTTATATTAAGGTTGACATGGAATGGGATTTTAAGTTATTTAAACAGGGACTTTATTGGAAGTATTTCATTTTCATTAGATATCGGTCAAGTACTAATAGTACATATAATAGTGCTATAGTCGGTCAAGCCCCACAAAAGCGATTTTCTAGTAGGTTCTTATATGGAACCTGGGGTCAATTGTGGATCGATTCTTGAGAAATTTAGAAATCTAATATATATAATTATAAAATATGTTTGAGACAAATATTATATTGATACATTTAAGAGGAATTTCAAAAAATTTTTCAAGTATTAGTAAACATATTTTCAATTTTTTTATTCTGTCACGAACGTCGATTTGGGGTTTTGTTAAGAAATATTTATGCATGTAAAGTATGTTCGCGTTAATCATATTTATCAATGCGCGCAAAAGTTATAACGGTTTAAAGATGAAACTTAAAAAAAAGAAAATAAATAGAGGTATTGCTTCATCGCAACCACAAATAAAGCAGAATAAATAAAGTGCTATTAGCATATGTCAAACCTAATACTGTAGCTTTTGTATTTATAAAAGTACACTGAAGAGCAGTATTGAGAAAAAAGGGACTAAAATTAACTTTAAAAAAGTCCAAAAAAAGACAAATGTCTTAAAACCTAAAGCGAGAAAAAAGTTAGCATTTTTTTAGTTTTAAAACTTATTATTTTTCACGTTCTCATTAGTTTTAGATATTTTTTAAGATATTGTAATAAATTTATAAATACCGTGTTTTATTTATAAATAAATATAAACGGCTAATGGTGGCACAGAAATTAATTTCATTGGCCAAAAGTCCAATATTTTGTTAACAACGATTTCCAAAATTTTAATGCCATTCAATAGTAAACATATTGGAACTAAGGAGGCCAAAAAGGTATATCAAAATATTGATAATTGTGGGCGTGTCATGCTGTTAAAGACAAATAGTTTATTTTATTGTATAAAAAATGTGATTTTTGTAGATTTGATCAGAAGTAAATTAGCATTACTTGTAAACTATTATCGATAATTGGATAATAGTCTTTAGGAAATGGTATTATGCATCACTGTACCGTTTATACGTGCTATGTTACTTAATGTTTTCCCAGGTATTATATTTTAGTCAAATTTGAATTTTAGTGGTTGAATATGGGTTGATTATAGATCAACCAAAACAAGGATCAGGTAATACGAATAATGGGAACACAGCAAATAGTTTCTTTTCAGATCCTGAAAGAGCAGCTGAAATAACAGGTGTTCATATAAATCTTATTTCAAGATTTAAAACAATTATCGATGTACTTGTGAGCAATGAACAAATTGATGTTAGAAAGTTTGATGATTATGCGAAGGAAACTGCACGAATATATGCAAGCAAATATTCATGGATAGATATGCCTGCAACAGTTCACAAAATCCTTTATCATGAAGAAGATGTCATTAGTACCCAGGAAAAACGAATAAGGATTACAGATTTTATAAAGAGCACAATATGAAGATCTATTTAATATATTAATGGCAACGTCAGATCCACTCGTCTCTAGCATTCGAAGTCAACGGAAAGTATAATGTCGCGACATAGGTGAAGGAGCTAGATGACAAAAATATTATAGAACTTAATATGGAATATTTGCGGGCTATTTTCCAACCGAATAGATAAAAATTATAAATTTATTTTATTGTTATTTAAATGACAAATAAAATATACATTAAAGAACTTTCAGTTATTATAAAAAATAAAAATTTTTGTTCTTAATGTTATTTAAATATAAAACAAAATAAACATTAAAAAATCGTTGCTTTTTTCTCCAAAAACAAACAATTCCAGTGAAATCGGTTCTTTAAGAACTGGTTCTAGTGGAACCTGTTCTAGAATTGATAAACTGGGAACCTGTTCAAAAAATTATCCTGGGTATAATTAAAATGTTTTTATCTGCTTATAACTTTTTTTATAAGTAAAGCTGATTGAAAAAACAAAAAATCCGCATTTTCATACTAAATGCTATAGAAAAAATTAAAAGTTCAAATTTAGCCTTAAATTTCTCACTCAACAACTGCTGAACCGATTTTAATGAAATTAAAACTGGAGAAAAATTCTAGAAAATATCGCTTGATCAAAATTCTATCGATACAAGAGTTACAGAGTTTTGGACGTTTTTCATCGTTTTCATTCTTAGCCACTGTGTGGCTGCCAGTAAAATGTCCCAATGAAAAATCATTCAAAAAATTCGAGTTATGTTTCATAAAAAAAACTACTTAAAGTTAATATTAAAAAATGGTTAATATATTAAAAAATGGTTATAATAATCTATTTATTAAGTCCATAAAATTATTTAGAGAATAAAGTGCAGCAGGCGAAAATTTTTGTTAATTAATAATCTCGGTTCTTATGCGAATAAATAAACAAAAACGCTTAAATGGATTATTCTGTAAAAATATCATTAGTAACAGTAAATAACGTATTTTCTTCGTTGTTGAAATACTAACATTTTAGCCTTTTTAAGGCAATTTTAAGAACGAAAAAAGGCTAAAAGCAAAGTAATAAGGCTAGATTTAGCCTTAAAAGGCTAAACTGTTGAAAAGAAACATTTTTAATTTTTTTTTTTTTGCACAATTTCGTAAATAGCAAAAAGTATTTATAGGTTGAAAATCTCTAAGAATAGTGTGTAATAATAGATATTAAGATATTTTTGCTGAAAAAATCAAATAAAGAGCGGTATGGTTTGAAAATTATATTCGTTTAAACATAACTACTCATGATAATCTTCCTGACAAAAAGTGCGATTTTAGTTTTTCTTTTAATAAATTTTCGGAAAATTTTAAATTTTTTTTGAAAATTATTTAAATTCATTTTGTATGGCTTTTCTCCATCGGGTCAAATAAACTTTTAAATGGACTTCAAAAGTTACAAAGGACATACAATTTTTACATAAATCAGTAATATATTTCTGAAAAGTATGTGACCCCAATGTGGGTTTTTGATACCCCAAGGTGAAAATCTCTGTAATGCAATAAAATTATTTAATTAAGTATTGCAGAATAAAAATTTATGAAAAAGATAAAATATAAGAGGTTATTTGAAATAATGGAAAAAATTAGTATGCAGTTTTACTTTATATTTTTACTTTGTCTCTAGTTTCATTTGTATGTCAGTTTTTTCATGTGTGAAAAATGCTGTTGTAGGATGTTATATGTTAATTTCGAATTCAATATTCGAAATGTATGAAATTAAATACTTCAGTTACGAAAGTATAATAAAAAAATTTCATTAAAATTTGTATGTTTCTCGAATTTAAATATACTTCAAAGTTATTTCATTGGGAAGTTCTTATTTTTAGAAATTATTCAGTTCGCATAAATTTAAACATTAAGCTGAAATATTTGTAAATCATATAAAAGCACTTCAATCTTTATTTTAGTGGAGTATATTTGCTAAAAAAATCATTAAAATATAATAATTATAGAAAGTAATTAATAAAGTCAATTACTAGATTAAACTGAAGAGCATTTAACCACCAAAATGAATGTTTTTATGGTTTGGTACTTTTCATTTTTTTAAAGTTCGGAGTGTTTTTGAATTTCCTGTTAAATACGAATTACCAGATCATTAAAATTATTCCAAATGAAATTAATCGTTATTCAAAACTTATGACAATTACAAACACTTTTTGTAAAGAAATCTCAAGATATACAATAATTTATTTTTTAGTACAATGACTGTCTACCAAGAGTGCCTAAGAAAACGTATTCGACATAAATAAAAAAAATCCTTTACGACAAATACACACCATTCACCCCATAATCCTGTGGTAGCAGACAACAATCAAACAAAGAATCAAATAAAACAAAAAAACATTTAAAAAAACTTACACATACAAAAAAGGAGAAAACGAAAATAGTTAAGGGAATCATGTGAAAATCCTTCAATTCCCATTTACTATACGACCGTCAATCGATATTTTAAAACCTTAACGTGCCATAATGATGCTTCATATTGCGCATATTTCCAATTCATTCCCATTCGGATGTGCTCAGCAAGAAAATCCTTTTAAAATGTTTATGATAAAAAGGAATGCGGCGTCCCCGGAATGAGATCTGTCTCAATAAAAACAAAACATAAAAATTCAACACCGAAAACAAAGAAAAAAACAATTTCAAGAAAAACAAAATCAAAAAACACAAAAATTATTAGTAAACAAATCCCTGAGATACAAGAGCGTACTTTTAGTCAAAATGAGTAAATTAAAATAAAATCCACTCATTTAATGCTCGTAATGAGTAAAAGAGTTTTTGAGCACGTGAATAAAAAATTGTGTATTATTTACAACGATAGTGTTGCCGAGTGTGCCGGCATTTCATTACGTAGTGTCTATATTAGTTATTTTTTTATTAAGACAAACGTCAAAATTAATGCGAATTTATGGAAGATGGCAACAAAATGTGTGGGATAGGATTTTGTTCCGCTACAATACTTTTTATTGTACATTGGAGAACAAATTCTTTTTTAATAATTTATTATGTGTATATTCACTACAATGCAACTTTACAGTATTTTACTCATAAAAAGAACAAAATTATAATATTTTTATCGATTTTGCAAAAAGAAATATTGAACTTTTTTCGCATGATGTACTAAAATGAGGTTTTATGGACCAATATTTTTGCGAAAAAAAACTTTTTAATATTTTTTTCAGAACAAGCTCTAAATTACGAATTATTTGATACCAATTTTGAGACAAAAATCAAAACTTTTTTTAGACAAATTGTTATAGACCCGTGACTTTTAATCGCTAGTAGGGAACTGAAGATCAATTTTATTTTTTTCCGTATTAAGCTTAATAATCCTACAATTTTTTTCTACGGGAAACTAAAGTTCATACTAATATTTATGTGGGATTTATGAACTTTACCCGGAAGGAAGCCTTAAATATAAGCTATGGTAAATTATGGGAAAATCCATATAAAATTTGCCTCTATGGTTTCTATTTATATAAAACTTATTTGTATTAATATTAACATTAAGGATTAAAGCATGTAAAAAAACTGACATTTTTAGAAAATCGGGTTTCGGTTTAACCGTAAATTCTCTTTTTAGAAAAAAAGTTGACCGGTTTTGGACACCCGGTTAACCGCGTTTCAGTCACTTAATTTTCTTTTTTTAACAAGAAAATATTATTTTCTTGTATTTTTTTAAAACAAAAGACTAAATTTATTCGTGCATATAAGTTTTACTCTGAAAAATAATAAATTTTGGTTTGCATTATTAAATATTTTTTATTTATATTATTTAATTACCTTTTCTATGTTTCATTCCTGGGAGAAAACAAAAATTTTTGAACATCCGACGAATCTCACCATCTCCGATCTCGACGAAATTCGGTATACGCACTCACTACATCAATACAAAGTTTAAAGTTCTTTAAAATTTTCAATTTCGTTGTAGTTTAGTTAATACCTCGGGTTCAAAGTTCACTTTTTTCAGATTTTTTTTTTAAATACATAAAATTTAAATCCATATATCTTCGGACCTATTTGTCCGATTTAAAAAATATTTGGCTTAAATAGATAACCAGTAAATCTTCTTTTTAGTAATTTAGTAATAATTTTATATTTTTAATGCATTTCTATTTTGTATATCAGAATATATAAATATATTGTATATGAGAATATAAAATCAATATCGTACATAATAAATGAGTGTGATCAGCGTTACTGTTGGGTGACTTTAGTCGCCAATTGGCTCTTTTTCAATCACACGATTTTGGACCCTTTATTAAATGTCCACTTTTTAAGATTGTGCTAAATGACGAGAAACTATGTTGTTTGAATTATTTGATTTATTATATTAATTCCAACTAAGAAATTAATTAGTTGGGGATTGTTTCACAATATAGCGAAGAATTTATAGATAAACTGAAGCTAATGATGAAGTTTATGAACAACTATTTAAAACATCAAATGTCGAATTTTTTTTCGACCTGAAAATTAATAATTTATTTCAATTTAGTGTTTATATTTTTTGTTAGAAAACTCCATATATAAACCCTCATATTTGAAAAAATATTATATGGAAGCATAACAGGGTATAATTATTAGTTTCTTTTTCACATTAAATTATCAAAAAATTGATAAAATTGTATTTAGTAGTTTTTCTTAAAATACAATATGTTTTGTTTTTGCTTTATCAAATAAACAAATTTTAAAAAGTTTTTTAGGTATTAAAGAAGTTGGACCATTTTTTAATCTCATTTTCTGGCGACTTTTTTTATGAAATCCCCTTTTTTGGGCACTTTATAAAATTTTTCAACGGTAATGCTGCTTGGAAAAGCTCAGATATTCTTCATCAATCGAAACAGTCAGTTAGAAATTACCGATTTATTGTTAAAATATTTCCTTTTAGTCGCACTAAAAGTTATTTCTATTATTCCCCAAAGTATTTGTTTATTTTGTAAATTTTTTTAAATTAATAAAACAGATTCGCTAATAACAAGCAGAATTTTAAAAGCCTGTTCACATTTTGAAATTGCTTCGTTCAACAAATTGTTACTGAAAAAATGTGTTTTTTTAACAAAAGGTTAATTTTTACTTTACTTAACTTTATTGAATTTTACTCAGAAAAAGAGTTAAAAAAGAAAAATTACATGGCTAAAAATTAGAAGTTTCAGTAAAAATCACAGATAGCTTATTTAACTTGGGCAATTTTTATTAAATAGTTGAAATACATTGAACTATTCAGTGTCCTTTTCTTTATAACGTTTGTTGTATGTTTATGCATACATTAAAAGTAAAATATATTTATCACTATTAATCATGATGTTGTATATATACCAAATGAGCCCCATCAATCAAATTGCCTCAAACTCCGATCAGTTAGAATGTATTGGCCCTTATTCAACAAATATTTAAGGGATATTAAAAGCTTAGAAGTACAGACATTACAGCAAAAAAGTTGCCGAATACACGCAGAGAAAAAATATAGTTGTGGTGACCATAATCTAAGAGCAATATGTTATGATAAGTAATAAGTAATAATTATTACGATTCCATTTTGTCATATTGCGTCCGATTTTATGGTTTGTTTTTTCATGCTATAATTCTAGTTTTAATATAATTGAACTACACCATTATCTCATACTATCAGATTTTGATTTGATGTTATTATATTAGTATTCTATCATATTATATTTTTATACCACATTGTCATATTATGCCATTCTAAATACATATTATTATTCCATTTTATCATATTATTATCCCATGCTATCATATAATTACCCAATCTTATCATATTATTATTTCATTTTGTCATATTATTATTCCAATTTGTCATATATTAAAAGAAAACATGTTAATAAAAAATTAATTCAGTAAATTTTTTATTGAAAATAATACAGAAAAGTGTTCATCAACCAAAAAACAAAAACATTTACATGTTATTTGTTCATTAATTATATTCATTTCTACCACCATATGTGTTTTAAATACAAGATATGTTTTTTCACTAATCCTTTAATGGTAGTTAATCAATATCGTATGACCGAATCATGTCTATTTACATTTATTTATATATAAACTAAATGAGAATTACAATGAAATTTGAAAACAAACATTAAAAGCAAAATATATTTAAAAACAAAATAAAACACAAAAGTTATGAGTTTTTCCACCAAGTTTGTGAAAAAGATAATAATTATATTTATTTGAAATATTTTATTGTCATGGGAATAATATTAATATGGTTTAAAAACAGAATATGGTTTAAGAACAAGGAAAAGACTTCAAATATTTAATGAGTGTAGAAGTAATGATATTTTTCATATTAATAAAATTTTGTTTCTAGTAAAAATATTTAAAAAACATATAATTTTTGCAGTCAACTATATTAACATTTTAATTGAGTGTAAACATTAAATGACAAAATTTAAACAAAAACATTGTTATCATGAACACAGAGTTATTAAAATTCAAGAAAATTAACAATGAGAACATAATATTGTTGTAGTGATAATGCGGTAACCATGTTTTTTCTCTACTTATAAGTTTTATTAAAACGAAAAAGAATTTATTTAAAATTTAAACATACCAATAGATGGTTCAATTGCTATAATTACTATAAACTGAATTTTATGCACTAGCTTTTTCGTGCTCACTTATAAGTATTTTAATCACAAAATATATTTTATTTTGGAAAGATATATTTCCAAATACCAGAATTATAAAAAATAGTAAATAATTTCTCTAAAGCTATAACTTTAATAAAAACCTTTAATTTTGAAATTATGCATATCAAAATTTATTATTTTTGCAGAGTAAAACTTGCACGCACGCATAAATTTAGGCTATTGTTTAAAAGGCTTACAGAAAAATATTATTTACTTGTTAAAAAATTTATATGACTGAAAACTGTTTAACCGTTTTCTTCAAGAATCCAAACCCGGGCAACCAGTTTTTTAATAAATTAATTTTCGGTTAAACCGAAAACCGGTTTTCTAGAAAAGTCGGTTTTTAGGATACTTTATTTGGCACATATGATAATTGTGATACATGGATCAAGTATATTGAGGTCGGTTATAGTTAGTCCATTATTTTTCCCTTTATTTTAAGGAATATTAATGTAACAGTTATTTAATAAGCAAAATGTTTCAAATAAGAATAACATTTTATTATATATATATATATATATATATATATATATATATATTTATATATATATATATATATATATAATATACCATATGTGGTTCAAATGCAAGTTTCTTATATTGTACAACCAAACCTTGTCTATTTATATTGATTCATATATAAGCTAAATGAGAATTACATTGAAGTTAGAAAATATATATATAGTTAGAAAAAATATATACAGATATATATATATATATATATATATATATATATATATACATATAAAATTTTATAAAAATAACAATAATTTTTATTAATAGATGATTAGATGGAATAATAAAATGGAATCATAATATGAATATGTGGTATAATAATATAAGATCTTAGTTCAATTATATGTAAAACTATAATCATAACATGAAAAAAAAAATCGGATACAAAAGTAGAATCATAATAATTGTTACTTATAAATATGTCTATTTTTGGCTGTTATCATATGTTTCGATCATAATATGTTGCTCTTAGATTATGGTTTCTACAACTATATTTTTTCTCTGCATGAAAACAATATTAAAATCTTATTTAATACAAATAAGTTTCATAGTACTTCATATATTTTGTGAGAATATATACAAGATTAACACTTTTTGTTTATTTTGTTGTCAACTTAAGTTTTGAACCGTAAAACGAAATATTACTTAAGTGTGAGCTTTTATTGAAAAGTTTCTTAACTAAGTTTGCACTTTTTGTAATACGATGTTATTTTTACAATGAAACCTTAACTAACAACACTTACGGCTTTATAATCAGACCTGATAACTGGTTCTAGAGCCACATTGAGCTTCAAACTTGTAAGCTAAAATTCAGTATTTTTTTCTTTTTTTTTTGGCATACAAAACAATATTTCTTGACGACATAATCGTTCAAAACCACGACATACAAAATATGAATTCCGTTTAGATAAAAATACGCAAAATTTATGTATATATAAATCACTTTCATTAATATCCTTTGAGGTTTTAAATTTGCTTTTATGTACTTTAAGGAATATTAATGTAACAGTTATTTAATAAGCATAATTTAATGTAAATATCTTGTATCTTTAATTTTTGCGTAAGTTATTATTATAGCATTATGTTCACAAATTATTATTCTATAATGAATTTAATTTCGGCACATAGCATTGCGGTATTTTTTCTGAGATGGCCACTATTACCCAGCAAAAAAAAAAAAAAACGTGCAAGAGCTCATATCAGCACTTTAAAAGAAGAACTAAGTCCATATTTATTAATTATAAATTTAAAAGTATTTTTATGATCTTTTAAAAAATCTAAAACAATATTTTATTAAAAAATTTATAAACATGGTTTTAAGAGAAGAACTTCAAAAGTAATGAATAAGAACAACCTACCAATGACATCCATGAGTTAAAAAAGAACATCTAAACTTTCTTTTCAGCACTTCCAATGGCAACACAATGTAAAAATCATTACTTTTTCAATTCTTTTTTAGTTCCTTTTTTTGCTGGGTACTGTCGCTGTTGGCCTTGTTACGTTTGCAACAATAAAAAATAAGAAAATGGAATGAAAATTAAATTTGTCATAAATGTACAAAAACAAAAGTGTATGTGTGTAATTAAATTTATATCAAGTCAAACCAAGTTAAGTTCTTCATCATCTCTGTTCATATTATTGTTGTTCTTTTTGTTTTCATTTTATTGCTTTTTAATTGCCTTAATGATGCCACCGTTTTGTAAATCGTAAATTAAATAAGAATGATAAAAATGATAAATCACGTTTCTATAAACAAATTCATTCATTCAAAGACATTGTACAATAATGCACAGATACTAAACAGTAAAATGTTCTAAAGAATAAAAACCAATGAAGAAGGAGTGAATAAAACTCATTAAATTTTTAATTGTTTTCTGTGTTTTGGTAATTAAATCTTGAGAAAAATACTTAAAAAAAAAACAAATGTTTAATTAGCATTTCTTGACTTACCATCTTTATCTCAATCATTATGATCACAATACATCTGATTTATGCCACAAAAATATCTAGAAATAAAATTTATAAAATTAATTCATGAATGTTTTTACACGGAGATGTAAATTGATAAATATATTAATTTAAATTGTTTTATTATATTTACATATTTTAATTAAAAATTACGTTTATTAGTATGTATTTTAATTTGCCAGCTTTGAAGAGAGCTTTAAGTATGAAAGGAGACTTTACCAGACAAATTTAATTCTGAAGATAAATATTATAGTAGCATAGATTATTTAAATTATTTTCCGAACTAAAATACACAGTTATATTTTACAGAATGTTATATATGGGCCATTATCAAACATTTTTAATCTGGCTGAAACTGACTTAAATCCTTAATAAGTTTTGTGGTGATAATATTTTGAACATACGCTTTACAGATCTGAACTCACAAGACTTGAAACTAGTAGAGTGCAAAATTTTAGCGCCATAGGTTTAATTTTGTAAACATGATTACTATACCTTCTGTGTTATTGTGCAGACTTGCCACAGTTAAATACATGGTAGACGAATTTTTATGAATTATACATATTTTGCGCTATATCTCGTTTATGTGCCCGAAATAGTTAACGCAGTAGATAGTTTGGTAGGATAGTTTGGATAGGTTTGGAAAAGAAGAGTGAAAATTTTTAAAAAATTCAGTTTTTCGCGAGGCACATTCACAGTTTTATGTCTAATAGCACGAATTACTGCGTGAACTTAGCATTTTTGTTATTTTATTATTTTGTTATTTTATACAATATATGTATATATATATATATATATATATATATATATACATATACGCATGGTACTCAAAATGTTCATACATTCATAAATTGCACAAATTTTTAAAGAGAAAAAAAGTGTAACCTGCCAATTTTTAATAGTTGAACCTTGAAGTGAAAGTAAATCATATTGGTCACAGTTACTTTAATAATTTCGACTCAATGTCAATTACCAGTAATGATTAATGGAATCAAACTGGTTCCTCATGCTTATTGCAAATATACTTTTAATGTAAATTTTTGGCGGCAAGCCTCATAAAATCTACATATGAAAGTCTTTTTAAATTTAAATTATGCTGCTGTAGATACACACATACATATATGAATATACAAATAAACATAAGAAAGTACTACATTTGCACACACTGAGTTTTCAATAAAAATTAAAGTTGTGTATTCTGAATGAAATATAAAAATATAGAAAAACAAAAACTCATCTAGAGAATCGTAAAGTTTTTTACGACTTTTTAATGGATTCTTGCAATAAGTGTTTGTTGGTGCGAGTTTGAATTCAATTTGTATCGTGTGGCTATTTTTGGTTTGTTTGGAAGCAAATCTTTATCCCCATGTGAGTGACTGAATTCTCTCAAAACGTGTTTCATATCTAAAGCAATAATTTAGAATTTAGAACTAATTTAAAAAATAAATTTTATTGTAGGCAGTTCCCCTCCTGCACTCTTACCACATAGAGTTAATATTACATACAATAATGATACTAAAAAGATACACTTAGCTCTTTGCTTGGTAAACAAAATGTCTTTAAACAAAATTTAAGATAAAAATTCCAAATTACCAAGTAAAACATTGCGTTGCAAAATTATAAAGTGTATTTCAATTCGGACGACATTTTGTATGGTGAATTGTGGTGATATTTTATATAAATTTGTATTGATTATAAGATTTCTGAATTTGTAATTCGAATTAGTTTTTATTTGCAATCTGTCTAATTGAAATTTACGTTGACACCTACACATTGCCAAATTAGAAGGCAAACAGTTCCAATTGGATTTTAAGAAGCGACCTCTACATCAGTACGACTGAACTATGACAGGTAATAAACAGTTATTTGTTGATAATGCAGTTAACCAAGAATAACGGCAGTTATTTGTCGTTAAAGCAGTGTTCCCATTAAAATTTCACACATTTGTATATGTTGGCGAATTCAACCCTTAAAAAGCAGTAATGAGGAGTTTTTGTAATGCTATTAAAAACTGCATTAGATGTTCTGTTAACATACATAACATTTGGAGTTTAAAATAGTAGAAAATATGTTATTAATTAACCCTCCAATACACAAGAGCGTTTATGTTATCTGATTTATTTGAATTTACACGCATTAGGAGAAGTCAATTATTAAAAGTTATTTTTTTTTATTGTTATATGTATATGTGGTTAAAATAAATGTTTATTTAATATATATTTTAATCAGAAATTAATTTAATTTTTAATTCTCGTATGTTCGGTATGGGTTGTAGCTGTAATGCTCGAATGCTAGTTAAATAAATATATTAAAATAGTTTGTAATGGTGCAACCCTTACAAAGGAATGTGGATAATATCAGTATTAAGACTTTCTTATCAAAAACAAAAAATCAAATTTATCATATGAAATGTGCCATAAAAGCAATATAATTTTTTCAAAATAAATTTAAAAGTTGCTAAACCACACCTATAGTTATACTCACGTTTTACTTAGGAATGCAAAGTCAACATTTTTACTGTAATCTCAAGAGTGGTTGCAAAAATCTCATGATATGATGATGCAGCAATAAAGTAACCAAAAATCTGAATCACGATTAATTAAAACGGTAATTTGATTTTGTTGCTGTTAAAGTTCGAAGAACTTTTGAAAACAACTTACCACACCCACAATTTTCAGTCTAGTGACGTACAAAAGCTTGCTGGCATTTTAAAAATTATTTTGCCATTTGCAGCTGAATAATTGATAAAGATAAATGCCTGCTTAATGAACAACAAAGTTGCGTTCAGAAGGAAATCAAAGAGAAAAACGTGAGTGAATTGTTAAACCCATTAAACTGTCTGGCATTTTTCAAAATAATATTTGGATTCCTTTCATTACACACTATAATAAGCATTGGGTGGCGTCACCAAAAAAAATATCGAAAACTAAAATCTTTGATCTAAAACATGGGGTTTTCACAAGCAACGGCTTCACGACCCCTTTGAAATATTACAACTCGAACACGACTTACTACAATTATTGGGTAATAATTAAATACTAGGATATTCATTCGAATAATGTTCGTTCGAATGATTCGAACAATTTATTACGAATAATTATTTGAAGAATTTAAAAATGATATTTTTTGAGTAACGAATAATTCGAATATTTTTATGTTGAATATTTGAATAAAACTAATAATTTATTATTATTATTATTATTTTTTTTTTAATTCAGCTATTTTTATTAGAATATTAAAAAAATATTTAAAATTATTTGAATAAAAGCACAGATTCGGTAACCCCAAAGTCTACTAATATGGATTTAAACAAACTAAGATTTCGACAAGTAAGCTAATATACGCCATAAAGGGAATCTTATGAAAACAGATCGTTAACACTAACGATTTTAAGCTTTGAAAATTTAGCTCACAAATATATCGAAAAAAAAATCCTAAAATATTGGATTATATTTAAATAGCTTTTTTTAGCTCTTCTGGAAAATTTTAAAATTATACTTACAGTACTATTCCCTATTAATGTGCAACGAATTTACTGTGATAGTAAATATTTTGTGACAAGAACAACAATTTTTCAATTCTGGGTTTCATATAAAAGCTCTTGTTGTATAAGTTTGCGGTTATAGTTTCCACAAGACAAGAACGAAAGACTGACAATTATCATGAATTCGAGAATAGTACTGTTTAGTAGTTCTATCAAAAGTCCATGATTTTAAGTCATCTGCGGAAGTATTCTAAATAATTTCTTTATTTTATTTTATTTTATTTTACTTCTATTATGCTAATAATTTTCAATACGTGATTGAATAATTCGAAATTCATTAGAATGTTTTATTCGAATTATTCCTTTTATTTGAACAATCGAAAACACGGATAAATTGAATAGTAAATACCATTCAAAATGAATGATATTAAATATATTTTCAAACAGTTTTATAAAATAAATAGATCAAAGATTTCCATTTAATGTTTGAATTCCACAAAGTGTGTTAAATAAGTCGTACTTTAATAAAAAATGTTAATCTCAAATATATGTGAAATCTAAAACCAAATACAAATAAATAACAGATTTTTCAATCCGTGAATAAGTTCCACTTATTGTTGAGGAATTTATTACTTATTCTCTAACCGTTGACATTTGAAAAGAAATTAAATATCATCCCCCATTTGAAATCTGAAACGATATAAAATACAAAAATTTGTATTAGAGTATTGTTGGTTTGGCTAACCATTTTGCCATTTCGAGATTCGATATGTCACAGTTTTAAAGGTAACTGATCGTAATTGATTTAATCTCTCATACATGCCCAATTCTTCATTATAGAATCCTATTTAGTATTAACACCAATATTAATTGATAAAATTTTTGAAATTTTTACTAAATTTCAAGCCTTTCATGTGAACATAAATTGAAGTAAATTTTTTAAGTGCAAAAAAAAAAAAAATAAATAAATGCTCTTCGCGACGCCCCTCAAGTATTTATATTTATATTTATATTGTGGGTCGCGGATCACCATTTGAGAACCGTTGGTTTAAAAACTAAGTGTGATTTATTATTTAATTTAAACTAATAATTTTCGTATTTTCGTATTTTTTATAACACATAATTTTACAAAACAAATAATTCTTTCCCAAAGCCAACAAAAATGTTTATGGCATAATTTAATAGTAATGCTCTGTAGACTCACGAGCCATCCTTATCCATGCAATTTCGTATTAAATTAGACTTCGGAACTAAATATTAGTTTGAATATATATATGTAACTTCATAGTCGTATTTACCTACGGATTTATTTTTTATTGTTCTTAATTAAAAATTCAACGAATGTAAAAAATACACATGAAAGAATATTTAAATACGAGTGCTTATGGAAATAGACATTAAAGTATGATAAAGTATTTTTGAGGCATACAACTTTTACTGTACACTCATGCAGCAATATTTTGCAAAGTATTTTAACATTATTTGTAAACGATTGAACGTCTCAAATAATGACAATAAATAACTATTAGAGGTGTAAATGATACAAAACAAAACGAAATACATACATAATGTCCCCAGATAAACATTGAAACATTAAGGAGAACAATATCAATTACATAAATGGTCACAAATTACTTTTACACCCCATTTCCATTTATTTTATATTAAAAATTTTTTCATTTTACGTTGACGGTGACTATTACCAGTTTCAGAATTTTGGTCAAAACAAAATAACAACAAAGTATATATATAATCATAATAATGACAATTCAATACACTTATCTTTTAGTTTATCAATCTGATTGTTTATTTGTCTATGTTGTTGGTTTTTTTACTTTTGATACACAAATAAGGAGTAGGGGGAGAACTATCGATTTAAACGAGAACTTTAGAAAACATTTCTTAAGGATTTTATTTTAGTTTCCTCTTCTATGAATATGAATTTAAGTTTAAGGCAATGTCGGATACCCCTAGGATTGTGAGTACTTTGAAATGAATATATGTACAATTTGTATGTATTAATAATAATAAATTACACTCAAAGAAAGAAGTTATTATAATACTTAATTTTAAATAGATGTATATTAGAGTATCCCAAGAAAATTTTTTTTGAGATTCTGATGTATGAAGTCTACTCAACGGATGCGGATTGATGAGCAGAACTCACTAAAAAAGTTCAATTGTTGTTCAGTCCTGCGAATCTCAATTAAGACAAAAATAGTATTTTTTCTTTCGAAATAGATCTTAAAAGGTTCGAATTTTGAGGTCGTATTAAAAAAAAAATATTTTTACATTCTCCACATTTTTAGTGCATTTTTGTGAACAAGTTTTTTACAATTACTATCAGATGGGGTATAATTAACACAAAACAACTTTTAAATATTTTCCTCATAAGAGAGACAAATGAAATTTTCATATATTAAAAAAAAAAAAAAAATCTCCATGAGATAATAATTTGACCGCTTACTGACAGAAATTTTTGCTAGAAATTTTTTTTATAATGAGATCAAAATTGTAAAATTGTTAACACCCATTTCGGAAGAAAACTCGAAATTTGTTTTTGGTCAAAATGCACTAGGCCCGTGATTATCACTCTAATGTATATATATACATGCATACATACATACATACGAACATACATACAAACATACGTATACATACATTAAAATGCATCGATTTGTATGAATTCAAAAAATTTTTTGTAAAACTATTATTTGGTATATTTCAAAAGATTTCCCGAAAGGTATCTCTACAATTATTTCCCTTTTATAAACTGGATCATTTTGAAAATATCTTCCGAGATATGGTTTTCAATTAAAAGCATGTTTTCTTATTAATTTCTTATTATAATAACAACATATAATAGAAACATGTCAGTAAATAACTATACTATAAGCTAAAAACTTGATAAAATTACACAGCGAAATAAACGAGTAAGTGCTTCCAAAAATAATATTTTCACCACTTCAAAAGTAGAAATAGGCATATACTTAGTGAAAATATATATATTTTTAACAGGAAAAAAGTAATTTTTAAGAAAATTAAAATTTCACAAATGTAAAAGTATTTTTAATACCTTTTAATAAAGCTGAAACAATACTTTTATTAAAAGATTGTAAAAACATACTTCTAAAAGAAGAACTTCAAAAGATGTGAACAAGAATCATAAATCCACGAGTTAAAAAATTTCTGGAGCTTATTTTCAGTACTACGAAAAAATGAGACGAAAAATTACTCAACCTCGGAATTTGATTGACGGTAACTTATACATGTAGTTAAAGGTCACCGATAATGGCTATAAAAATCGGTTTTTTTTTTCTATATATCTCGCTTAACATGCATGGTACGTGATTTGCTCCCATTAAAAATTTCTCACAGTTTTGCTAAAGTAAACTTTTATACACCATCATTAGTTTTGAATTTATAGCGCATCTTATCTTCGATTTGATGTCTTTCAACCCAATATGCACTCTAGCGTACTGAGCCATTGCAGAACTAAATGAACTTATTATTTGCTGGTAACTAGTTACTCCACTACTCAAAGAAATAAGAAATATAATGACAACTCATTACCAGGTAATGAAACTGGTGAGTAGTAGTCATTACAAAAAGCCAACAAATTTTTGTTGAGAACACTTATATGGATGATACTTGAAAATATGGTCCGAAGGTGGATAGTCCTCTTACTTGCTAATTATGTATCCGAAGTATTTAAAAATGTATATCTACAGATACCCTAAAATGGACCAGGAAGCTATTTCTCAACAATATGCGCATCAAAAGATAAATACATATCTCTAATGATCAGTATAATTATCTTTACAATTTTAGAATGCCGTTTTATTTATATAAAACGTATTCGTGTAAAATATTATCTTGATACTGACATTAATGAGGAAGTTATACACGTTAAAGTGATTCTCGGATGTGGGGACCGATCAGTATAAAAGTTGAATTGTGATTACATAAAACGTGCGCCACATTTCATTTAAATATTTCCACATTTAAGGAACTTATGAGCGTTTAACCTTATTCCGAGAGTTTATTTGTATGGGGCTGCGGAAAATAATGGACCGATCATAACTAATTTAAACATGTTTTATAATTATCCAAAAAAAGTCTTACGTGCGAAGTTTCATTAAATTATCTTTAAAATTGCGACTTACAGTTAAGCCAAATATTGGATATTGAAGAACGGACAGCCGGTCGGACCGCGAAGTAGGCTAAAAAAACTATTAGCTGTTTGATGTACCAATGATAAACTTATTACAAATAAATAAAACTCATAGCTATTTAAGCCTTTCCAGAATTAATCTTCATTTTTGGGGGTATTGTAACATATTGTCAGCCCAAACTTAACAAGTATTTTTCATAGCAAGTTATTAAAATTTCTATTGTTATGTGAAAACTAGAGTATTCATTCAAATAATGTTCGTTCGAATTATTCGAACAATTATTACAAATGATTATTCGAATAATTTAAAAATTGCCTTTTTCGGATAACGAATAATTCGAACATTTTATTTGATTATTTAAAAAAAAATTATTAATAAAAATTTTTCCTAGTGCTAAATTTAAATAAATTCACAATTTTGCCAGCAAAAATTTAAAAAATTAAAATCAAATTTTATAAAAACAAAAGAACTAAATCGTTTTAAATCTACTCATTTAAATTTTATTATTTTTAATTTAATTTCTGAGGTCTTTTTAATCAAAATAGGGACTTTTTGAAGATAGACTATATCAATCGATGTCATTCGAAGATTGTTTCTTTTGAGATATAGTTCAAAGAAAATTAACTTTTTTTTTTAATTTATTGTTTTTCAAAAAAATTTTTAAAGTTTAACAATACAAATTTAAATGTGCTAACGTAGAAGCATTTCTGAAAAAATTCAAAACAAGTCATAAAAAAATATTTGCAATAATCCCCAATGTAAATATGCTCTTACATATTTTGTCGACTTTTTAACTTGTAAAAGATAAAAATCTTGAATAAAATTAATAACTCGAATGAAAAAGTCTTATATGTTGTACATCAAAAATGAAGATAATCTGATGACTTCCTGTCGAAAAGTAGCATTTTTAAAAATCTTTCCTAGAATGGACTATATATTTAAATTTATATAAGAACGTTTTTTTTTTATAGATGTTTTCAATGAATTGCTAACTTTTTATATGTTACTGTTATTTTTTTTTTTTTGCAATAAAATTTAAAAAAAATTTACAAAATCATAAATACTCGTATTTTACTTTATTATTATTTTTTATTTTTTGAATTATTCGAATAATTTTGATCGAGCAAACTAAAATGCCTTATTCGAATTATTCATTTTGTTATAACGATAGAAAAACCAAACAATTTGAATACCCTAGTGAAAGTTAACTTTTAAGCCAGCATCCGTCCGTCTGTCCGTCACTAATTAACAACACTTTTGGTTAAAGTATAAATGGTAGTTTTTAAGATAAATTAAACAAATTTTGCATATATGCTTATATTAATTCACTTATTCATTATAGTGAATTTCATTTAAATCGTTTCATTATTTTAAAAGCTCCCATACAAAAATCCTTCTGCTTTCCATATGGATAGATCTTGATATTGAGAAAAAAAATTTTTTGGAATAATTTATGTGCACAATATTCTTATTGCAAAATATAAAAATTATTGTTCCACTTTTGGCCCTAACGTCCATATAAGACTACTTTTCAGCTTATAGATTTCTTAAATATGTGAATGTAAATTAAAAAGTAAAATCTTTCAAATAAAAATATTTATTTGAATAACTATAATTGAAATTTTAATAATAATATTATTTTATTTTTTTGCACCTTTCCTACACAAATGGTCTGAGGCACAATAATGATCGGAGAAAATTTGTAATAACTTTACCATTTTTTAACCGACTTTTACATTTGCTGATAGATATTTGATGTGTTGATTACGATTTAGCTGTAATAAAATGCAAAAATTAGCATTTAATAATTATATTTTTGAAGAAACTTTAAAAAAGTCAAAACTTGCCCATATAAATGCATTTCCAAATTTCAGATCCGCTTCCGAACTGTTTCGCGATAACCGATTCCTCTGATAATTTGCGAAATACATAACTAATATCCCTAGAATAATTCTATAGAGAATTAGAGAAAAACTTTTATATTTTCATACTTTTGAAAGAGTTAGTTATACAATGTTTTTGCTAAATAATTGTCTTCAGAAGTCATAAATTTTTGCAAATAATTTGAAATATATAAAAAGGCACAGCATATGTACAGCATCTTATTTTTTTTAAGTATAAGCAAAGGTGCGCCCTTTTTTATTTTAACATATCTAAGCCCTATAGCTGTTAATATTAAAGATCTGGTTCATGAAATATGAAAAATACTACAAATTTTTACTTTTTTAAAAAATATCCAGAAATAAGAACCTACTTTTTGGATAACAAAATATCTATGTTTGACGGTTCTATCATAAAAGTTTCATTTTTCGAAAGTTTAAATGAAAATATAGGCAGTCGATTTCAAAAAAATATAAATTTTTTCCATTGTACAGAAAAACTTTAATAATTTGCCAACTTTGACAGCTCACTAAAAACAAACTAAATAACAGATGATTGATTTTAATAACTGCTGATGCAAAATTTTATATAGTTTGACCAGACACCAAACATTTTTATAAAAACATAATTTTAAAATTTCCATTAATCGCCATTTTTGAGACATTTGAAACTATAGGGCGTGGACTTGTACGAAAGTTTTTGCCTATGTTCAAAACTCAGTTGAGTCAACTTTTGTTATGATTTTCGTTTAGTCATTTGAATACTCCTAGTAAGTATTCAACTTAGCACTTATTCAATTAGTAGTTTCTAGGAGATGTGTTATAAGTAAGACCCATGAATTCGTGGACATCGTCATATAAAAGTTCTTTATCCGAATTGTAAGCAGTTACCGCCATTTGGTAATGTAATATGATGGCTTACAGGGTAAATAAGTTTTTGCTAGGGCGTAACGAAAACATAGAAAAAATTATAACTTTAGTCGACCATTTATATTTGTGCTAGGCCTAAATCCACTTTTCCTTCGGTTGTCAAGGTTTTTTTTGGAGATCGTGAAATCTTTGTTTTTTTTTTTTTATCGCACAAGACACTGTATTTTCTAACACACATGCATTCCTTGCAATTGGTTTATTTGGCTGTTTGCGTGAATTTTGTTTAAATTTCATTTTAAGAAGAAATAATTATGCTATTATTACAACAAAATTTAACATATAGTTTCTGTGAATAACAACAAATATAAATAAATTAACTGCAGTAATTTGTTTACGTATAATAAAAGTTATAAATCTTAAAGCGTGCACCTATTTTTTCGTGTGCAATTCCCACTATATGATATCAAGTTTTTCGAAAAGTATTATATATGGGATCTGTTATCGGTAAATTGTATATCAAGTATTTATTGAGTAATTCCATTTTAAATTTAAAAATTTTAACTGCTTTGAAATTTTCTCTGTAATAAGATAGACTTTTTACCAAAAAAATATGAAAAAAATTAAGATGGAGCTTTTTAAATATACGTCCCTAAAATTTTAAGAAAAAAATATGTTCAAAAAAATACTTTTTTAAATTCTTATATGCCTTATTAAAATGCAAGCTTTGACAAATCCACTGCAAAAAAAAAATATTTTGATATCTTTTATACAAAAAAAATGTTATATCTATTTAAAAAAATATATTTATCACTTTCAAAGCTATAGAGCTGCCACAGGCTTCAAAATAAAAATGAATAAAATTAATTTTGCATGCTTGTGTATCCTCCTCTACACATGTACCAAATTTTATCTAAATTTGTTAAGTTCAATAATTCCATTTTATTGTATAAACTGATGTATGCAATATAGTATCTCGAAGCATTTATATATGATTAATAATTTTTTATGTGGGCCTTATATGGGAGCCATGATCAATTATGGCCTGAATCTCATAAAATTTTTCACTATGCTTTTTTCTTATATAGTACATGCATCTTGTATGGAAGTTATGGCTAATCGATTGTGATAAATTCTGTAGAAACATGCATTTGAAATTGTAACAACTTTACACAGAAAAAATTATGACCAAAATTTCAATGATAAATTTTAATGAAAAAAAAAATATTTGAGTTTATTATTTTGTTTTATAGAATGTAAATAATTTGAAAGTCTCATTATAATACAAAAACAATTTTATAGTTTGACAATATTAATAAAAATAAAATATAAATTTTTTTAAATTTCTCTAACTAAAAGAACAATACAATGAAAATCTGCATCAGTTCAAGACTTACACGGGTAAGAAAAATGTATTTATTGCAGTTGTAAATTACACCGCCATACATGGGAGAATATTTTGGGTATTTTTTATTATGCTAATCGATCTGAATATTTTTCCGAGTCGCCCGTCTGGCGTATGTCCATGCTTATTTTATAAACGTGGTAAATATCATAATCTTAAAAATGCATAATTTATTGCAATTCGAAATATAAAATATTATTGCATTTAGGACGAAGGACAAATTATGAATATAATATTGACATCATTATCATAGTTCTATTCTTCATTTCGTCTTGCCTCCATACTAAAAATTTCACAAAAAGCGTACTTAAGCTTTCATAAATATATTAAATATAAGAGCAGCTAATTGTGTAATCATCGCTAGAAAAGCCAAAAAGAGATGATGAAAAGGACATAAAATTCCCAAATTTCGATAGTATATTTCACAAGGCCAGCAATATGTATTGACGATTACATAATTGTAATTTTCATCATATTTTTTCCTTTTTATATTTTATATAAAGATTCTGTACTTTTTGGAACTATGGTATTGATACATGGATTTAATATCAGACGTTTTGATATATATATATATATATATATATATATATATATATATATATATTATTCAATTTCTTTTTTCCTTACACTTTGAATAATGATGTTTCATTCTTTTAGGTCGATTTTATTAGAGATATGATATGATGTGCAGAAACAAAAATTGTAGTATAAGTTTTGATAATAATGATTGCAGCGGTCCTACATTTTAATATACATATGTACATATCGCTCATTTACTTCAAGAACGACATAACTCAAAAACGAGATATTTGAGTTAATGATGTAGAAATAAGCGTTATATCAAGCTTAATCTCGATATTTTGTGGCCACCGCTTGAGAACAGAATTTGACATTAGTTTTTCTGTTAAGATAGACAGCATTTTAAAACTATGAATGTGGTTTCTGTAAAACCATTTTTTTTTTTTTTTGAGTAATGACGTTCTTGAAGTAATAAAGCGATATATATATATGACCCATTTAATGCAACAACGTCATAATTTTAATTACATAACCTATTGTGTATTATAATACTTACAAAAACGTATTACTTAATTGTAGCAAATGAGCGATATGTGCATTACCTGAACAAAACATTGTAATAACATAATACTACATAGTATACATCATACATACTACATATATCAAACATTAATTTTATTTTCATAAATTTTGAATTTAGTTGACAATTCATTTACGTTAACGAATTATCTTAGAAAACATTAGAAATTAAGACTTAATATTATATTACAAGCCATAAATGCAATAAACAACATATAAGAAAACATTCCTGAATATAAAAAAAAAAATTTTTATAAACAATTTATATATTTTTTTATAAACAATTTTTATTTATTTAATATAAATATTGTTTAAATACCTGAACAGAACCAAATGTTTTTTATTGTGTCCATTAAAATATTTTATTTTTATAAAAAAAAAAAAATCAATAAAATATTTACGAATTTGAATATTAGAATTTAAAAATTTTGTGATAGGTCCGTTTTCATTTAAAAATATTATAGGGTTTAAGAATTTATTTATTGAATGCGAAATTTAATTTTTTCTATGTTATTATTTAGATACCTTAGTTCTTATAATTTAAAGGTAAGTAAAGTGAGGGTGTGTGTGTATGTTTATTCATTTCTATATGTTGGCATGAATGTTTTAATAAATGTATTTTTAGGATTTTATCATTTTACTCAATCGTCAAGTAATATTCATACATTTGATTTTATTTTTATGACACACACAACATCAAGCAAGAACGTTTCTTTTTTGTTTCTTTTGGAATTTTTTTACAATATCAACAACGACAACAACATCAGCATCAGGAATAACAAACGATAAAAGTTGTATTCTGTCACATTTTAAAAAATGTTTTGTACGAATACATATCGACCAAAAACAGCAAAAACCAAAAGTACAACTACTTTCATACATAATGGAAAACAAAAACAAAAGAAAAAAAAACATACTAGAGCTATGAACTGAAATAATAATATTTTTAGTTATTTGTCCACTGGTTATAGGAGGAGGAAAGTAAAAACGAAACATATGTATGTTGGTTTGTTTCTGGCAGTCGATGGATGAATTTTACACATTGACTATTTAAAATGAATCAATATAAAGTGGACATGAGGATGACCATACTCTTGATGATAATAAAGAAAACACATGCTCAAATCGTTTTAAATTCGAAATAAAATAAGTAGGAAAACAGAAACTTCGACTCTAGCTAAAATGCTACATGCCTTAAAAAAGGCAGCAAATGGTAAGAATTTTTTAATATTAATTTGATTTTTATTTCAATGATAAATTGTTGGAGTAAATTTCATATCTAGATTTATATGGAAACTAGAAAATATTTGAGATCATTTTGTTTGCACTAATGGAGAGGTTGTGAAATAAAATATCATATAATTATCAGTATTTGTATTAATGAAAGTTTTCCAAAATAACAACTGATTTGGTTGAACTAAATTAAATGAGGATTTTACCGAATGACTACGGATAAAACAGCTTTAAGTTGCTGCTTGAGCTGGAAGAGAGATAATTGAAATGAATTATAATTTCAGTGATAAATTGTAAGTGTATTGGGTCAGGTGGAACTATGAATTGTACTGGATTGAAAAGCAAACTTGGCAGGTGTCTTTGGGTATATTATAGGCTTGTCTAAGTACCTTGATAACATTTTCAAAATCTGCAGTTATGATAAAAAAAATAATAATTTTGTTTAAATATTTTATTTTATATGTATATTTACGAAAATTCGTAATTTTTTTTTTTAGATTTATTTTTTATATTAAAACAAATGTGAAATTAGACAACTGTAGGGTGTGCAGTACATTTTAAAACAATGAAACAAACGTTGAAAATCAACAACAAGTAAAATGCGGAGTTAATGAAATATTCCAGAATACAAAAATATCCACTCAAAATAGATACACAAAATGGCATATGAGACCATTTTACAATGTGCAATATAACAATGGGGATGAAATTTTAAAACAAAAACATGACCGCACACACACACATTATAGCAACAACAAAGTAGAGCAATATGTGTATGTATGTATGTATGTATGTATGTATGTATGTTGAGATAAACATAACAAAAAGAAAATGAGTTCAAAAGTCCCAAAATTCCATTGCTAAAACAAATCCCATCATCCATATTCTTACCATCAAAAGCCATTATGACCATAAAAAATCAAAGCAGGCAAACGGACAAACCGGCAAGATGGTTGTTGTAGTTTCTTTTAACAATGATGTCTGACCAGGTTTATCTTTGCATTCGTCTAAGTAAATATTTATTCTAATCTACACATATCTATCTACGTATATTCAAAGGTACATTTTTATACTCACGAATACGAGTACGCAAAGTGGTTGATCCGGTTTTTTTCTTTATAAACTTTTCTTTGTCTTCACGTAAAAAATTGAAAAAAAAAAATGTTCTAAACTTTGAATAAGTGAACTTTGTGGTTTCTGGTTTTATTTCACTTGAATATTCATAATTGTTGAATTGTGTAAATATTGCACATTTCTCCAAAAAATTATCTATAATGTACATATTTTTATATATGAATCTTCATAGGTACCCTTTTCAGCCATTATTTTATTATAATTTTATGGTTTGTTCCGTATTAATCACTACAACAGTGTTATGCTTACGGTTTACGGTTTTTAAAATAATAATAAATATAAAACGTTGACCAAACTCGTATCTTAGAGATTTAAATAAAAAAAAAAAAAAAAAATAGCAACAAATTATTGTTAAGTTTAGTTGTTGTTATTGTTTTCGTTATAATTTAACGATGTGAAAATCAGCATACAACTCATTTGGGCGTTTACCAAAAACAACAAAATGTAAAAAAATATATAAAAACAGCAAAACAGTCACGTCTTGTGCCGAAGTTTGTTTTTTTTTTTCTGTTCACTCTTACCACAATCATAAAAATACTTGTATGGCATTAAATCATTTTGTAGTCATTAAAACCAGCTTAAGTACTCTTTTTTATTTTATTTTTTTGCTATTGTACAGAAGTAGTTGCTTTAGTGTTTTGTGCACTATAGACATAATAAAGTAAACGAAATAAAAACAAAATATTTTGAGTAAATATTTATAAATAAATATTTTTGTAAAATAAATTAAAATACATACATATATAATGTATATGTACATATGTATGTACTATGTGCCCTATTGGTAATAACAACGATTAAATCATCTTTTTGCTGAAAACTACAAAAAACGAGAAATAAAAGCGCCAACTTATCAACTTACAATCACGCCCGAAATCTAAAATATTCAAATGATTATTTGTATGTAGTTTTTATTTTATTATCAAACTTACTAGAACAACGATTCTCAAATAAACATTTTAGGAGGGTCGCGAAGAACATTTACTTAAACACAAAATTTAGGGCATTTCTCTTTATTTAAATGTCAATAATACAAACTCACTTATTGTTATGTTTTTATAAAAAGTTTTAAAATTGAATATAAATTTAATGGAATTTATATAGTGGTCGAAAGTATTTAAAATTATAATTGTACCGATTTGTGAGATTAAATCAATTATGAATCGATATTTTCACTCTTTGGTGAAAACGTTCCATTTTTGATGGCTATTGATGTATTCTTAGTTAAATTTTTCTCTCTATTCTTAGAAAAGAGGACAGCCAGACCGGTAGTACTTTAATTACAATTTTTATATTTTATGTTCTTAATACGATACTTTAATCTCAAATTGAGGATGATATAAAATTAAACTTTTTTTCGAATGTCAAATAATTGAAAATAAAGAAAAAGTTCGTAAACAAAAAGAGAACTTTATTCGTAAATTAAGGAATGTATTTATTATCAAAATTGTTTCGAAACTAATTCCTAAATACTATACAAATATTTCAAATGTTGCTCTCAAACTAGTCCGATTTATATTTTTCATTCAGAATTAGTAAAACCTTAAAAAAAGATATAATAAAAAGGAATTCTGAGAACATTTTCTGACAATAAAATGTATATCTGACTAATACTGGAACAGAGCTTATATTAATTAGTTTTAAGTTTATATGTTTTTATGAGTAATGCCATTAAAAACTAGTAATTTATAATATTTTTTAAATTACACCGAATCTTATATTTTTAATATTTTTTATATGTCATCAATAAGTTTAACGATTCAGATTTTCTAAAACTTTGTTTTGTCTTTAAGTTTAAAATAGATTTATGAGTAATATAAGATATCAAGCACCATTTTTTAAATATTTTCTCTTTAAAATGAATTTATTTTTTGGTTTAAGATTGATTTGGAAAAAAAATTATATCAAAATTATATTGAATATTTCCCTTTGCATAAAAATGAATGAATTTATTTTTAGATTTTAGAATAATTTGATATTTATATTGATATTAATATAAAAAATCATCATTTATTTAATGTTTTTTTCTCAAATGAGCCACAATTAGTTAGATTTTAAACTTAAAATTAAAAACCATAAATAATTAAAACCTCTGACTTAGTATTTAATTATTACACAAAAGTTGTGGTGGGTCACTCTCGAGTTGTAATGTCTCAAGGGGGTCGTGAAGCTGATGCTTATGAGAACCCCTGAACGAGAAGATACACAGATACGCACATTCTATCAATTCCTAAATACATTGAAACATTCATATAGAGTAAATAATACACTACATTTTTATTTATTTCAATCTTTATGTTCTCATATTAATTCATACATCAAAGTAAAAAAAAAACATATTAATATAATGTTGCCATATAGATCTTTTAACCTTATATATATATAAAAAGAATCTCGAAAATTTCTTAGAAATAATTTATTTTATTGAATAAAAACTGAATTCAAAATTGAAATATATTTTTGTAAGGAGTGCGCACGATAAAATTGATGCAAAATTTAAGGCTTATAACCAGGGCAATCTAAAATATGCTAAATCATATTTTTCTTTGGCTTCACATTAAGGATTTTGGCATCGATTTGTTTCCATATATTTTGGTCCTAGCAGCATATTTTTGCAGTATAACTTTTTACATAATTTTCCATTAGTGATATTTTCTTATTACTGCTATTCAAATCCGTATTCCTAATAATTTTCATGTTATAAACGGATAGACATTTTGTAATTGTCTGATAAAATGTATTAGCTTTGAATATTTTTAAGCGCAAAAAAAAACAAACTATTTTTAGCAATTGCTAACAAAAGTAAGTTATTTTTAGCATAAATAGTAGATAATTTAAAATTAAAAAAAATAATAATAATTTAAGAGCATATTTTTGAACTTGAGGGCATATCTTCCTATTTGAAGTACCTTTTTTATACGCACAAAATACTATTTTAGAGCATATTTTTGGTTGTCCTTCTTATAACTTTTATCATGCTTGAAAAGAGTTAGTATCGTTAACTTGATTATATTTTTTTATTATTCTCAAAAACTATGTGCCAAATTTTGTTGTAATATTAAAATTAGTTTTTTCTTAATGTCAGAAGATTTAAAAAAGAAGCTCCTGATAGGAACGCTAGAAAAAATTTGGAGTCAAAACCTACAGTGAAAACTCTTGAATGTAGCAAAATGGACAATGATATCATTGTACTGCCCAACCTTTTCTAAGTTTCTGGCCAGTAATTCTAAACCACAGGTGCTAGGAAAAATAATATCGTGTAAAAAATCAAATTTTCCCAAAAAGTTTTTAATCTAGCAATCTATTTATACGTACAGAGAAAGAAGCAGTCGAATGGATCTAGTATAAGAAAAAACAAGAAGTCATCATATTTCAGACCTGATCACGCTACTTACATTTAGAACAAAAAGGCAATTGGGTGATGTCAAATAAATTCTGTTGTTAAATACCAAAGCAGGTCAATCTACAAAACTATCCATTTGAAAGGCTTTGGGTTCTAGTAGAAAACATTTAAAATACACTAAAATCTCAGTGATATATAGACAAGAATAATGAAAGTTCTTAGGAAATATATTCTGGAAAAGAATAAAAATTTCATTAAAACCCAATAAAAGAGAAATTATTATTTTTAATTTAAACATAACAATAAATAGATACAAATATATAAATATATTTAGTCTAAGTTCTGAAAAAATATTCACTTATATTCCTAGGTCTATGTGCTACTAATTAGTCACAAAAAAAAAACTCAAATATGTGTCCAGTCATACAGTTCCAGAAGCATATTTTTTTCAAAATGCAAAAAAAGAAAAAAACTATTTGTCATAGTTTTCAATTAATTTGCTATATTACAATTTTTTTGACGTCGCAAGGTGTGGGATGTTTAAAATAGAATTGGAATAAATCTGTAGTTTACGGATAATCCAAATTTAATAAAATCTCAATGCTATTACAAAGGTGTAGTTTTGCATTTGGATATTGTAGACCTATTTGTTCCAGCAACATGAGCCAGCTTTAAGAAATAAGTCATAGATCTCGTTTTTATAGCTTTTAACATTTTGTGTAAGAAGATGCAAATTTATTTCCGTAATTGTGAAAAGTAATACATAAAATTGTAGTTATATTTATACAAATATTAATATGGCAACCTTGCAAACAATGAAAATACAAGTGCAAATAATACACAAAAAAATTTTCAAATAAACATTTTATTTTGTCGAAATTACATTCTTATTTGTGGCAAAACGAAAATGATCTTTAGCATCAATCCAAAGACGCCTTATAATTCATAGTTGTAGTTATTTTATGAGTACTTGGGTTACTTTATGAGCCCATTAAAATGCGCCGAAACAAAAATATTCATAATTAAAGTTCGCTTCTAATTACATTCATCATCACTATTCACATTAAGTTGGCATCTTTTTTCGCTGTTAATACTGGGGCGTTTTTTTCCCTTTATTTTTTAAATTCAATTTATTCTTTAAATTCTTCATAAAAAATTTGAGCTGGCGTTTTAGTTTTTTTCGTAAACGTTTAGTTTATTTTAATGATGAAATAAAAAATCTAAAAGCTAACAAATGTTTCAATAAATTGTAATACGTTGTTCATAATTTTTACCATAAAAATAGAGCATTTTGAAAATAAAACGTGCTTAGATACACTTCATTAACTAAATATTTTTGCAAAAAAAAAAAAAAAAAAAAAAATGTACTTCTAAAATAATGAATATAAAAATTATTTGTTTGTTTTAAAAATTTTAAAAATATATGAAACTTCTGTCGGCTAGAACTAGAGATTTTATAAAATTAATTAGAACTAAATTAACATTTTAGCAAAAATATTTAACATTAAAAAAATTAACTAAAAATACCACCTATAAGGAGTGAATAAAAGTATATAAAAAGATGACGTCAAAAATTATATTTAATATATTTGGGAAAATATGATAAAATATTTCGAATTCTTTGATGGATTTAGTTCCTTAAATAATAGCATTTCTTGAGTACAAATTAGTTTGATATTTAAAAAATTAAATTAAGGACCTGAATTTTTAAAATGTATGATGGAATATATCAATAAATTATAATTGGTATTGGATAATTGGTTTATTACTTTACAAAAATATTAATATCCAAAAACCACTAACGTGTTTAGGGTCTGTATTAAAGATATTATTCATATCTGGAAATAGATAAAATATTTCAAATTTAAAATTAATAATTTTTTTAACTTTTTTTAATATTGTACTACTAAGGCAAAAAACAGAAACAAATTGTATTTTTCAAAATTACTTCCAATAGCCGTGAAATAAGTATTAAGTGTAGGATAGAATCGTGCAGTTTCATAAGTATCTGTGGTTTTTTATGGCACACAAAATCCATTTCAGACACTTTAATGACTGACTGCAAAATAAAAAAAGTCTAAATCAGCACAAAAAAAATGTTGCCATAAAATGATGTCGATTGTAAATTATGTATGTCTGTTTGTTCGCGAATGGATATACGAATATAAGCAGAACTGAAATCGTAAAATGTATTTGAGAGTAAATTTAGTACTAAAACTAAATTGTTGCCTCAAATAGCAATTAACGAACAATTACAAAAACTGTCTAATTAAAATAAATATGATTTATGGGCAAGAAATATACAAAAAATACATGTTTTACACGGAATTGGACTGACACAAAAAAGTGAAACAGAACCGAAAAGAAGTACAAAAAACTAATAATAATAATAAAGGATAGACAACATAAATTAAAAACAACAAGAAAAAAATTATATCAAAAACTATAGAACATTATTGTTAACTCTTTCTATAGACTTAAACACGCCTTTAGAAATAAACTATAAATGAATATATATGTATGTATGTATGAATGTGTGTATCTGCATATGATTATACATAGGCATTGTTAGGTTTCTTTCATTTTTGACTTTTTTTGTTGTTATACATGTTCAAAAAATGAATCTTTTCTATAGCTCATGATATATGGCCGAAACTAATGAAGTCGTCAATAGTCCGCCAATTATTATTGTTCATAGGTTGGTCGATTGGTTGATGGTGTTTCGTTTAACTTGTCATGTTTATAATGTTCCATACGCAATACAATGTCACCACTAGACATGGGAGGCAATTTGTCCAGGTTAAAATTGCATTTTTACGTGACCATTTGAGGAAAATGTTATTTATGCGCTGCTGCACCATACAATCTACTAACCAACAAACCAATCGACCAGTTCAAGAGACTACATATACGAGTAATAATAATTCAATTCAATAATTTCAACTTGAACAACAAAATAACTATTCTTTAAAGTGGAAATTTGTATATGTTTTGTATCATAATTTATTGCAAAATCAATATTGTACAATGATTTGTAAGTATTGTATAATATTCTGTTGTTGTTGTGGTTAAATGCATACAAATAAACATGACTTGTAATAAGTCATATAAACATTTTCAACAAATCCATAATTAAATAAGAAAATATTGATTCCGGTATTGAGGCATTATCTGGATAAATCCAACTCATTTTCAAACATCAACAACAAAATTTTATTTAAAACTTAAAACAAAATCAATAAATAACAAGTCATTAGAATAAAAAAGAAAAAATAAAAAACAAGCAATTTATTTGCAAAACACAAATATTTTCAACAGAATAGAGTGATGACTTTAAAGGAAATTTATTTATTGAAATTTAAGTCCAATGTTGGCCGACCGTCCCCTCAATTATTTAAAACAAACAAACATTTTGTGATAATAAATATGTGTAATTTATTAAGGAAAAGGGATTTTGAAAAGTTATATAATTCTTTATGATAATCATATTTATTATTTTTTTTTTATAAATAAGATACAAAATTTTAATTGCTTATCGGACAAATCGCTCAACATCTTTTAAATACCAATGGTGAAAAATAAACGAGATATATTAAAATTAAAACTTTACTATGTTATCAAATATTTAATTTTATTTGGCTTTAAATCTTTTAATTTTTTAGCAATTATCTAAAATTTTAAGAATTTTTTTTAACTATTTGAAGTTGGTAGGACATCCAATAAATATAACTGCTTCTTTTAACTTAATTCTTTTTAACTTAATTCACTTTGTCGAATGTTTTTGCAAATAATGGGTCTCTCAATGATCCCAGGATGCAATAATTTCAGTCGTACCTTCTCTCAAGGTTTGGAAATAATAAATAGTTACAGGGAACTAAGTCCAGATGTTGTGATAAATATTTTAAGCATGGACGAATATAAGGGAGAGGAACGTCAAACTAAATTTTCAAAAAAATACTCTTTTCTTTAACACAAAAACAAAATATATTTGATTACACGCATTTTGCTGCTGCATGCGTTAGGTTTTGATAATTGAATTAGGTTTTTTTTCCCACATAACTTTCTAGTTATCTTGCTATATATACATTTAAGGAGGTAGTTCTACTTTGCTCTTAAAAAATGTCTTTTTTATTTTTAAGCCAATTATTTGATATTTGTACTTTTACAAATAAACAAAAAAGCGTTGCCACAACAACAAAAAAGGGAAAACTATTTTAGGAATATTTTTATTATGTGTAATTTATATATTGTTAATAGCCACTTTTGTCGTATATGTGGTATTGTCGGGACTTGAAAAAATGCACATATATACGCGTTTTTGCTGAAGTATCTAGTATTGCAGCAATTATTGAGTATTTAAAAACAACTATCTAACAAATAACTTTTTATTCATTGGCTTAAAAATATACCATTTGCATTAAATGAATGCATGAAGCTTTTTTTATAAAATATGATAATTTTAATATTACTTTTATATCGATGTATTTCCGGGACAACAGTACCTTTATGAACAAACTGATAGAAAAAAATAACAAACTATTAGATGCTGCCATTTAACGGATCAATAAATTGGTATGTCGAATATAATTTAATATATATTCGAAAGCACTCTCAAATGACATACATCTTATTCCGATCGGTTTACACAAAGCAGATACATATATAAAAGTTGATATAAGGAAATTTTGAATCTTTATATCTCTTAAACTAAAAGTTGCTTAGCTAAAATGTGTATATAACTAACCTTAGAACAAAAAGTTCTACTAAAAGTAAGGAAACTTCTCAAGATCGGACATTTAATACATAATTTTTATCGGATCTTTTCGGTAGCACGATTTGAGAGAATCAAATTAGGGTTGGCTTAAACATCAGATGGAGACAAAATGAGAAAGTTGCCCTATCTTGTTATTTTTATATCATGATAAAATCTTAAAAATCAGTTATTTTTTAATAATTTGACAGAAAAGAATATAAATGGATTTCAATTACGAAATTGATTAAATTAATTAAACTTTTGTTTAATTTTGCACCTAATCATCAAAATGATAATATTAATTAATAGTAAATAATTGATTTTGGGTTTAAATTTCAATTAATTTTTTAATCAAATAAATTAGAATTGTAATTGAAATTTAGCGTTAAATCTACTAAAATATTTTTTGATACTATTCTAAAATTGAGTTAATTCATCAAAATTCTTTCATCAATAAAAATTACACAAATTTCAGTAAAGTTTTTTATTGCAAGATTTTAAATATTTAAATAATATAAATAGATTACAATATAATAGAGGATGTAATATGTGCAATGAAAGATTTGTGTGATAATTACAACTTGATAGACAAATAAAGAAAGGATTCACGCTCCAAATTTAATGGGGAAAAAGGAAATTTACCATAAAATTTCATACTAGAGTCTTACACATTCTATTAAAATTCACCGATAAAAGGGAGAGATATTCGGAGTCAAAGAAAACAAAAATAAATTTTTTTCCATAGATATTACTATGATGCTTTTGAATATGTTTAATGTATTTTCAGAGGACATTGTGAAATTAAAATGATAAATGCAAAAAAATCATTAGCAAATAACTCATCTTTATGACCTTTGACTGCGATTATGTCATGCAGTTCACAAATGATTATCGATGACTCTTACCAAGATGTCTGTGACACTATGCTTTTTTATTTTTCTCTATTAAAGTCCGAGAGAAAACTTTTTGATTGGGTCATGCTTTAAATAATGCATGTGTCTGATGATGTGTGTACCATACATAGAAATTGAGCTATTTATACATACATATATCACAAAAACTCTCAATAAATGCAACCATCTTGGGGGGATATTCAAACAAAAGGATTAAAATTTGTCTGCGCCACTATTTATAATCTAGGGGATGAGATAAAATTAAGAATCTTAAAAGGTTTGTTGGAACAAATTTTCAAAAGTAATTAAACGTACTCACTTTTAACACATATATTCTCTCATAAATGTGTTAAATGCAGTACAAAACCTCCACATAGACTTGGCACCTGTCATAACTTGGAATGAAACTGGAACGCTTCACAATCTTATCTATCATTTAAAAAATAATTCTTACCAAATAAATTATATTTAACATCACTATAAGATGATACTTTGTTTTCTTAAGAAGCTCACAACCAACTTCGAGCAGTTAGAAATTATTATATTTTAGATTTTAAATAATTTTTTTAACGTTTTCTATTTTTCTCTTTGAAATTTTTGAAGTGAATGACTTTTGTTAAAAATTTTAAAAAAATGTAACAAATTAATTGAAATATTTTATCGTGTAAATTTTTCTATGTTGTCATTTTTAGAAATATTAATGCATTTTCAAAATCTTGAGTTATTGTCAGAAAACTTGTTTTGAGATGGACGAACGAAAAAATAGTAAAGTATTTTTTTCACCAAATTTAGATTTTAGCGTTTTTGTCAGCTTTCCGATAATATATACATATTTAGACTTTAAGTAAAAATAGATATTACCATAAATATCTAAAATTTGTTTACATATTTATGAGCTTTCATTAAAATTAGGATATATTTAAGCATTTATTATCATTATACCCCTATTCTACATGTGTATTTCTATGGGGTTTCAATGTCTCAAATTTCATCAAAATCTCGCTATACGAAAATTTTTACATGTTAATTTTACACACTTTTCATCTTCATATTGATATTGAAACAATAATGACCAATTTTATATAAAATTAAAAAGGGAGGATTTTTTATATTAAAAGAGAGTGGGGTAAAATTGAGCATATTTTCATCTAGCTTCAATAAAATATGGAACGAATGTAGAATTCTTATTAAAGTACTCGTAATAAGATTCGTTTATTTATTTTTTGGTATCTTTAGCAGTCAAATAAACTCGTTTTAGGTAAAATAGGATATGTTAAGTTAAAATAGAACACAAAAAAATTGCTAATTTAAGGATATCTATCTAGTTTATTATTAAATATTTTTCTAATGATTGTTATTCGTGCATAGACAACAGGGATAGTTAAATTGGAGTGAAGGATTCAATTCTTCATTAAAATTCATGAATTAGAAAAATATTATTGTACATTAAATGTCTTGATATAATTCATTTTACCGATATTGAATTTTATACTTTTATTTTAGCTCTAGAAAAAATAACTTTTTTACTTTTATAACATTGGCCAAAAAAAGTGATCAACGAAACCATAGATCATTGGATAAAACTCTGAATTTAGTGGAGTTAACTATTTTTAAAAGTTAACTCTTTTTCGAGATATATCATTTTGAAAGTCTAAAAGAGATTTTTAGAAAATTAAGTTTCTTTTTATTTTTGCTTAAATTTAATAATTTAGTTGTTAAATTTTAACAAAATAAATAATTAAGATTCTGTTAAAGTATAGAATCACGGATTCTTATTACCAAATATATTTTAAACAGTAAATTACGAAACTTAAAAAAAATACTACAATTCCGTAAGTATGCTAACTAGTGTTACCAATCAGCACCCTTTCAAACAAAAATACAAAATTGGGCTGAAATTGATAAGATTTATGATTTTAGTATACATATATTAAATCAATTTATTGTTTAATTTACACATAGAAAAAATTATATTAAAAGTTAGTTTTTTTTTCAATTTATATTATATTAGATATTGATTAACTTAATTATTAATATAATAATTTTTTAAGAACTTGTTTATGTAAAGAAAGATAATAATAATAATAATAATAATAATAATAAGAAAAATTTTTCATTTAAAATTTCAAACATGAAAAAAGATTTTGTGGAAAATAAAAACAATAAAAACTATATTTTTTTTAAGTATCGACCATTTCTTTTGGGTTTTATGTGGGATCATAGTGCAAAATAAATTATATTTTAATCAAAATTATATGAGTTAAGTGTACACTTTTTTTGTGATAAAATTTGTTATTAATTTCATTGATGTTACTATAATTCTGGGGAATACGATTTGCACTTGAGCAATGGCGGCAGTAGAAAGATGACAAACGATGTCAAGGATAATGAAAAATTGAAATTCCTTTGATTTTATATCTATCAATACACGTCTATTTGGCACGCAACATGTAAGTCAAATTTTATATATTCCAAAGTTGAGTCCTATTACTTAAAGCGCTCCATTTTTTATTTACTATAGAAGATGTCGTGTCGCTTCACAAGGAAATATCAACATTAAATTTTTAACCTTCAATAAAAATGCGAAAAACACATTCAGAATTGAAAAGGCGACAAAAAATAAGCAAACAAAAATTGGTATATCTAAATTGAAATTGGTTATGTTGGAGTGAAAAAAAAACCCGGCATAATTTTTTGTATACGTTCCTTTAAAAAGATCAAAATTTAATTGAAGAATTGAAGCGAAAGGCGAAAATAAGGTCAAGAGAAGAAAATATAATAAAAAAAAGTATTAGATAATAAATACAACATATATTTGACTGTGCCGAATTTAATATTCCCTTCCCCCGTATTGAGTATTTATGTAATTTGTAAGGGTTGATGTATTTTTTTCTTTAGCCTATTTTGACGGTTTTTATAACTTTCAAGTTTTGAGACTTTTTAATTTAGTTGCTTTTTTGTGTTTAGATAATTTTTTCTTGACATTTACTGGTGGATTTAACAAGTTGAGAGAAGCGGAAAACCCGATTTGGATCGAAATTTAGTGTATATATTATATATCGAAAATATTTGGGGCCTTCATAAACGGTATAACGAATAACACACGAACCGACGGAGAGACAAACATAAAAGGATTTCTATCTCATATAAACAAACGGAATGACACTTGTGGAGAAGGGTATATAATTAAAAAATTAATTCTCCGACATTATATATATATATATATATATATATATATATACTTAAAGAGGTCATTTTGCAACAGTGCAGACTAAATTAATATTTTAATTGAGCCAATAAATTTTTAGTTGACATTATAGACAAAATTCAAATAATTTCACTAAATTAATATTATCGTTCTGATGAGTAGACCAAAATCAATTAAAATTTTAAATAATGTAAGCAATTTCATAATTTAAATTCATTTTTATTTTTTTCTATGCATAAATAATGTCCCTTTTATTTCTAATTTCCTATTATTTGTGTTACTTTATGTAAATAATAAAGTTTGAACTTAAATATCGCGAATATGAACGCTAACTGCCGCCATTAAATTCAGTGGGGTGCTCAGTTTGTTAAAATTTGCGACTAACAATGTGTTGTTATTTATCTAAAGTAAAAGTTTATTACAGAATAGCTTAAATAGCGTCATAACAAATGCCATGGTGTTCTCAGGATATTTTAAACCAGTTTCCTTTATATTGATTTTCGGATTTGACATCTTTGATTTCAAAGAAATTCCCTAGAGACTCATTGATCTTTTTTGCCCAAAAATATGACGTTTTAAAAAACGAAAAAAGCTAAAAACTTCGCAAAGGTGTATTTGTTTAATTGCTCTTAACTTATAAAATATACATGGTAGATCCTTTTAGTTTCACTATAAAAACAAAGATATATTACCTTTATAATGATACGTATAAAGTTTTTTTTAAATCAAACGTTCAAAGGTCAAAGTTGGACATATAAAAATCAACCATTATATAAAAAAAAAATATATTTTGTTTCGCTTTTTTTATTGAACAAAAAAATATTTATTTCATTTAGAAATCCCACCTAATTTAGTTAACCCACCATAGCACCGTATTATCTATCACCAGCTTAAAATAAACGAAATAAATAAGTGGAACTCTTTGGTATATACTACTACATACATACAATATTTTAACGTGACATTTATGAGTTTGTTGTAACTTTAAGAGGATCTTTGTAGCAGATAAAATAAAATTCAAAGAAAACAATGTTGCATGTTTGGTGGCAATAAGCTAATTTAAATTATAGTTTATACACACTAGATATTTGCTTTTCAAGTCTCTAAACATTAAAAAACCGAGATGTCGCATCGTAAAAATATGATGTTTTTTTAGTGGTAAAACTGGAGCTAAAGGTCAAGGCGTTTGCAAAATTTCTTATCAAAATATAAAACTAATAAAATGTATAAATAACAGTTTTATTTTTTTTTTAATTTTTCTTTTTTCATTATCTATAAAAAAATCTTTATACAAGTATTTCATGTTTCTTTTTCAGTTTGTCTTAAGAAAAACATATGTATAATATTTTACATTTAAGAAACCGGAAATTACGGGACTTTAGTTGGTCATTGTGTGAGTTATTATTTTATGACACTCAACTTCTTTAACACAATTTAACCCTTCCAGCCAAATAAACCTCTTGTATTGTCGTCAGTATTCACAGCAGAGTATAAAATGTCCTTATACATATAAAACTAAACAATGTGGTGAAGGAAGACGATTTTCTGTTTGTCTATTGTTTATTTCCTGAAAATAGTAGGAAAAACTAAGGCGTAAAATTTACAAATAAATAAAAACGGTGGGTAAGTATACTTTTGATTTATGACACCAGAAAAACCGGAAAAAACACGAACATACGCGCAATAAAATGTGACAATATTCCCTTCACCCTTTAAGAAAAAAGTGAAAGGATTTTCTGCAAAAACAAAAATAAATATAAAAATAAAAATAAAAATAGAAATAAAAATTGTGGATTTCCATTCCTAATAAAATTTAAATATATTGGTAGGATAGACTTTCACATATGTATGTATGTAAGTAAGTAAGTATATATATATGTATGCATGTATGTCGGCATATAAAGTGCAAAGGTCCATAACCAAAATTGTTCTTTTATGCAGGAGAAGCAAAACATATAATATATTGAAAACTACTTTACTTCTAGTACTTTTGTTAGTTTTGGAGATATGGATATGTAAAGCCTACTTGAATTTTTGGGTGGTTACGTTCTTTTGAATTATAGGTGAAGATATGTAGAATAATTTGATATTTTTATATATTTTTATAGTTTGATACTTTCCGTAAATTGTTGCCGAAATATCTTAAGCTATTTCTCCGAAAATATTTTGAAATATATTCAGTATTATATCTATTTTTTCGCAAATATCTGCAGATTTTTTTTTTACTATCTTTAAGAGAAATTCGTAATTTGAACCTTGAAAAAATTTGATGTAGAGATTAAAAAGTCTTTCCAATGACAATATATAAATAATTATAATTTTTTAACACTGTTTAAAACTGAACATAAAAGTTAGGAGTTTAAACTCCGTTACAACATTAAACAACCAGTCATCCTTTGATAATTCAAGGACTTTTTTAATATTTCAATGAAATCCTTTCCTTGTTTAAATATTAATATTTTATTTTTATTTTTTCCCTTTCGTTAAGGAAAAGCAAAAGTAAAATTTTACACTTAAAAGTGTATTAAATATTTGTATTATGTATCTAAACAGGTACGCAGGTAGAGATACCGTGTGTTTGTTTTTTAATAATTTGCAATTACCAAAGATGCAATGTTAATTCTTTTTCTCTAATTTCAAGGTCAAATCTATAATGGTTTAACAAAAACTTGTCATTTAGTAAAATTACAAAAAACCAATAGAAAATAAAATTTATGTAACCCTTGTAAAAAAAGGTTATAGCGGATATTTGTGATTGCCAAGTAAAGTTGTTTTTTAAAAATCAAAAGATTTTTCTTAAGAAAATATGAGAAGTATGACCTTGAATTATCTAAGTACGGTTAATTTTAAAAATAAAATATTGGTGCGAGCATAAAAATACATATAATTTTATCATGAAAACAAAATCCATACATACATACATACATAAATAAAAACACATTTTTCGTTTAATGGCCAATAACAGGTACTGCACGAAAAATTATTCCAAATGTCTATTTTATCATTTTTACTATGTGACTTACTGTAGAAATGTTCGCATTCACATTCAGATCAACCGAAATATCTATGGCGTATAAAATAAAATTTTATTTCCTTATTTCAATGGCATTAAATTGGTTATTGACCAAAAATTCAGTTTGGCATTTTGTTGAGAATTAATAAACAAAGACGTATAAAATAAAAACAACCAACTGACAAACAGGCCAAAACTGTGAAATGCATGAAAAGACATAACATACAAACAAAATAAAAATGATGATGATGAAACAGAAGATAAAGAAAAAGAACGGCCAAATATAAAAAATATTTATTCAAGTATTATTTTTATAGTCACCTCATATTCCTACATAAAAATGGAGAAACAGACTTAAGAACGAACGGGTAGGCGAGTAATAAGTACTCAAGTACTCATTCAACACTAAAAAATATTGGGGAAATGTGTTGCGGATTTCGTTGGAATACTCATTCCAGTCAACAGAAAAAATTTAGTTTCATTCTATTACGTCTCAAATGTAATCCATTGAATACCAAAAAAAAATTATTATTCCATAAGGACCCAGCAAAAAAGAGCAAATGCTTCCAAAAGAGCACATTTCCACCTCTTCAACAGTTAAACTAAACTCGTCAAAAAATCCTCCCCTAAAGACGGATAGTTGGACTATATCGATTTTAATGTGCTAAACAAGAATCTGCTTTCAGGTTTTTCCATTAGTTCTGGTTTTTTTAAGGTCGTGTCTGATATTTAGCCCATAATGAGGCCATTACATGAGTATATTTCAACATAACTCAAGAATGGTGTGTACGATTTATATAGATGATGAACCAAAATATGCGGACTAAAAATAATTTTTTTCTGGTACTGCTGGTAGTGCTAAAATAAGCCATTTATCATCAAAACTGATGCACAAATCTTGATTTTATTCATAGTTAAGTGAAAATACCCATATATACCTACAATCAAGTTTAGATAGACTGGGTGGGAAAAAAAGAAAAGAAATAATAATGAAAACATGATAATGTCTCCAAGTCAAAAGTGAAAGAATAATGAAATAAATTAAATGTGATGAAAATTTTCCAGATCATGACCCGAAAAACTTAAAATTTGGATTTTAAACCTATTTTTGAGAAATAAATTTAATATTTGGACCTAAATAAAATTTAAACAGGTAGAGCTAGTCCAATGAAGTTTTGGCATAAATCAGGGAATTAAATAAACTTCCACTTTTTCGTACCAAAATACCTAAAAACTCAGCTCGAAGAAGACTTGCTTCAAAAATTTCCTTTTTAAATAAAATTATTACCCCGCCGCTGTAAAAGGCTTGGATCAGAAAATATTTTTATGTATTTAACCAACATATGAGGTTATATAGACAATACATTTTTTTATTGAACTCGGCTTTGACATTTGAGTATTTTACAAAATTAAAATTAAAAAATATTTTCAAAATAGACAAAGTTTGGATAGAGCTTGGGGAAACAGTTGCTCGAAGAGACTCCTATTTTGCTTTACTTGAATTTACGTTAAGATTTCTTTTGAAACCATTACAAAAATTCTGTATTTCGAAACAAACAAAAAAAAAATAATTTAGAAGTTGATGAATATTACCACCTTTTTGGAAAATAACCCCAAAAATGTGAAATTTTTTAAAATTTCAATTTTAGAAGAGTATAACTTTTTGTCGAATAGATATATTTACATGATTTTTGCAGCAATATTATTCAGAATTTTGTAAGAAATCTAGTGAAAATTTTCCAAAAATATTTATGGGCTACTTAAATTAAAAAGAAATTTTAAATCTGGGTCAAAAATTAAGATAAAACTTGCCTCGACCTAGATATTTCTTTAACTGAAAGGGACACCCTACATGGATAGGCATGTTGCATGAATATGTGAAATATTTTCACATTGAAGTCATAAATGAATTTTTGATAAATTAAAAAAATGATCTGTGCTCCTTCAAACTAACTGAAAAATACCTAAGCTTTAACCTTATGAAAGTTTATTTAGATATTTCCAACGGTTCGCAAGTTACAGAATAATTTAAAACCACTGTATGGTGTTGACTTTTATTATATATATATATATATATATATATATATACCCCTTTGTTTTTGACCACTTCAGAGAATATTTTAGGCCTATATTAAAAATTAAACAAAAGCTTGCTGGATTGCAGGTAAGTCTCCCTAGGCTCTCGCGACCTCTTCCTCATTGCTATTTATATTTATTTGGGTCTCTATCATGTTTGAATATCCAAGGGGTCTGTATTGTGAAAACATCACTTCTTTCGTAATATTTCGATATACTTTCTTAATCTTTATACTATTAATTTTAAGTACTAGTTCTAGCCTTTCGCCTTCATGCTTTATAGTATCCTGACATTATAGAGAATGTAAACTTTGATAAAAAGGCTAACTAGCACTTCCCATTTAATTTAAATTACTCATACTCATTTCGATTTGTCTAAGAAAAAAAACTGTTTCATTGATTTTGAGTACAGTGGAGGTGCTCTCGCCCAAATTCAGTTGTGCTTTTTTATTTTTCTTGGTGAATAAATGGCTTTTTGCAGACCTTTAGAACTCCACTTCGGTCTTAACAGCTCTTCTTTGGATTGTACGTGTGCTTATTTTAATGCTCAATGATTTAAGTCCTTTTGGGATAGCCTTGTTATAATCGTTTTGACTTACTCTAACAAATAGTGTATCATTATTGATAGCTAACCATCTTGGACGGCCGCCATAGTGGATTTATTACACCGTTTCAGTAATGTTTACTTATTTGTAAGGTATCTTACCATTGATTTTGATATATTAATACTTTTTAAAAGTCTTAATGGGTTATATCAATTTGGCAATCACTAATGTGGTGATTTTTAACGTATTCGAAGTGTTTTTATTTATATATTTTAATTTTCATCACTAAAACTTCTCAAAATTAACATAAATCCTTTAATTTACTTTTTTGCAAAAAAAAAAAAAAAATATATATATATATTTTAGATAAAGCAAAGTTATTTACAAAATCTCTTCATAAAATAAGATTAGATATGATATCTCCGTTAAATACTTTTGCAGAATGGTAATTTTTCTTTGATGTTTCGACAAAACCCCATTTTATTTAGTTTGTTTTATCATCAAAAGTTACGTTAATGCTTAATTAAATTTTGTATTATATAGGGAGAAAAAATATAACAATTTATATGTTTTTATTTAGAGCGGAAAACAACCTTTATATGGAAGTAAATATTTTTATAAAAAATAATATATTACTTTGCTCAATTTTTCAAATATAAGTTCAGTTAGTTTTGGCCGATACTGTAAGCACTAAAACTTTTATTAATGCACATCATGATCATAATTACGATCTTCAAACAATTTTACTCGTCACAAAATTCGTTGTCATTTCATCATCCATAATTCATTTCATACTCAATTTTTGTTATCAACGTTTTTGTTGTTGGATTTTTTTAATGTTATTTTACTATCAATAAAATGACACTTAAACTACCATTAAATCGTGTATTTTTTATATTTGTTTATTTATATTTTTCTTTTAATTTTTGTTGTTAAATCGTTTCGTATCGTTTGATTTTATTTAAATGTTTAATATTCATTATTATAATTATTTTTATTGTTGTCTACGAATTTAATTTTACCACAATGTTGTTGTGTGTATAATAACGAATATAAATATAATAATAAAATAAAATTAAGAAAAATTGTTTAAATTAATCAATATTTCGAAAATATTCAAAAAAAAAAAACTATTATTAACACTTTGAAAAGTATTGCCATATAAAAATTTTTACATCAGATTTAGCTTGTTTTCTTTCATTTTTTATTATATTTGGAAGAAATATTATCGAATTATGAATAATTCATTGAAAAAATTATGAATCGTTAGGCAATTTATTATATTTTTAATTTGTCGTATTTGATTGTAAACAATTGAAATTCATCATGCCACTTGACTTGACTTATTGGTCCGGTGGAAAAATTTTGCTTGTTTTTACGATATATTCTCTGGGTTTATTGTTCTTTTATTTCAATTTTATGGGTCTTAAATATTATCTTTTCAGGTACACCTGATAGGTAAAATAGTCAAACCCCTATTTTGCTTAGTAACTTAATCACTTTGATAATTTATAAATATATCTTCTTTACTGACTAATGTATATAAGGTATAAAGAAATAACTTTGTAATTTTTGTTCAGAATCCTATGCTCTGCGTAGTTCAGTGACTGTTCGGCCTTGGTCGTCTGTTATATCAGCTGACTATTAGTTGTTTTTACCTTTCATTGGATCTGGTACTGTTTGAGGTGTCAGTGTCAAAATTTTGCTTGTCAAATAAATTTTATATTTAGTTGTATAACAATAAAACTTTGACATTTTTTATTTAAATTAGAATTAGTAGCCAATACTAGGGTATCCAATCGATTAATCTTCATTCGCTTATTCGATTAACTGTTCGAGTGATTTAAAATTGTCTATTTTCAAATTATGAATAAACCGAAAAATTTGTGCCAAATAAACGAATAATTGAAATTTAGTTTCTTGGAGTTACAAATTTAGAACATTTTGTATTTTTAAGATAAATTTGTGTCAACTACATCTTTTTTTTAATGTCTGTTAAATCCCAGCAAAAATAAATAAAAGTCATTTTCATTATCAATAAGTGATCGTTTTATTATAATTAAAAAGTAATACAAATATTATGGAAATATATTATTAAAAAAAAAAAAAAAAAGATTCAAATGAGTTGTTCTGTTATAAAATGTTGAGACTCGGTTGTTATTTTTGCAAATACTTGTTATTAAAAGGAACTGTTAAACAAATGAAAAATAAAGTTATGCATATTTTTTTATGTTGGTTTATATAAAAATAAAAAAGAATTCGAATATTCATAGCAGTTTTGCATGAAATCATGAACATGGTTTCCTTCTCACTGAATAGATATCAAAAAAGAGAAGATCTTCCAATATTAAATTCATTGGAAATTATCCGTATTTTCACTACCTTTGGATCACAAGTTAACGATTTTATTGACTTTTTTGGTTCTTTTATTGGTGGGGTAGAATAAATAACAAAATTCGACATGAATAGATTACAATATTATAACTTTGTATGTACATACTTAAACTTATGGGAATATAAATTCTAAAAACATAAGTAGTTTTGATTAATTGTACAATTAGACTGAGCATTTTAAAAACTCATACGAAAACATGACTGTTCACACTTTTCACTAGAAGTTTTCATCGTGCGAGAAGAAAATAATATCAAATTATCTTATAATTTGCAACAAAAGCTATTAAAATTTATATTAAAACTATAAATTTTATTGTGTAATTCCTTTCTTATAATAAATATTTGTTTTTATTTTAATTTTTCTAAAATTTTTTATTTTTATTTATGACATAATTTTTTTTTATTTTTTCAATTTATTCATCTAGCCTTTGTAATGGCTGTAAATGATTTTCAAATTAGTTTTCATTGAAAGCTTCCTATTTTCGAGTTTTCGTTTTGTATAATGAAACTTGAGTTTTCTATAATTTTTTGGAACGAAAACTTATTGAATAAGTTTTCATGCTCTGTCTGAATGTGCTATAAAGAAAATTCAAAGTTTTATAAATCATAAACATATTAATTTCAAAAAGATAAACTTTTTATGAAAGAATTTGATTTACATTATGTTTCTAAATTACTATTTTAACATATATAATATTATAGTTATTATTATATACATGTTTTACCTGAATAATTGGATGCCCTAACCAATACTAAATAAATAACGTCACTCTGAACAAATAAAATATGTAGACTTTTCTCGTATTTTTAAATTTTTTTTTTTATTTGTTTGGTGTTTTTTATAAATATCAATAATAAATGTTTCTTTTATAAAACAAAGCGAAAATTATTTCTGACATAATGAAAACGATAGATAAATGAGTGATTGTCGGAAAGAGAAGAAAAACTTTAAACAA